>CM075810.1:42692922-43059516 GCA_037975025.1 Excoecaria agallocha | reverse complement strand
GGAGTTCGTTTCGGGTCCGATTCAATTTTATTGATCCGATTCAAAAATATCGGTATTCCCGAAAAATTTACTTTTTAATACCAAAATATTATACATCTCATTTTAGACACATATATAATTTTTGATAATTTTTAGACTTTATTTGATATTTTTAATAGCCAAAACGACTAAAAATTTAATTAAAAACCCTAAACCCTAATTTCTCGATTTTCGTTCTTTTGGCTTTCGGAGGCCTATTTGACCTCAAATTCATTTCAAATTTCAACCTTGGACTACCCGTGACTATTACTTTCCAATAGCCCAATAAAATATTTTTCACTTTCGGGTGTCATTTTCAGCCCGGAGATACTATTCACTGTCGGAAAGTACTATTCACGATCAGTCCGACATTGAGGCCATTACAGTATTTTATTTACCCTCTAAAAGAATTTGCATTTTTCATTACATCAATACAATAGGAAAAACTTGGAATGATGATTGACAAGGTGATGTACATTCAAAACATGGTCATCAAACTTAGTCTGCTGTTGGGTGTGAGGAAGAATATGTTTTCAATTGTTCGGAAGGCTACATCGCTTGATATGTCTGATCTTGCTACTGTTGTTGTGATAAAATTCACTTCCCTTTCTGGAATAATGGCCTGCCATTATGCTCTTAGATATGGCTACTCAGATTAGGTCCAAGAATTCACTTTTAATTTATTTGTTTCTACCCTTTCAAATCCACCACTTTTTCCCTCTGTGTATAATTTGTAAACACGTAGCCTCCTTGAATCTAAAGGTTAGGCTATTTTGATCCTCCTAAGAGCAACAATGCAGTAAGATTGGTGCAGATAAATACTTTTTTTGCTCTAACATTATTATATATATAGTGATAATTCCCCTATTATTCATTAGGATTTATGTTGTACAACCACTACTTACATGTTGCAAAATTAGTGTTTGATGTATTCTTGTCAAACTCTTATGATGCTTCTTCTTTTCTTCCTTTTTTTCTACTTAATTTTTTTCCTTTTGGTTTTTTGCTTTCTGTTGCTACAGATTGCAGAGCCATTATTAGAAATTTTACTACCTAGATCCTCTGGTGATGTACTTTCAAAAACTAATGTTGGAATAGTTTTGGCAGTTGCATACATGTGCAATTAAACTCATGACTAACAATTAGGCTTTGTTATCTTTCTAGAGTCATAATAAAGATTGTGATATAATGTGGATGCTACATTGAGAATGTGTTATGCTTTTTGTATTGAAAATAGATTTTTCCTGTTGATGGGAATTGGTTTTCTTTAGGTTCAAATATTGGTAGAAAAGGATAAAAATTTGGACTTGGTTTATGCCTTAAGACTTGCTGCTGATGTCCAACCTATTGACGTTGATGCCTACATGATAAATTATATAATAAACTTTACTTTTGAATTATTATGATAATTAGCATTTTCATTTTTAGTTTCAGTTTCTTGCCACCCAATCAATTGTGATGGGTTTCAAATAAATTATTTGGCTGCGGGCTCAAATAATCTGAAATTTGGTTATTTGTGCTTGCTTAAGTATTGTTAAGGGATAGTGTAGTTTTGCAATGTGGTGTTTTTTGTAAAACATAATAATTGAAAAATTGTAATAATTTTTAACGACAAAATGGCAACGGATTTCACCGTCGTGAAAATTTTTTTATTGGTGGATGAATTTAGCAATGGAAAAACAATCTTCTTTACTAATTTTGATCAATTCGCCGAATCTACATTGATTGGATTTAGCAACGGAAATTGAATTTCGCTGCTAAAAAATAGCAACCGTTAAATTAGCAACCATCGATTCCGTTGCTATTTTTTATTAGCAATGAAAAATTGACATTTTTCGTTGCTAAATGGATTTTTTCTTGTAATGTTTTCATTCTTTACAAATAAGTTACTTACATTTCATTTTCACTTGGGAATTAACCTTCATACTTTTATTCATTATATAATCATTTAGTCATTTAGACATGCATTCATTTATTCAGTCACTTAGATATTTATTTAAGAATTTTCATTCATACATGTAGTCATTCATTTCAAGTCAATTTCTTCATTTTGCTCCTAGTATATATCCTACAGAAACCTCCAATCCGGATATACGAGACGTGGACCCCACAGATCCACTGCACTACAAAATGATCCTAAAGGACCATTCTAAACACTTTCACTGAACATGTAATGCATAACATATAACATATCATTGTCCTATGTGAGACAATCGTGAATCTGCCATAGTAAAGCAAGTCACCATAACTTGCGTCGCAGTATAGGTATCTATATGGCCAGCCAACTATATCTTAAGCTAGATTAACTACCAAACTATTACTAAGGGTAAGTATCCATTATTTCATTCATTCATTTAATACACAATCAATATTATTGTACAATTATCATTCCATAATCATACATTAGAATTTTAGGATCATTCATGATCCATATTCACTTGGATATCAATCATAACGTAAGATATCCTCAAACTTCTGCACCTTCACTTTGGTTTACATAATCACTTGCCATTTCATATCATATTCACCAACATATCATTTACATTTATACTTATCACTACACACCATTTTTTATCATCTTTTTATTTCAATAATCTTTAACTACATTTAGGTTGGTAAATTATGTAACCATCATTACAATTTTATTTTAAAGTATTATATCCCATTATTCTTTATTAAATCAATTATTCAATTAAATTATATACTTGCTAACATATCTATATGCTTGTATACCCTTATACATTAAAGTATACTATATTAATTATAGTATACTATTCGGCCAAGACTAGAATTCTTCACTCTAAATTAATTCTTTCCTCCTTTTATCTTTAATTTCATTATCTAATACACTAATTAACTTATTTTTCTGTCAATATTAGTTAAATTCATTATTTATGAAAATTATCAATTTATCCTCAAACTTTTTATTCTCTTATAATTAAGTCCATTTTTGTCCTATTTCCTTTATCATTCTTCTTTTATTCAATTTTAAGCCATCAACTCACTTATACATAACATGTTATATCATATCCATCTCTTTCATAATAATATTATTTATCAAATTATTTGCGAATAAATTTCAATAATTCTTAATTAGTTAATATATATTCATTTTCAATCCTATATTCATTTCATGTCTTTAAACTTAACAAATTTCAAACTTACACCTTAATAACATCATAAATACCATTAAGCCATACTAACCCATTTATCCTCAAGTTCATTCTTTGCTCAATTTTTATTATTATGATAGATTAATCCTTAATTAACATGTTTATACATGTAATTTTCATTAAACCATCAAATATACCTTAGTATCCCTTATTATTCAATTTGGCTTTCATATTATCCATACAATATAATTTATTTATTCTTATTTTAGGCATTTAAATCATCAATTCTAACACCCCTCAACATGTTTATAAGGTTTATTTCAATTTAACATAATTATACACATAATTACATAACATACATAATCATACCACTACAAAAAAATTCATATAAATTAAGGGATATTGTATCTACTTACCTCATAAGCTTAATTTTCACTCCTTAATCTTCATTTCCTCTACTTTAAGCCATAAAACAACTTCATCCTCATAAGATCCTAAAGTGGCCAACATACACATCAATAAAACATCCATAAAAATGCTTTCTTAATTTAATTAAATCATATAATCATAATATTTAACCTTATATATATCCATAAAATTAATTAAATCAAATTATGGAACTCAATCTCACTTACTTCAATTTTGATACATAACCTTCTTTATCCATTTTTCCCACTTTTTTCACTTCAAATAGAGTCGAGAGGCTACCATAAGTGGACAGAAGGGCTAAACTTTTCTTAGAAGGCTTAATTTGGTGGAAACCATGGAAGAAAAATGAAGAAAATCCATGGAAATGAGAGAAAGGCCATTCAGCAATAAAGAAGAGATGACAGAATGAGAGAACCTTGGTAAAATTCTTGAAAATTTGCAGATTTTTTTACTATTTATAGGAGCTAATTTAGGCTGAACTTGGTCTAACCAAGTGGTCCAACCATATTTGGCCCATTTATGCATTTTAAGCCCATTATGTACACTAAATTATCTCTCTCTTGTTCCAAATTCAAATTCACTCAAAAGTGATTCCAAAATTCATAAAATATATACCTTAGCCTATATATAAATTTTTAGTCCAATCAAACTCCATTTTCGATCCGGTTCACTCAAATTGGTTCGATTAGCAAATTTTTAGTGTTATCGTAAAATTATTTTTTCACTATCAAATAATTCTAAATACTAATTAGAGCCCATCTAAAATTTTCTATAATTTTTAAAGATCATTTACTATTTTTAAAATTTTGGTCAAATTCACGATCAACCAGTTATTATTTAAATCAAAATCATTATTTTTCTCTTACTTCATAAGTTCAATTATTCCAAAAAATATTTCTATAATTCTCAAAATATATTTATTAGACTGCACGAATAATTTTAAATCAATTAGAGACTATTTTTCGATCTATTTCGATTTTATTAGTCCGATAATTCAATTTTTAAAGTCATTGAAAAATTAAATTTTCATTATCATATAATTCTACTCATTAATACGAGTGTGTCCATATTTTTGAATTATCTTTCTAAGGTCCGTAGCATATTTTATTATCCGATCAAACTAGATCAAACTAGTGATATTTCAAATTTGAGAGTGACTCATCATTTTTTTAATATTTATTTTCTCTAACTTTCTAATGCCTTTTTAAAGCCCAAATGACCTCTGTTTGACCTCAAATTTAAATCACAGACTTCAGTTGATATGTTCTTTCCAATGATCAAATAAAATATTTTTTGACTTCGAAAGATATTGTTCGTTTCGATATCACTATTCACCATCGGAATACTATTTTTAACTAATCTGGCATTTGATCCATTACAATCTTACCCTTATAGTGTCTCATAAAGAGGACATGATCAAGATTGCTTTGTTGATACCCAAAATAGATCATGGCTTTACTGAATCTATCAAATTCCATGCTCGAAAATTGTTTCAACCCATACAAGGCTTTCTCCATATAAATCTCTTTTTTTAGATCTCTATGTAGGAATGTATTCTTCACATCAAATTACTGCAAGTCCCAATCCAAGTTAGTTGTACAGGATAACAAGATTCTATTTGTGTTCATTTTGGCAATAAGTGCAAATGTTTCCTAATAGTCAACTCCATAAGTCTGAGTGAATCTCTTTACCATTAATTTAGCTTTGAATCTTTTAATCGAGCCATCAGCTTCATATTTTATTGTGAATACCCACTTGCAGCCAGCTAACTTCTTGCCTAAAGAATCAATTAGTTCTTAAGTTTTATTTTTAAAGAGAGCTTTCACTTCTTTTATCATAGCTTCTTTCCACTTTAGATCTGTGATAGCTTCCCTCTAATCCTATGGAATAGATATAGAGAAAAGAGACAAAGTAAAAGCTTTATAGGAGGGAGACAAAGAATTATAAGAGATAAAGTTAGAAATGAAATATTTTGTACATGACCTTACCCCTTTTCTTTGAGCAATGGACAAGTTTAAATCAATACCAAAAGATAACTCACACGAGCATTCTAGCAATATAGAATGCATGATGGCTTCTTCAGATCTATTCTTCCTCGAGTATCTTAACAAATTAGGTATATCTAGACATCTAACAACATTATGCTCCCCCAAACATCAACAACATTCTTCCCCTGAACATCATCAATCTTTTCAATCTCCTGAACAAATCATAAACCACGGGCATAAGTACTACCACTTCTTCTTTATTACTCTTCCTCTAAAAAGGTAATTGTGGAGTGCTAAAGTAAGGTTCAGACTTCCGAAAGGTGACATCCATACTGACATAAAACTTTCTAAATGTGGGTGATAGCACTTATATCCCTTTTAGGTTAGGGAATACCCAATGAACACATATTTCAGTGCCATCAGATCTAATTTTCCAACATTTTTAGTATGGACAAAGTAAATACACCTAAATATCTTTGGTGAAATAATATAGCCATTTTTCCAATTAACACTTCTAAAGGAGTCCTGAAGTTAAGAGTTTTGAGAGGTATTTTATTAATAAGATGGGCAACCACTAGTATAATATCCCTTTAATATGGCTTTGAAACATTCATGATAGACATAAGGGATCTAGCAACTTCTAACAAATACCTATTTTTTCTTTTAGCTACACTATTTTAAGCTCTAGTATAAGGATAACTAGTTTGATGGATAATCCTATGAGACTCCAAATAAGTACCAAACCTAGTATTCGTGTATTCTATCCTATTATCAATTCATTGACTTTTTATTTTAGCATCAAAATGGATGTGAACTATTTTATGAAAAGATTGAAAATAGGAGAAAATATCACTTTTTGCCTTAATCAAATACACTTTAGTCATCTAGGGTAACAATTAATGAAATTAACAAACCATTAATTTTCAGAAAAAGAGACAATCTATGTAGGCCCCCAAACATCAGAATAAACAAGCATAAAAAGATCACTAGCTTTATTATCGCTCAATAGATAAGAGTTTTTAGTATGTTTAACATACTCACAAGCATCTTAAGATAAAGAATCAAATCGAGTTCTAGAAAATAAATTAGGATATAGTTTTTGTAAGATAAAAAATGATGGATGCTCTAATCGCCTATGCAACTAAATTATTTTCTAGTTGACATCCCAATATCCTTTAAAAAAGGTTAAGCCTCGATTGTCTTCCATTATGTATAAGCTATCATGCTCTCTACTACTACAAATCATCCTACCTATTTTAAGATCTTCAAAGATACAATAATTAAAAAAATCAACCTTACAGTTGAGAGCTTTAGTGATAGCACTGACAGATAAGAGATTGATGAAAAATTGAAGAAAATAAAAATAGAAGGCATTTTAATTTTAGGAGTACAAACAATAGAATCTTTCCTAGAAATAGGGTTTAAAGACCTATTAGCCACCCTAACATTATCCATTTTTAAACAAGGAGAGCAGTTAAGAAAACTTTTAGAAGTGTCTGTGATCATGCATCTCTTTGTACCAAAATCAATAATCCATAAGTCAAGATGAGAAAAAGTTTTACTTGACTTAACAAAATTGGAGGTAGCTCTAAAGGAAGGATTAAGCTGAGACAGCACACGTCTGAAATGCAAAATTTCATCAAAAAAGAAACTTTCAATTGAAGCAGACTACTTAGATGATTCTACAATTTCTAACACATTTGCTTAAACCCTTGTTGGATTGACTCATTTTCTCCATTTGGCCTTAGTAGGTCTCCTATGCAACTTCCAGCAAATCTCTTTGGTATGCCTTGGCTTACCATAATAATCACAGTGCAAATGGTCTTTATCAGAAGTAATACCTTTCGATTGATTATAAGTAATATAGGGAGTTAAGCATGACTTCTTAATTGGTGCAGTATAAAGCATGGCACATCTTCTAGTCTCTTCCTGCTGGATTAAAGAATGTGCCTCTTCAAGAGAAGGAAAAGGGAATTTGCCAATAACTAAAACTCTTAATTGATCAAATTCATGCTTCAAACCAGCAAAAAAATAATAGACCCGCTTATTTTCAAGCATGTTTTGAATCATTACTGCATCATGAACACACTTAGCTTGAAAATTTTAATAGTAATCTAGTTCCTGCCACAAACTACCTAGCTTAGAAAAATAATATGAAACAATAAGCTCACCTTATTTTGTGGCATGAATTTTATTCCGAAGTTCAAAGATCCGAGCACCATTTTCCATCTGAGAATAAGTAGTTTTTGCAGCTTTCCATATCATCTCCGCAGTGTCAAGTAATAAATACTGGTGGGAGATCTTAAGGTGTCTAGAATTAAGAAGCCAAGATATAACCAATGAGTTATCAGAGTTCCATTGACTAAAAGTAGGATCAATAACAGGTGGTGGTTTCTTATTTTCATCAATATAACTTTGCAACCTTATGACCTTGATAGACAATAAACATGATCTGCATTAGGCTAAATAAGTATTTCTTCCATCTAGTTTAACAACGCTAATTGGAGAATAGGGACTGTCATTAATAAGATAATATTTCTCTACTTCTTTAGTATCTGATATAATGGCAAGAAAAAAATTGAAAGGTAAAAAAAAAACCCAAAAACAGTAGAGAAACAACCCCAAAAGGAAAGTAACATGCCTTGTTCACGTAGGACCCAAAAAATCAAAAAAGTCAGAAGTCATCGGAGACTAGTTGATTAGAGTCGACGAGGGCCGACGAGATGATCGGGGGAAGAATCGGCAGCAAAAGGTGGCCGGAGGTGGTTACACATGCCTCACATGCCGGCGAGTGGGCAAGGAGCTGAAAGGAACAAGAGGCGCATGTGCTCACATGCGGGGTCGGATGGCATCGAAATTCTGGGTTTAGGTCGAATGTCACCTGTGCTTTCCTTTGGTGGGGGCAGTGTCGAAAGAAATGAGCTGGAATACGACCTTTCACACTTGCCGAAAAATGATTATTGAAAATAACCAATTGCAGAAATGAGTAAATTCAACCTTCAAAACGACAATGACTTTGATACCATAAAAATTTTTGTGAAAAAATATTTTTTTATTATCTTGTCACATAAATAATGATCATACAAATTGATTTTTTATACATAGAACCTATACAATTAGCTTATATGGAAAAATATTATTTTACCCTTAATTACAAACAACTAAGGAAGAAATAAAATAACCAACACAATCTTTTTGCATTTTAAGGGACTCGCAGCCAGAAGAAAAGGACAAAGATGGATGATGGGGAATATAAAAGAGGCATAATTGGATCGTATGATATTGTTCAGATGTATACTGGAGATAGATAAGGGCGTTATACTATCCTCATACCTGTAATCCTTCTGAAATACTATAAGTTGCTTAACCTTGTTTATAATTCAAGTTATTTGGTATTTTATATATGGACGAGAACTCATCTTGTTTCTACAAATGGAATTATTTTTTCTTTTTCCAATCTTTTTTTTTCTTTAAATAGAGTAAAGACTATCATTTTCCTGGAATCATAAAGAATCGTTCATCACATTCATAGACGATATAAAAAAGCAAAGTTCTTTACCCAAAAAAAAAAAAAAAAGAAGCAAAGTTGACTTGATAACGGTCTAACTTTCAGACAAAAAAATCAGTAACTTATTTTAAAGACACATGGGCCTGTTTATTAATGGTCTTTGAACGCTGCGCACTAAAAAACTCATCACATGTCCGTATGCTCGAATCATGAAATAAATATTCTTTATCTATTTTGATCTGTTAGTGTATCAGATCTTACCCTAATAATTTAGGGGGAGTAGAGGTAGACAAAGTCAACTCTTAGAACATAAGTAAGGTATCACATTATGCGCTTGTTCATCTTTCTAAACCAATAACATGCTTAGTCAAATGCTTTTTGTGTTTCTTTTCTTAGTCGGATCAGCATCTGCAGGTATACTCAGCATCTAGCAACTTTTTTTCATTAGTTCCTTTTGTTAGGATTCCATTTACAGATCTTCTGCAGAACTCAGATTTCGAAACTCCGCCGTCAAACTTGACAACAAATTCAACTCCCCCATTTCAGCAATTGAATGAAAGCAGCTCAGTTCTTCCAGGATGGCCATTTCAAGGGACAGTTGCATATGTCACAGCCAGTCAGACAATATCCTTGCCAGGAAATGGACATGCCATTCAACTAGCACGAGACGGAACGGTAAACCAAACTTCCAATCCTACTGCTGATTATTTGCATTACATACTTACCTTCACAACTGCCCCAGGGGGGCCATAATTGCTCAGACAATGCTAGTATTAGTATCTCAGCACCAGACAGTAATGCAGTTGTCTCTTTTAAGCAGACTTATAGTAGGGAAAGATGGGAAAGCTATGGTGTCTACTTAGTTAGTTGGGAACAGCAAGAGCCGATTAACCTTGTCATTGGAAGCCAAGCAACAGAATCTGATCCATCTAATTCCACTTGTTGGCCAGTTATCGACAAGCTTCTGCTTAAATCACTTGAAACAGTTGCTCCGGAAAATAGTAAGCATACTTGTGTTTCTCTATATTTATGGCCAATGTCACTGCATTTCAGATGAAATTGATCTCAATTTTTTACATGTTTATCTTACAAATGTTGACTTTCTTTACATTATGGATGCACAGATAACCTGTTGCTGAATGGAGGATTTGAATTTGGCCCGGAATTTCTGAGCAACTCTACTGAGGGAGTATTACTTGATACAGTACCTAGCCCAGTTCTGTCTCCATTAAGACAGTGGTCTGTTATTGGAATTGTCAAATATATAGACTCGCAACACTACTTCGTCCCAGAGGGAAAAGCTGCAATTGAGATTGTCTCAGGAGTTTCTGATGGCATACAAGCAGCAACTACACTCACAGAGGGTTCCAAATATACGTTGGAGTTTACTTTAGGAGATGCAAATGACTCATGTGAAGGGAATTTTTTGTTAGGAGCTCAAGCAGGATCGATGGCGTAGAATTTCTCATTTCAGAGTAATGGGACTGGTTCAGCCACAAAATTCTCTGGCATTCAAGGCAGATTCAATGACAGTTTCCATCAGTTTTGTCAGCTACACTGCCACCCAAACGAAGGATGGTGTGTTCTCTGGTCCTGTGGTTGACAATGTCATTTTGCGCACTTCTCATGGCATGAAATCAGAAATGAAGTGGAAAGTTTTGCTTCCTCTGCTATTTCTAGTAGCCATTCTATGATTGATGAGTTTTAACACTTTTGGTTTCATTTCTTTCATGGTTTAAGATTTGGTTTGAGGTTATATCCAGTGAGCAAGATAACTTTTTGTTTTGAGATTGTCACATTCTTTACAATAAATTTTGAAGTTATATATACTTGAAGAAACAAAAAAACCAACTATAGACTAAGAATATATCAGTACAATATTTACCTAGCCAGACCTGTTCTTTTTTAGTGTAAAATAGGCTTCTTGTTAGACGTATCTGATGGCCACTTCTAGCAGACGCAGGTAGTGAAATTACAGTTGACAAAAATGGGCATAAACCGCCACCAACAGAGAGTCCGCAATAAATTCTTCAACACGAGTAGTGCAAAAACTTCATAGGCAATATTTAGAACAAAAGGAGTATTGTTGCTGTACATTCTGATTAAGAAGTGTAATGAAAGAATCCTATAATCAGACACATTCTACAAGAGAAGATTTGCTGTAACATTTCAAAACTTTCTTTTATACATGTATAAAGTTGACTTAAGAGCAACCTAATGTCTGATTCTGTAACTTTCTATGTCAATGAAGTGCAAACAATCCTTCCCCATCTTCTGCTTCCTGGTGTCTCACTATACTTCTTGGTCACACGAAGTGCAAAGAGAATACATCAAGCATAATAAAGAGGAAACCTGAACAAGCATCCCAAAAAAAGTCTATCGTTAATATATGAAAGAATGTTATGGCACACAGAATATGGCATAGTTAAAGAGAAACCAAGGACAAGGCTTAGAGGCCTAGATATATTCAAAGTATTGGTATTTCAGTTTGTGAATGCAGTTCACCAGATTTTACAGTCACATGCACGCAACAAAAAAATCTGTAAATGCGTCAGAGAAATTAAAGAGGTCTAAGGAGGTGTAAGTTTTATGACATTACATCTATATATGCAATGGAACATATTCAATTTGCTTAGATTTGGCCATCTCCAGGGCTATGCTAAACATTCTGTACAGCATTCATCTGAATGGCACGTTTCAAAAGAGTTCTGTATTGTTGACTTCTTGACCATTCATCAATTTCACGAGCTCGAAGAACAGGCAATGGATGTGAAAGTTGCCTCGTTTGAGCATTTCTGAACAGCAGAAGTTAATTAGATAATCAAGGAAGCCGATAAGTTCACATTTCATATATTCTGTTGACAATGTTCCTCACCTTATGTACCACCCTACTGGACTAGAAGAAGCTCGTCATAAGAGCGGGCTTGTTCCAGAAATGCATCCACATTTAGTTGATCAGCAATTGATGGGCTTCCCCCAGCTAATTTCATCAAAACGGAAACGACCATCTCTTGTTGGAGCAGTATAATAATCAGACAATCAAACAAATGAAACAGTAATAAAAGTTTAACACAAAAAAAAATTGCATTTTAAGGTTTTAGTTGTGCTGACTTTAGGGTCTTGGGCAACAAGGAGGGCTGCACGATCACAAGTCAGCTCTGCTGCTCTGAGCCAACGAAATAATTGTTCTTCCAAGCTCTGAACTATTAACCTGCCTAATCCTGCAAGCAATACATATGTTGTCAAAAACCAAATACATAAGCAAACACAATGTGAATAATTTCCTGGAGTGCTAGACATACAGCCACATTCAGTAATAATTTACAGTTAGGTTTCAGATTCCCTGGGAAAAGTTGCTGCTTTTAGGACATCATGAAAGTTACAAGCAAAACATACATAAAGCATGAAAGATTACTAGTCTTCTGGAGCAGTTAAAATGAGAGATTTAGATAAGTTACTAAATACACCTTGATTATTTTACAGACCCTTCACATCTCTAAGCCAGACTCTAATGTGCTCCAAATGTATCCATCAAAAACCCTCCTTTCACATTATTCATGTAATAAAAATTGCATAGCAGCCATCTCAAGGCTAACACTGCTGATATTCTTCAATTACAAACTTCATTTAATGCCTCTAAAAAATAAAATAGAGGGCAGCTTTGAGGGAAAAAAAAAAAAAAAACACACTATGGATAAATGACTTCTATATACGTAGAAGTACCATTGACCCTCAAATTTGTGAACTCAGAATCCCCATACTCCATAGCATGACCCTAATCAAAACAAGATATAGGCTTAAAATGTGGGAAAGATGCCTCAACCAAAACTAAAAGGCCCCAAAGACTTACCAGGTACAGTATATGCTCCAAGGGTAAGAATGTTGGCAAATGTGAGCCACACACCATGATCGCATTTTAGATGACCAAGCTCATGTGCCAAAACAGCCTGTTTTTAGTTGAGTAGCCAAAAGTATTAACTTCCATAATTAAGAAGATAGAACACCACAGATGAAATGTGCGTAATTTATTGACTAATGTATACGAAATAGGCATGATTGTAAACAAAAATATAGGATGATCTGGAAACATGACAGTAGAAGTTTCAAAGAAGATTAACAGTTTAAACTTTTATCTAAGCACAAGAACAGTGGCTAAGAATTTATTAACATATTATAGCTATTTACAAATGGCGAACAGATGAACTGTCTATGCTGTTTATTTATAACAGTGGCTAAGAATTTATTAATATGTTATCACTATTTGCTAATTGGTAAGAAGATCAAAAGTCTATCCTGTTTATATACGCAAAAGGACAGTGGCTCAAAGTCTATTAACATGTTATTGCTATTTGTTAAAGGGGAAGAACCAAATAACAATAGTAACTGATGTTGGCAAACAAATAATGACGGAAAGCAAGTGCACACCTGCAACTCTTTTCGTGTCAAAAGCTCCACCAGACTAGTATGCACAACAACAAATGGCTTTTTTCCACTTATTGACAAGGTATACGGATTTGGCACAGGACTTTGGCGCACATATAGATCAGGAGCCTCAAGGTTCAATATTGCCGCAGCCTCAGTCATCAACTGATGAAGTTCAGAAAGCTGATAGAAGAACATAAACCACTGTATCAGCTCAAAATTTTTGAGAAAAGATTTTGCCAAAGGTTGTATAATTAGAAAAAGGGCATAAAAACATGATTTGTCAAAATACCAGATGAATAATCACAAACATGAAATGTGATTTATGCAGAAAAACAGATAAAATTCCCATGGAATAAACAGAATATTTTCAGGATATCTACAAAATAAATCCGCCATCCTTCAGACTGTTGGAATAGGAATTTGCCATGTGGAAATTTTACTTGAAAGTCATTCAAGTTGTAACAATATTTATATCATAAAGCAATGATAATAGAGCCAACTAAATTGCTGTCAGGAAGATTAAAATGTTTATCAGAGATGCATAATCTTCAACAAATAAATAACCGTTTTTCCCCTTACATGCGAGCACCACAGCCATCATGTGGTGCATAAATTTCAGAGTGTACTGGAAAATTGACAAAATCTGCATTTCATTAGGTATTTGCAGACTATGCCAAATGTCTGACAAATATAGATTCATTGATTAGATGCATTACACAATTAGATTCAAAATCAAAATAGGAAATAAAGAAAAAAGAATCCATTTGTAGCAAGTGATGCAAATGTGAATTCTAATAAAGATAAACCTAGATCACAGGACATATCTAGCATGTTTCTTTACAGAGTAGCAAACCTGATTTTTAGAAACAAGAACGGAAGTCCCAATATTCTCAAGGAGCATGATTTGCTCTGTCATAGTTCCTGCAACAATATATTAAAAGGACTCTTTACTAAAAAAAATTGTGAAATAACACCCAAACACAAGAAATGCTACAAGCTTTCAATATCAACGGCAACAGGTTATGACAATTAAAAAAAAAAAATCAAGAACAGAGAAATGCAAGCTCTTACAGAAGTAAGTCAAGAAATACCTAAAATAGCCTTCCCTATCTCATCTAAACCTGGAATTGCCCTCAACAGCAGCGTGTTCTGGCAAACAAGAAAGTAAATCCTAATCAAATTGACTAATTTAGTAATCCAAAAATGCAGATATGTTTGGAAATTTGTGGATAAAAAGAAAAATTAAAAGAGTAGCTTGAAAAAAAAGTAACCAAATGAAATAAAAATTTAATAGAAAAGTTAAGAACTCATAATCATGATTACAAAAATCAGAAAAGAGAGGGAGAGAGAATCCAAATTAAGTTAACATAATCTGACCTGTTTATCAAGAGGATGTCTGAAATCATCAGCATCAAGATCACGAAACACTATAGAAGCTGCTCTGCAAATAGAAGCCCTAACTCCTCGGTTCTTCTTTAACGAGCTAAATCCAAAAGAACTCGAAGCAAACCTCAAATTATCCGAAAGTCCAGAGCTAAAACTGAGAGAAGAAAGTTTAGTTTGAGAGAAGCAGAGAGAGGCGAGGCACAGAAGCCATAGGAAAACTTGGAGTGCAATTTCTGATTATTGTTTGGATTGAAAACTTAAGAAACTAAAAACGAAATTGGTGTGATTACACATTTAACACAGACCAATTACGAAAGATATTTTGGTTAGCGTATGCTATTTTGTGTCCACAGCCGTACTCATGGCATTGGCGGCCGACTGGCGCCATTTCGTTTTCCGTCGACGATCATGGCAGAGCTGACGTGGACTAATAATATTAAGAATGGGCTTCCTGTCCTGTCAAACAAACGACGTCGTTTCTATTTTGCATAATTATCATATCATACGGCGTCGTACCTCTGTAACCTAATAGAACGAGCATAAAAAGGTTCAAACGTCAGGGGATCCTGTTTGCTTCGTATTGCTGCAGCTTCGCTATTGCCGTTGACAAATGTTAGTATTAATTTGTCTCTAATTAGTTTAATAATCTAAATCTAACGTTAATGTTAAGATCTTGAGCTAAGGTTGAATTTACCTTTTTTTAATTATTTTTAGGAGAAATTCGGTGAATCGACCTCCGACACCGGATGCAACGGATGATCCAGGGAAAGAACCTACGCTTCCAGAAATTATCAACGTTAAGGTTCGATTCTCCTTGCAAATTCTAAAGTCTTAATTTTTATTTATTTATTTATTTATTTTTTGGTTGAGGTGGGAGTGTGTTATTATGACTATGTTCATATTCTTTTTAGTATATTGTTCTGAGAAAAACAAATTTGATTTGGATGATTCAGTTAATTGAGAGTGGAGAGAAGGAGAAACTGATGGAACTTTTGAGAGAAAAGCTTATAGAATGCGGATGGAAAGACGAAATGAAAGCTCTTTGCAGGTTTTTTGCATCTTTATTTATCTAGTTATTTACTTATAGTATTAAATTTGTTTCAAAACCATCCATTCAAATACCTTAGCTCGCACTCTGCCTAGTAATCAAGCATTGTAATTCTTACTTATTGGCACTTTGTTTGTGGATCAGTTGGCAATTTATAGATTGCGAGTTTTCTTGTTCCTTGCTTTCTTTTGAGTGAGAGGGACTTCATGAAGCTTGAGAGAAGATTGGCATTGTCTTAGTGTCTGTGTTCAAAAAGTTTAAAACTTTAGAATCATTAGTTGCATTTTTCTTTTGGTTTAGAAAACTAGAGGAGTTCTCAAACGATTTGAGCAACATAATTAAGTTTAAAACTGATTTTTTCTTTTAATGTTGAAATTGGAAAGTGTGTGTTCAGCATCATAATTATTTCCAATTTCATTTTCTATTCTAGTTTCTTTTTCCCCTTGGTTCATATATCCATGGGATTTCAAGGTTGATGATGAGTATATGCATGTTCTACACAAAGAATGTTCTTTTATCTGAACAATTCATTGTTAATTATATCTTAAATTGATAAAACTCTAGCCACTTTTGAATTAGCATTTTCACAAGGAGTGAAGGGTAGAGTGGACAAAGAGAAATAGCTTAGCGTGGTTGTAGCCAGTACTGCACTGTAATTAATTTGGCCAAGCTAGCACTATAGGCATTCTCACAGTGCAGGTGTGGTCTTGAACAGATGCTCCAAAACCTGGTATACAGACCACATTTATAGTCATTTGTGACGAATTCTTATTATATATTTGTGTTCTTGTGAGATGAAATTTAATTGAAATTGGAGTCATCAAACATGTGAAAATAACTTAATTCCTATAATTCCCCCGGAAAATTGTTGTGCTTTCCCTACCTATGGAGAGATATAGTATTTGAACCTCTTATAACAGTGTTTTCATTCTCATTGCAACATACATTAAGTGACACCATAACCAAAGTCCAATGCTTGGCCTCACAAAGTTTCATTTAACGGCTTGATGAGTGATATAATTAATTTAAAAATAGAATTTTGTAAACATGGTAAAAAACACAAGTAGAGGTGCTTGTGTATGCTAGAGTTTTCTAGCTCTCTTTAGAGTGATATGGTCTTTTCTAGTATTATTATCCCATGGTAATCTGGAATCAGATAACATTGAATGTGAAAAGAGATGCAGAAATTTGTGCTTCTTCTGCAAGTATCTTCATTTTCTTGGATGGAAATGCAGCTAGCTTGTGTATTCCAGAGTGGAGCCTCCAGTATCAATGATTTGTAGATGCTTTCTTATAGGAAGTTGTACTAGAAGTTCTTTTGGACTTTCTTATAATATTTTTGCATGGTTGCTTTTTATTTATTTTTTTTTTTCTTTTTTTTTTTGGCAAGAGTTTTCAGTAATAAACTAAATAAGAATATATTTTCCATGTTTGTTGATTTGCAAACTACGTTGCCTTTCCTTATCAACTGTTCCATGCTTTTAAAAATATGGCAATCATTCTTGGCATTATCTCATGTAGGGCATTCATAAAGAAGAATGGGAGGAACAGCGTAACTGTGGATGACCTTGTTCATGTAATTACACCAAAGGGCAGAGGTAAATTGAACTCTTTTTAATCTACTTTTTGTGTACTTATGTAACCAGTGGAATTTTGTTGGTTAATCTGCTAGGTGCAGGATGTTCAAATGTAAATTTTCTAGACTGGCAATTGGAAAATTGAAACTCTATAATATAATTAGTGTACAGCTTAGATCTTTATTTTGATTAACTTTTGTTCAATTGATCCTGTTTTTGGTGCCGATGATATGTTTGGCTTATATCATGTTTTCCTTTCCCCATGACGTCTTTTTCTTTGAGGTTTAAAAATTGTTTTTGCTTTTCCCATGTAGCATCTGTTCCCGATTCCATAAAGGCTGAGCTGTTGCAAAGAATTCGTGCTTTTCTTGTTCAAGCTGCTGTTTGATAAGCCAACCCTGCTTGTTATAAAATAGTATGAACCCGTTAATGGGATGGAAGCAGGGGTTGGCATTGGGGGTCAGATGTAGCTGTGATTTACTCTTAACATACTGCATATTGGAAAACCAAGGATGAAATAGCATGCTGCTGAAGCAAGAAACAAGTCTTCAGTTTGACCTTTACAACCATTGTATCTGAAATTCAGTTAGGGCTATATAATTTTCACCATGTGCTTACTATCAGTTTGTGACCTACACTGTTTTGGTTATGTACCCCATTCAGCCGTCTCTTGACAATGAGACAAGCTGTTTGAACGTGTCTAAAACTTTCTTCAATAGAAAGTAGGCAAAACGCATCAATTGATCCCTGAACTTTTTAGATTTTTTTGCATTAAGTCCTTGTACAAAAAAAAATCATACATTATGTTCTTTTACTTTTTATTTATTCGAAATTAAGTTTTTATGCGGCGGAACGTGTTGTACACATTTATCAGCTCCGCTGCATAAACTCCGAATGTGAAATAAATTAAAGTAAAAAAATTTAATGTGAAATAAATTAAAAGTAAAAGGATTTAATATGTGATTTTTTTGGTACAAAAATTTAATATAGAAAAAAGCAAAGTTCAGGAATTTAAAAATGTGTTTTTCCTAGAAAGTATGTCATTATTATTAATTGTGTATAACTCGTGCAACCATCTACGTTGATATTGCATTTTCTTATCATGTATTCTCACAGCCTCATTGCCTTGGATTTACCCTTGCGTATTTGGAAAAATATCTCCTTAGTTAATATTTTAAGATGCACAAGAGGTGCATCCATCAAAACAGATGTGATTAAGATGGTATAAGGTGAAAAGAATTACGCCGATGGAGATCTTTAGCTCATGTTATCTCCATTGGCACAGGTTTAGGAGAGGAAGCATGGAGGTAGCCAGAAAAAATGGCTGGCTGTAAAAGATTTTTGTATCATTGCCACCTGGACCTTAATTCGTCCTCTTGAATGCTGATTCTGTGTTTTTTTTTACCATCTAATGGATTGTGATAAGCTTCATCTCCACTTAGACTAGCCAATGAAGTTGAGTGCCATGCCGAGAGGATCAAATATTCTCTTTCATATGTATAGGAACATTCACTTATTAGTTCAATAGCCAGGGGGGTTGGTAGCACTCATTTTGTCAACTTAGAAGAAAAGCATATACGGATACAAGGACGAGACTATACGAGGAACTATAATCACCTCCTAGTACCATAACGATTTCAAATGCCATGCCAAAGACGTGGAAGCTAATGGTTTATATTTCGTATAACATTACTTTTAACAAAGTTCGAAACTGTAGTATTGCATTCACTGGTTTTTCAAATCAGCTTTTTCCAAGAAAATAATGCTCAACACATCCTACACATACCGGCGTTACCTCCTGCAAAAGATTTTAACTTTCTTTGCGAAGACTAAATGGAGCGTGTAATGTTGAAACCATATAAGGTTCACTTCGCTCTCTCTGAATATTGTATGTAACAGGAGACGGATAAAAAGAATCATCTCCCATCCACGAGGTTGCTCGCAAATTCCTACCACTAGCAGGCATCCTTCTACGGCGAGAAAATCCCACTAGCAAGCATCATTAACATGTTTTGCGCTCACTCAGAATCAATAATATAACGATCCAACAGGGAAGTCCACCAACTTGTGAAACTAAAGTTCACGTACACTAAATACAAACTTTGTATTCCACCAACTTGTGAAATTTAAGTTCAAGAAAACTGGGACTGTGACCCCCTCCTGATGCTCAACATGGCATAAAAGCGTTTGCAAACTCAGTTTAAATTGCATAAAATAGACACATCAAAGGCCTTCCTCTTTAGAGGACTTGATCATTACATCGGCATTGATTTTTCTTTTCTGTCTATAAGATAATGGCACTATCAAACATAATGACACGACTTAAGTAGTAACTTCACAAGACACAAATATATTTATTCAGCAGGCTCACATGCCTATCCTACTTTTCCCGACACGATTCACCCAACAGACTTAAATCCCAAGCTTACGCTCTACGGAAAATCTGCGAAAAGCAGGCACCCAACATGCACATCAAAGCCTACTACATTTGCAAATTCAGCAAGTTTCTGCTTAAGCTGGAGAGCCTGCTTGTTCACAAAGATCTAATAGAAAAGATCTAATAGATCCAGGGTCTGCAAAACAAACAACCAACTTTCATGAACACGGCAAAACTCAAATTGTTTTATGCCAAAATTTTCATTCAAATAGATAAATAAGGCAGCAAAAAGGAAAGGAAAAGATCATACCTCAGGAACTGAGAGTTCAAGACGAAACTTGGGGCCATCATAGTGATGCAAGACTGGCCTAAAAGCATCTTCCTCCAATGCTTTGCAGAGTATTCTAGCACGGATCCTCACCTATTGTTAAGCGTAAAAGCAATCACATAATGAGCAAATCCTTTCAGATAACTGACTCCATATAATCAAATCCAATTTTTACCTGGGCAGGAAACCTTGACTCGCCTTTACTCTTTTTGTCTTCCCAAGCAGTTGGGTCAATGTTAGAACCCCCAAAACTTGATGCCTGTAGCATAAGGTTTCAGCAAATTAATAAAACAGGCTGAGGATAAAACCACGTTGAATATCACCCTAAACATTATAAGAATAAAATATTTTTTTCCCAAACATCATTACATAATCACATTTATGGGTGTCGTTTAAAGCATCAAATCAAGATAAACTTAGAATTAAAGGCTAAAAGTTATTAATCAAACCAAAAAGCCCCTTACCATGAGCATTGCAGAGGAAAACCAACAAACAGTTATAATCATAACATTAAATCTTGAGAACTAACCTCAAATATACCATGCAACTGGTGAGTAGTGTAATTGTAGAGAAAGAGTGGTAAGCCAGGAGTTATTGCACGAACAGAATCCCTATATCTTGGTGGCAGACCTATCAAATGAGTTTACAATCAAAATATAAATTCCATTTGTATAATAATCTGAAGAAAAAACAAACAAACAAACAAACTCCCAGTGTTCATTGACATGACAGCAAAAAAAAAAAAGATTAGCATCCCGTCACAGTCCTCATAACTCAACAACATTAGACAGTCTCACAATTGTAACATAAAAATATAATAATTATGCAACATACTAAACTATGAGTCATGTCCAGAATTAGGAAAAAACTACCAATACAAGAAAATAAAAGCAAATTACCAAATAGCTGTCGCTTCAAGTCTTCCTGCATGGTGTCATTGTTACAAACAAAGATATATCCTCCGAGGACCTCATTCCGTGGAAGCGTCTCTGCTGCAGGCAGGGTCTTGAACCTTTTGTCAACTGCATTGTTTGCATTATTGTTCTCATTGTTGTTGCTGCTGTTATTGCTATTGTTATTGGACTCTTTGCGGCTCTGGTTGTTGCCACTTATACTTGCTACCAGTCAAGCTTCCAATATTGTTTATGTTGTTTTTCTGGTACAATGCATTCATATTGAACACACCATTCCTGAAGGAACTCTTGCTAACATTTTCTGTCATCTTGGATTCCAAATTCAACATGTTTAAAGTTTAGGTTTTCAAATTTATTATCTTCCTGAAACCCAAACTTGTCCCTTGGCCTGATGTCTGTCAGACCCTTTGAAAGATCAAGGTTATTCACACGTTCACCCTTTGACCTTGTCTGTTCAGCCAATTTGGAGGCAGCCATTAACCACTTGTGATCCTCTGAGACTTTTGATTGTCTTCGAAGCTCGTCTCCCAGTTGCCAAAAGCTGTGTAAGCTCTCCATTTTCTAAATCCTGATCAGATGTCAGACAGGATACATCTTTGTAAGAAAAAAGTCAACAATGAAAACATCCCATTTCAAGAGAGAACAAGATAAAGCTTTAACAATTTAGTTAAAGCCAACCAGCAGTGATATCAACCAGACAGTACCAAAAAGCAATTGCAATAAAAAGGAAAAAAGAAAACAATAATAAAAAAATAAAAGGGCCAATCCACATGTCAAGCTTAATATGTTGCATGGGATTGATCTATGCCACTTGATACACAAGTCCAGTCATATGTATACCTAGTTTGTCCAACATATTCTATAAAGTTGACATTCAAAAATAATAAATTCTAGTGAGCAGAACAAGACACAGCACATATTAAGAGAGGTTGAAACAGGATGAAAGAAAAAAAAGTCATAACCATAAGAAAACACATAAACATCAAAAAGAGAACACATTCAAAACCGAGAGGAGGGCCCAGAATCGTTTTGCAAGTCAGACTATTGCAGATATAGAACTGTCTATTCTTTCAAAAATGGAATTGGAATATGTTGATTTTGGTGTTGCAAGAGAAATACATGATTTTTAAATATTCCCAGGAAAACTTCTCAATCTAAGAAATGAACAGAAATCAATTTTCAAAAAAAGACGGGCAAGATAAAAGCCCAGTGTCTTACAGGCAACTACTGCCCAATCAAAAAACATTCGTACTATTCAGTTCTACCCAGCTAAGTTTATAGAAGATATTAGCCCAACATGAACGAAGCAACCATTCTAACTGTCATAGCCATCGACACTTTTCGACACAGAAAAACTATATCTATTAAAACCTCAAACCCGCTTAGCATCCAACGAAATAATCTTTAAAGCCAATTCCAAGACCATAAAATTATTACCTCCGCATTTTCCGGAACTATCAGTGCTAACGTACAGTTATTGAAAATTAAAAGTTATCTTTCCTTTTTAAGACCACTTCTTCGGAGTCCAAAACGCCTTGAAACCCAAAAGCAAAAATGTATACATAGAGGTCAAAAGCATTAGACTGCGTTTAAAAATAGCACCTAAGCTTAAAAAATCAGCGACATTACTCCAAATCAACTCGCATCGACTAAACTATAATCAAAGTTAAATCAATATCTAAGATCCCACATTTGCGGAAGAAAACAAAAACCAAATTTCCTAACAAAATTTAAAAAAAAAATCCTAATTAAAGAGCATTGCACTACCAAACTGAGTGAAATAAATTCATTTTTGAAGCTCGAAAAAGGGAAATAAAGACTAAATTTAGATGATTTTCAAGCAAAATTTAACCTGATTCAAAAGAACCCTAGATTTGGGCATCCAAATGAGGAAGAGAGAGAAAGCGTACCTTTTTTTTTTTTTTTTATCTGTTGAACTGTGAAACCCGTAGGACACGACACAGTGAGAGAGAAAGATTGGGGATCTTCATTTGCATTTATATAAATCGGTGTCGCCAAAATGCCACTGCATTGTTACCCATATTTCAATTGTACCACTTCCTTTTGAATTTTATTTTGGGGTACTTTTTTAAATTTATTGCTGTTTAATTTTTTATTTGAAAAAATTGGACTATTTTTTAACTATTTGGACAAATGGAATCGGTCAACCCATTTTTACAATAACCCACTATGAAAATGGACATATGGGACCCGCAAGGTAATAACAGCTGATGATGGTGGAGCCCACTTATTCATTTTTGCAGCCCCTTATTACAGAAATGTACTTGTACCAGTCACCCTCTAAATATAATGAAATAGCACATTTACCATAATAGTAAAGGTGCACAATAATATACCCAAAGATCTTGAGTTCAATTTCCATGAAGAGCAATATGTTATTTTTTTTTCTATTTTTTAAGATTAAAATTTACAATTAATTTTTATACATAATTAATTAAAATCTATAATTAATTTTTTAAATTAAATAATTTTATAATCAATTTAAATAATTTTATATTATCTTTATTTTTTTTCAATTTTTTAAAAGGCAATTATAAATTTTAATTTACACTGAAAAAAATTTAAATTAATTTTAATTGAAAATTCAATCTTTATACCATTACTCTTATAATTTATATTGATACCTACAAAGAAGGTATACGAAAAAATAAAACAAATTAATAATAATAATAATAATAATAATATAAAATATAAAAAAATTTTAATAAAATTTCTAAGATGAAAAATAAAAATTAAGTTCAAATTTTATTTTAAAAAAAATTAAGAATCGCAAGAAGTTGGAATGGTGAATTTACTGCAGCGGATTAATTATTTAGAAACAGGAACGCATAATAATATGATAAAGTTCGAGATTAGTAGAAGATTATTTGTTAATTATTTATAGCAAAAGCCATTTATAAATGGTGGGCCCCCTTAATTAAATTATTAATTGTTTAGCAATCACCAAAAATCCTTAATTATTCAAAATTTGAAAGTGCATTAAAATACATATTCGCATGAGTGGGTATGAAAATGACGCCGTTTTTTATCTTAGCCACTATCATAATAGGCCCCTCTAAAGTAAAATGGTTATATATATTATAATTATTCAGTATTTAAAATTTAATTAATTTAATAGATCCATGCTTATATGTCCAATTAAAATTAATTTAAAATTTTTGTCAATGTAAATTAAAATTTATAATTGCTTTTTTAAATAATTGAAAAAAAATAAAAATAATATAAAATTATTTAAATTGATTATAAAATTATTTAATTTAAAAAATTAATTATAGATTTTAATTGATTAATGTATAAAAATTAATTGTAAATTTTAATCTTAAAAAATAGAAAAAAAAATTAATATATTGCTCTCCATGGTAATTGAACCCAAGACCTTTGGGTTTATTATTGTATACCTTTACCATTATGGTAAATGTACTATTTTATTACATTTAGGGAGTGACTGGTACAAGTCTATTTCTGTAACAAGGGGCTGCGAAAATGAACAAGTGGGCCCCACCATCATCAGCTGCCATTACCTCGCGGGTCCCACATGTCCATTTTTGTAGTGGATTGTTGCGAAAATGGGTTGACCGATCTCATTTATCCAAATAGTTAAAAAACAGTCCCATTTTCCCAAATAAAAACTTAAACAGCACCAAATTTAAAAAAATCCCTTATTTTGATTGCTTTTGGGGGTTAATTACATGTAAAGTTATAAACTTATAATCAAATAATTATAATAAAATAATTTATAATATAAAAATTATTAAAATTTTATTTTATTTCGATTAAAATAAAAATAATTCAGTAGATTATATATAATTATTATATTATTTTAATATCAATTAATTTTACAAATAGAAAATGATTAATTACTTAAATTTTTTTTATTTTCTGTATAATTTATTTTTTATATTTATATAATGACGTAAAAAAATTTTTATTTCGTGGTAAAATTTATAAAAATTATTAATTTTATAATGACATAACAATTATACGTAATATGTTTAATTATCATTTCAATAATATAAAAAATTAATTTTTTTATTATTTTTATTTTAATTAAAATAAAATAAAATTTTGATAATTTTTATATTAAAAATTATTTTATTATAAACGTAATTAACCCTGCTTTTTGTGGTCAGTGATGAAGGTGGTGATTTTGGTTCTGCTGCCCTTAACACCAACGCGCCGTCATGTCCCGTACACTACACGGACACATTTTAAGACAATGAAACGGTGCGTTTTATTGTAATTTATTACTATTCATTCAGATCTCGGGTAAATTAAGGAATATAAAACTTTATAGATCTAAAAAAAAAAAGTTATAAAACTGTATTAGGTTTTTAAATTTGCACAAAAAAAAGTATTAGATTTTTTCACCTGAGAGAAAAAGTATAAGGTTTTCAAATCATAACCAACGGTAACATTCTTTGCTATTATTCTTAGAAAAAAAAAATTAATAAAAAATTAATTACAAAATCGATTCAAAATAAAATTTATTTTAAATTAATAAACTTTAGATCAATAATTCAAGATTGTGATTTTTTAAAATCTTAATGTTTTATATTTTATAAATATTATGATATATAATTATTTAAAATATATTATAATACAGATTTTTAGTAAAAAAATATTGAAAGTATCTTTTCATTACAATCATTTATTTATTATATTTATTGATAAAGCGTAAAATATCTTTATTTGAGAAAGAGAGTCAGCAGATGTAAGTTTCGATCGGAAGATTGATAATGCAAAAAGGAGTGTCCGGTCGGATCAGACACTAGCACTCTGAAGTTTAATTAAGTTAGTAGCTTTTTAGAAAGATAATTTTTAGAAAGAGAGAGTCTCAAATGTTCAATACCTAGAGTTATCATATTTTTGGCTATTTATAGGAGATAAATGAGGGGTACTTGAGTACCTAAGGGCGTGATAATTGACGGTTGGAGCAGGTGAGCGATGATATGACAGGGAGTAGGTATAGGGTATGGGCGCTAGTCTGTGTCAGTAGACTAATAGGACACGACATCACATCAATTCGATCGGATATCTTACCCTTCTATCTTGTCTTTTAGCTCACGTTTCGTCCTTTTTGCTAATGGGTCTTGGGCCCTGCCAGTGTAATTGGACCGATTAATTAGGCCTTGAAAAATATTTTTTTCATGATTATCACTTGTCCCCCTTCAAAGGGTTCGATCGGGCAAATTAGAATTTTTAGTGGGATTTTTGAATTTTCATGAGGTGTGAATCTCAAGAGTTGCGTTCGTTCATTTCAGACAGTTGTTTTGCATTTAATGCCTATGCACATACCGAGGGTGACGCTTCATTCTCTGTAACGTAATAACGGATTGGTGACATGTTGCAACCATCCGGTCAAAGGTGCTTGGAGTATTCTAGAATCTTTTATGCCTATAAATAGGTGAATTCAGTGCGAGTTTTCCTCATTTTTCAATGATTCATAGCAAAACTCTGCCAAATTTTCTTTGTGAACTTTTGCTTTTTGAAACCCTTAGCAACAATTCTCAGGCTTCAAATTTCGGAGATTTTCAGAGTTTTTGCAAGATTACCCAAGTAAGTAAACAATTCCTGCCTTTGATTTTCTTTACTTCATCACATACATTCTTTACTTCTTCCCCTATATCAAAAATGGCTTCAAGCAGCAGCCAGTCAATAGATAGGAGTTTTCTTGAGGAATACAAGAATAGAGAACCTCTCGTTCATCCTTCGCGAATGACAGAAGAGGAAGTGGCAAGAATTCCTTCGCAGTATTATTTTCCTACAGAAGTGTCTGCGATGGCCTATCTAGATTCCATGGTAGTGACGGAGGGGCCTTTTAGCCATGAGAGAAATTAATGGTTCATCTACCACTTATGGAGCTTGGACGCAGGGATGAGGCTTTCCTTTGGTGCATTCGAGATAGAGATTCTTAGGGGTTATGAAATTGCCCCTAATCAATTGCATCTGAATGGATGAAGGACGATAGCTTGCTTTAAGATCCTATGCAAAATAGAAGCAGTGGCTCCAACTCTGGACATCTTCACTCACTTCTTTTACATTTTCGATCGGAGTGACAGGTCGAAATACTACTTCAATAACTGACAGCAGCGAAAACTCTTCACAGTCCCATCTTCGATAAAGGGCTTTAGGGAGAAATACTTTTTAGTAAGAATGGCTGGTGGGTTTGGAGTACCACTCAGCCGATAAAAAGAGCCACCATCCTGAGAGATCAGGCTATGGATCGGTCTCTTTACGAAGGTGACATAAAAAAATTGATGGTCGCAGTGGCGAGAAAGGGATGACCCTATGACTCCAACTATCTCCTTAGTACGTTGTACGGGTCTTCCAACTCCGAAACCGATAAAAATGCAAAACGTGAGAATTATAATGGGAGTGAGGGGGAGGATGCATATTTAACAATTCATGCATTGCATGTGAATTATTTTAAAGAAGATACTTATCTTGTTTGATTATGTGATGCAGCTGCGGACGAAATGGCGAAAGAAGATGAAGTAGCGAAGCTACTAGCTGATCGGGCCAAAGCCAAGAGGGAGGCTGAACATTTAGCCAAGGAGGAGAGAAAAACTAAAAAGAGAAATATCTTACCCACCTCGGAGGTTTATGCTTCCAAAAGCGTAGTGAGTTCTGCACCTTTTTGCCACTGTCGCTGCTGCAGTGATTTTGGCTTTTGTTGTCGCGAGTGTTCCTTTCTTTGCCCAATTTTGACCATTGTCGGACCGGCAGCGCTTCCTCCAATCATAGAGGAACAGCACCCACTTAGGCATCTGCAGCTGAGGAATGAATCTGACGATGAAGAGCCACAACCATCCCTACGTCCTCGGTCCTCCACCCAAAAAAGAGCACCGTCGATAGATGAAGCAATATAAAAGCGGACTGAGGAGGCAGCAAAGAAGAAAGCTGTTAAAGTTGCTGCTGCTGTGGATGCCAAGATTGCTGCAAAGGGCAAAGAAATCATCTAAGGCGAGCCCATCCGACGGCCTTCAAGGAGAGATTTGGATAGTCAAGTTCCTTCCTTGGATGACATTTTGAAGGAGCGATTCGGGGAGGACTGGACCTTGACTGGTAGGGGCGTGCCGAGTTTCATTTGCAAAGGTCTTGTATAGGAGAGCGATTTCAAGGCAATGGGGGAGCTTAACTTGCTCTTCCGATAGTTCAGGCTATTTCTGCAGTAGAGCCTAAAGGTAAGACTTTCATCCTGTTTTCCATTCTTTCTTTTTTTTTTTACCGTTGCTTCTTCTTTTTTCTTAGGTGATAAAAAGAGGCCTTCACTTGCACGATATTATAGCCTTTATCCGATCGAAGTGGAAGGATGTCATTCAGCTAGTAATGCGGCTAAAAAGGAGGTTGTGCTTTTAAGGTCTAAGGGAGCTGAAGAGGGAAAGAGCCCGACTAGCCCAAGACCTCAAGTCTCGATAGAACGAGATTGATCGCTTGAAGGGAGACATCGTACATCTTGCTACGGACAATGCTCTGTGCAAGCGGTACGAGGAGAAGGTGGGCAGGCTGAGGGATGAATGTTCACATCTTTCAACCGATTGCCTTAAAGCCAATACGGACAAAGATAAGGCTTTGTCAGAGTGCGACCTTCTTCAGGCCGAAAGGGATTTCTTGAAGATAGCTTTGATGGAGAAGGAAATGGCCTAGGGGGAGAGGCTGGCAAAAGAGCTCGACTCCTAGAGAGAAGAGCTTCTCAACCAGTTTGGTGAGCCCTAAGGTAAGTTGCTAACTCGGTTGATCTTTGCAGCAGGGTAGCAATTTCCTGATGCTAACCTTGACTGGATGGAGGACCTGGGGAGCCTTCCCAATCCTTTCTCTAGTGATGACGAGGGAGAGGCCCCTCAAATTAAAACGACTAAGAGCGACGAGGGAGAACCTTCATCCCAAACAACCCTCAGTTTATCAACTGAGCCTGAAGTCATTCCTCTCCTGCCATCAGAACCTGAGGTCATTGCCTCTCCACCTATAAAGCCTGAAATTACCCCTCTGCCATCAAAGCCTGCTGCTGAAGGAACTGTCGGATCTTGCCAACCTTCTGCCGAGATTACTGTAGAGCTTGCTATCGACCCGAATGCTGCCATGGTAGAGATTGTAGATATAAAGTCTTAGGCTTTTTATTTCTTTGTGATGTTTTCCTTCTTTTCTGTAGAGTTATCAACTAGAATTGTAACTTGTAAAAATTTTTATATATGAATACAATTCAATTTGCTTTTCAATTGCGTCTTCATAATGCAATTTTAATTTTGAGTAAGATAAAATCAACTAAGGAGAATATATAAAATCAACCATGGAGGATATATAAAATCAACTAAGGAGAGTACTTATTGAATTTGAAGATGTTTATCAAGCATTGTAATCCCTAACTCTTAGGATCAATGATTGATTAACCCGATCGATTTTAAAAGATAAAGTCATTCATTTTGGCGTGAGTTATGACTTAGATGACGTCAAGTGTAGTAAACGACTTTTCAGTCTTGCATTTAATTGAGGTGTTATCCGATCGAATGTATAGATCGGCTATCCATAGAAGATTCATGAATGGCGAATGACCTTTTGGTTTTGCATTAACTCAATTGTTGACTTTCGTATTTTGGGTTCGAATTGGCATTGAACCTAGTGAAAGGGTCGATGGAGATTAAACTGAGGTGTCTTGAATTTTTAATTCAAAAACGACATCAAACCTAGCAGACGAACTTATAATGGAGAAAAGCTTTCGCATCTTGGGCTTGGGATGAGCATCGAGCCTAGTGAGGGAGCTGTACCAGTTGAAACTAGATGTGAAGCTTAGATGAAGTTTTTAACTTTTGTATTTTGAGCTCGTGATAGACGTCGAGCCTAGAAAATAAGCATCATTATTTTCAATACTTCGATCGGATGAACATATATCATCGATCGGGATTTTCTTTGGTGAGAATCAAAATTGTCGATCGGAATTTTTATCGATTTGAATAAAATAGATAACCTGCAAGCAAATATCAAATCTAACAAATAAGTAGCTATAAACATACCTTTTTCAAAGATGGATAAAAATTGCTTTATTGAATTCAAGTTTTTGATACAAGATTACGCATGGTACTTCTTGAGTACTTCGACATTTCAGTTTCTGGGGATATCTGATCCTTTAAGGGTTCTGAGCCTATACGTACTGGAGCTTAGAACCTTGGAGACTTCATAAGGACCTTCCCAGTTTGGCATTAGCTTCCCAACTTTGGTATTTTTCGTGCCTATATCTGCCTTTCTGAGTACCAGATCACCCACATTGAAGGCTTTTGCCTTTACTTTCGTGTTGTGGTATCTAGCGACCTTTTATTTGTAAGCAATGATTTTGGCATAGGTGTCTTCTCTCCTTTCTTCTACCAAGTCCAAATCTTGGCATCTATCTTAGATGTTCCTCCAGTTGGAATAGAACGTGGACCGATATGATGAGAGGCTGATCTCTACAGGTATCATTGCCTCAGAGCTGTAGATAAGGAAGAATGACGTTTGATGAGTACCTGCTCTTGGAGAGGTCATGTAAGACCATAAGACGTTTTGCAGCTCTTCCATCCAGTTACCTTTTGCCTCGCCCAGTCATTTCTTTAGCCTTTCAAAGAGTGTTTGATTGGAGAGCTCAGTCATCCCATTGCTCTATGGATGGGTCACTGAGGTGAACTTCAGGCTGATATTGAGGTCTCGATAAAAGTTTCTGAAGATGGAGCTGTCGAACTGCTTGCCATTATCTGTAATAAAGACATTAGGTAAGCCATACCTACAAATGATATCCTTCCATGCAAAATTTTTGATCCTCTCTGCCGTGATTGTTGCTAGAGGCTCTACCTCAATCCATTTGAAGAAGTGGTCGATGACTACAAGGAGGAATTTCATTTTTCTTTTGCCTTGGGGAAAAGGTCTTTGTATGTCCAGGCCCCACTAGTCGAACGACCAAGAAATTTCGATCGGTTGCTGGTATGTTGCCGGTTTTCTAATGACTCTTCCATAGATCTGGCATTGCTGGCACCTTCTTACTTTTTCCTGGGCATCTTTGAAGATACTTGACCAGAAGTATCCGGTTTGGAGTACTTTCCTCGCCATGGCCCTACTAGCTTTGTGTGTGCCATAAATACCTTCATGGATTTTCCTTAGGATGTAGTCTCCTTCCTTTTTCGTTATGCATTTGAACCAGGGGTGACTGAAAGCCTTTTTGTACAGATCATTTTTAATAACATAGTAATTAAGGGATTTACGGGATACCTTTTGGGCTTCCACTTTATCTTCGGGTAGCTGCCCTGTTTGTCGGTATCGCTTGATGGAGCTCATCCATGTGTTTTGAGCTGGCTTAATCTCTATCATCTTTGGCTCATCTAAGGAGGAGGTCGGTTGCTCAACAAAGGTGATATTTTCTTCTATTAGCTCTTGCTCGAAGGCAGACATCTTAGCAAGGCGATCGGCATATGTAGTTTGATCTCTCGATACCTTTTACAGGATCCATTCTGATCCAGACTCTTCCAGCATCTTAAATGTGGCCTTGACCTTTGCCAGGTACTAAATCATATTTCCATCTTTGAAAAAGGTATGTTTATAGCTACTTATTTGTTAGATTTGATATTGAATTCAAGTTTTTGATACAAGATTACGCATGGTACTTCTTGAGTACTTTGACATTTCAGTTTCTGGGGATATCCGATCCTTTAAGGGTTCTGAGCCTATACGTACTGGAGCTTAGAACCTTGGAGACTTCGTAAGGACCTTCCTAGTTTGGCATTAGCTTCCCAACTTTGGCATTTTCCGTGCCTATATCTGCCTTTCTAAGTACCAGATCACCTACGTTGAAGGCTCTTGCCTTTACTTTCGTGTTGTGGTATCTAGTGACCCTTTGTTTGTAAGCAGCGATTTTGGCATAGGAATCTTCTTTCCTTTCTTCTGCTAAGTCCAAATCTTAGCATCTATCTTAGATGTTCCTCCTGTAGGAATAGAATACGGACCGATATGATGAGAGGTTGATCTCTACAGGTATCATTGTCTCAGAGCCGTAGATAAGGAAGAATGACATTTGATGAGTACCTGCTCTTGGAAAGGTCTTGTAAGACCATAAGACATTTTGCAGCTCTTCCATCCAGTTACCTTTTGCCTCGCCCAGTCATTTCTTTAGCCTTTCAAAGAGTGTTTGATTGGAGAGCTCGATCATCCCATTGCTCTATGGATGGGTGACTGAGGTGAACTTCGGGCTGATATTGAGGTCTCGATAAAAATTTCTGAAGATGGAGCTATCGAACTGCTAGCCATTATCTGTAATAAAGACATTAGGTAAGCCATACCTACAAATGATATCCTTCCATGCAAAATTTTTGATCCTCTCTGCCGTGATTGTTGCTAGAGGCTCTGCCTCAATCCATTTGAAGAAGTGGTTGATGGCTACAAGGAGGAATTTCATTTGTCTTTTGCCTTGGGGAAAAGGTCTTTGTATGTCCAGGCCCCACTAGTCAAACGACCAAGAAATTTCGATTGGTTGCTGGTATGTTGCCGATTTTCTTATGACTCTTCCATAGATCTGGCATTGCTGGCACCTTCTTACTTTTTCCTGGGCATCTTTGAAGATACTTGGCCAGAAGTATCCGGTTTGGAGTACTTTCCTCGCCATGGCCCTACTAGCTTTGTGTGTGCCACAAATACCTTCATGGATTTTCCTTAGGATGTAGTCTCCTTCCTTTTTCGTTATGCATTTGAGCCAGGGGTGACTGAAAGCCTTTTTGTACAGATCATCGTTAATAACATAGTAATTAAGGGATTTGCGGGATACCTTTCGGGCTTCCACTTTATCTTTGGGTAGCTGCCCTGTTATTAGGTATCGCTTGAGGGAGCTCATCCATGTGTTTTGAGCTGGCTCGATCTCTATCATCTTTGGCTCATCTAAGGAGGAGGTCGGTTGCTCAACAAAGGTGATATTTTCTTCTATTAGCTCTTGCTCGAAGGCAGACATCTTAGCAAGGCGATCGGCATATGTAGTTTGATCTCTCGATACCTTTTATAGGATCCATTCTGATCCAGACTCTTCCAGCATCTTAAATACTGCCTTGACCTTTGCCAGGTACTAAATCATATTTCCATCTTTGAAAAAGGTATGTTTATAGCTACTTATTTGTTAGATTTGATATTGAATTCAAGTTTTTGATACAAGATTATGCATGGTACTTCTTGAGTACTTTGACATTTCAGTTTCTGGGGATATCCGATCCTTTAAGGGTGCTGAGCCTATACGTACTGGAGCTTAGAACCTTGGAGACTTCGTAAGGACCTTCCTAGTTTGGCATTAGCTTCCCAACTTTGGCATTTTTCGTGCCTATATCTGCCTTTCTAAGTACCAGATCACCTACGTTGAAGGCTCTTGCCTTTACTTTCGTGTTGTGGTATCTAGTGATCCTTTGTTTGTAAGCAGCGATTTTGGCATAGGCGTCTTCTTTCCTTTCTTCTGCCAGGTCAAAATCTTGGCATCTATCTTAGATGTTCCTCCGGTAGGAATAGAATGCGGACCGATATGATGAGAGGTTGATCTCTACAGGTATCATTGTCTCAGAGCCGTAGATAAGGAAGAATGACATTTGATGAGTACCTGCTCTTGGAAAGGTCTTGTAAGACCATAAGACATTTTGCAGCTCTTCCATCCAGTTACCTTTTGCCTCGCCCAGTCATTTCTTTAGCCTTTCAAAGAGTGTTTGATTAGAGAGCTCGGTCATCCCATTGCTCTATGGATGGGTGACTGAGGTGAACTTCAGGCTGATATTGAGGTCTCGATAAAAATTTCTGAAGATGGAGCTATCGAACTGCTTGCCATTATCTGTAATAAAGACATTAGGTAAGCCATACCTACAAATGATATCCTTCCATGTAAAATTTTTGATCCTCTCTGCCGTGATTGTTGCTAGAGGCTCTGCCTCAATCCATTTGAAGAAGTGGTTGATGGCTATAAGGAGGAATTTCATTTGTCTTTTGCCTTGGGGAAAAGGTCTTTGTATGTCCAGGCCCCACTAGTCAAATGACCAAGAAATATCGATTGGTTGCTGGTATGTTGCCAATTTTCTTATGACTCTTCCATAGATCTGGCATTGCTGGCACCTTCTTACTTTTTCCTGGGCATCTTTGAAGATACTTGGCCAGAAGTATCCGGTTTGGAGTACTTTCCTCACTATGGCCCTACTAGCTTTGTGTGTGCCACAAATACCTTCATGGATTTTCCTTAGGATGTAGTCTCCTTCCTTTTTCGTTATGCATTTGAGCCAGGGGTGACTGAAAGCCTTTTTGTGCAGATCATCGTTAATAACATAGTAATTAAGGGATTTGTGGGATACCTTTCGGGCTTCCACTTTATCTTTGGGTAGCTGCCCTGTTTGTAGGTATCGCTTGATGGAGCTCATCCATATGTTTTGAGCTGGCTCAATCTCTATCATCTTTGGCTCATCTAAGGAGGAAGTCGGTTGCTCGACAAAGGTGATATTTTCTTCTATTAGCTCTTGCTCGAAGGCATACATCTTAGCAAGGCGATCGGCATATGTAGTTTGATCTCTCGGTACCTTCTACAGGATCCATTCTGATCCAGACTCTTCCAGCATCTTAAATACGGCCTTGACCTTTGCCAAGTACTAAATCATATTGGTTTCTCTAGCTTCAAAGGTGCCTAAGACTTAGCTTGTAACTAGTTGGGAGTCACCCTTGATGATGACCGACTCCGGCTGGATGGCATGGAGCAGTCTCAGCCCTTGCAGGAGTGCCTCATACTCTGCCAAATTATTTAAAATTTTAAAGCTGAGTTTTATTACGTACCTTATGACAATGTTCAAAGGACCTATTATTACAATGCCTGTGCCTCCTTGGGTGTCGTTTGTGGCTTCATCCACGATTATTTCCCATTTCACACGTTGGGGCTGATTGGTCATTCCTTCGCCAGCAAATTCAGCAACAAAATCTGCCAAAGCTTGAGCCTTTATTGCTTTTCTGGGTTCGTACCTCACGTCCTATGATTGGAGCTTGATTGCCCATCCCACCATTTTTTCTTAAAGGTTCGAAATTTAGAGAATTTTTCTGATAGCCTAACCCGATTGGACCACTATTATGTACGTTTCAAAATACTTCCTTAGCTTTCTCGTACACATCATAAGGGCAATGATGAGTTGATCGATTGAATCTTTCTTCAACTCTGGGCCCCTAAGCACTTGACTCACATAATAAATAGGCAGCTGGTGGGTTCCTTCTTCTTTGACTAGGACACCTGCAATAGCTTTACCAGAAGTTGACAAGTATAGATATAAGTTTTCATCTAGAATCTATCGATCGAGTAGTGGCGAGTTAGTGAGGAACTTTTTTAATTCATTGAAGGCTTGTTGGCAGTCGGCTCCCCAATTGAAAGCTTCATTCTTCCTTAATTTCTTGAAGAAGGGGGTGCACCGTTTGGCCGAAGATGAGATGAATCTTCCGAGGGCTGTTATTCTGTTGTTCAGTTTCTGAACATCTTTCACACTGCTCGGAGGTTGCATCTCTAAAATGGCCTTTATTTTGTCAATATTGGCTTCAATACCTCTTTGGGAAACCATGAAGTCGAGGAATTTTCCTGAGGGCACCCTAAAAATGCATTTCTCGGGATTGAGCTTCATCCGAAACTTATTCAGCATGTTGAAGACCTTTGTTAGATCAGCAAGATGTTCTTCGAGGCTTTTGCTTTTGACTATCATATCGTCCATGTAGACTTCCTTATTCTACCCGATCTAATCTTTGAAAATTTTATTCATCAAATGCTGATATTTGGCACCTGTAATTTTTTAGTTCGAACGGTATGGCCTTGTAGCAACAGGTGCTATCATCCATGATGAAGCTAGTCTTTTCCTGATCCAACAACCACATCATAATTTGGTGGTATCCAGTATACGCATCAAGGCAGGAGTAGATGGTGTGGCCAGCAGAGGTATCCACCAGTTGGTCTATGCTAGGCAAGGGGTAGCTGTCTTTTGAACATGCTTTGTTGAGATATATGAAATCTACACACATTCTTGACTTTCCCAACTTCTTTTTTACCAGCACCATATTGGCAAGCCATTCCTGGTAGTAACCTCTCAAATTGTACCTGCTTTCAATAGTATGCCCACCTCCTCCGATCGGTTGCATGCCTTCGTAATTTATGCCTGATCGGCTTGTAAGCTGGATCCACATTAAGTTTGTGGGTGATCACGTTGGGATCGATTCCTGAGATGTCTTTTGGCTTCTAGGAGAATAATGCTTAGTTGATCATCAGGACTTGCATGATGGCCTCATTAACCTCTGCACTCATGCTGGTGCCTACTTGAATACTCTTGCCTTTTGAAAGTGTCATTGCCTTAACTTATTCCGCATGATCCATTCTCTACCCCTCTGCCTGCTTGAATCATTCTAGCCCTGGTTCCACCATCATGGCCTCTTTCTGGTGCTTGATCATGGTGACATAGGCCTTTCTGGATGCCTTCTAGTCACCTCTTAGAATGGCGATGGCTCCTCTAATTGGGATCTTTATCACCATGTACCGGATGCTGGTGATAGCTCTAGTTTAAAAGAGTAGAGGCCTGCTAAAAATTGCATTATAGGTAAAAACCATATCAATAACTATAAAAGTTACCTTGCAAGCATGGGCTAGAGCCTCCTGGCCAAGCTTGATGAATAGCTCGATAGATCCTACCACTGGAATGATAGCGTTGTCGAGTTCGATCAGTGGTGTGGCGCTCAAGTTTAAGCTCTCTGATCGACAGACCCATGGCTCTGTAAGCTTGGAGGGTGAGCACATTCACTACACTTCCATTATCCACCAATATCCTCTTCACATCGAAGTTGTTGATTCGCGCCCTGACGATAAGGGCGTCCTTATGAGAAAACAATACATCTCATGCATCCTCACTGGATATGGTGACTGGGGCTGGCCGCTCAGCTGTCTGAGAGATGTAGACACCTTTTTCCTTTCTTTTCCTGAAGAGATCTTTTCCATAGGACGATCCACCAGTGATCATGTTTATGATACCGGTGTAAGGTCGGCGGGGATCTGCATTCATTGGTTTTTTTTGCTCGTCATCGTCGGAGTCAAAATCATCTTTCTTAAGGTCTGACATCTACAGGAACTTGCCCCTCTAGTCGGACCTATAAACTTTTTGAGGTATGCTTTTTGTAGGAGTCGCTCAATTTCTTCTTTCAGCTGGAAACACTCGTCGATTGTATGATCGATATCTCTGTGAAACTTGCAGTACTTGTTATGGTTCTAGGTGTTTTTACTCCTCTCGTCTAGCTTTTTGGGCTAGTTCACCTTTCGATGGTTTTTCTTGATCCATAACAATACATGTGCTGGATTGGTATTGAGCGGAGTGAAGGTTTGAGTATGTTGGCTTGAAACCTATATATGTAGTCTCGAAGACTTTCATCGTTCCTTTGATAGAGGTTGCACAAATCACTTACAGATTTTAGTGCTCGTGTCTGTACAATGAACTGCATGATAAACAATTTCTTGATTTATCGAAAAGAGGTGATTGACTCTTAGGGGAGCTCGTGGAACCAGTTAAGGGCATCTCCTCCCAAGATGGTGGGAAATATCCTACAGACAATCCTTTCATTGTAGGTGTAAACCTACACTTTGGTTAGATATTCTGCAAGATGAGTGGCAGGGTCAGTTTTACCTATATACCTATCCATTACCACATCTCTCCACCTAGGAGGTAGCTTGGACTCCATGATCTCTCTATAAAATGGGGAAGCTATGTTGTTGCAGGTGTTTTCCTCAAACATACCTTTTTCTGGGGCCGGTCAAGCCAAACTACTTGAGTCTCTGCTTAAACCATTTGTTCTCCCTGCTTATGGATGTTGAGGCGAACTCGTCTCTTCGTCCCTTCGTGCGGCTATAATTTGGCATGCATATAAAGGACAGATCGTCCCCAATGGATGAGGTGGAGGATCTGCTGGGCATATATGGAGAGTTCCTGCTTGAGGACATTATCCCATTCCCCTTATCATACCTGTCTATGGTTCTAACCCCCGTTCTTTTGCTATCATGAGCTCGTGGCTCATTGATGGAAATCTCTCTATTCTTTCTTCTTTCGAAGTCTTCAACCATGAAGTCCATTTCATGGCCTCTTTTAGAAGTCCTGGGCATTTTGCCCTTTTTCAGCATTTGGACTATGCTCTTAGCGAAGTCACTAAGAATGGCGCGCATGTCCCTAATAGTAACAGGGGTATCTTCTGGTTGCTGCATAACTTCATTGTTGAAATATGGGAGGTGCTTATCCCTGGTAGGTGATCTGAGAGATCTCTCTTATCCCTGAGGGCCTAGATCTACCCTGGCTATTGCGATTATGCTCTCCAAAAGCTGTGTGCTCGTTGGATCTTGAATCTGCCATGTAACACCCTTATCAGAACAGTATTTTTCGATGCGAAATTTAGGGATAAACAGCAAAATATTTTTTCAAACTTCAATCACTGCCAAACAACTTTGATACGATTTAATGTTTTATTCAATTCATGAAATTTCGATAGCACAACGGCTAGAACTTACTAGCCACCTGAAAAATTCAAACAATCCACACAGCTTCTCAGAGGCACAACAAATCATATCCAATAGTAATATACATTATAGACAACTAATCACATATCAATGATAGTCATTTACACCTCATTAACTGACATTCTCTAGAAGTAACAATATTTATCATTTAACAAACATTACCTTCAATACAATTCAGTTTTATACTCTCACTGTCTAAGTATATACATGCCATAAATGCTAAAAATAAAATTACAACTAATTTTCTTCATCTTCGAATTCTGTTTCTCTATGTATCAAGCTCCTGCAACACTTCAAAATCTACACGTAGTAAACACTACGTGCTGAGCACTAGAAATGCTCAGTAGTGATTACTAATCCTAGAATTTCTCAAATAAAGCATAATTACATAAATTATGCAAACTTTTATTCTTATTTATCAGAAATTTACTTTTAATTTCTTTAATACTATTTTTGTTATTTACCAACATTTTTTTTATCATTTTGTTTTGATCTTATATTTTTCAATTTACTTTACTCTACTTCCATTTGTAATTCGATTTCATATTGACTTTGTACTTTTATGTTTTCTACTTTTATTTTTACTTAACTTTTGTCCTATACTTTGAATCACTTGATGCAATTGTCATTTCATTTAACGAGTTATATTGGTACTCGTATCTTTTTATGGTACTTTGTCCATTTACTGTTTCATTCCTCGATTAATTACATAATTATTCATTAAATAATATAATTACAGATTTCACTATTTATTCATTTTTCATTTTGGCTTTTAATTAATTATCACATTTCAATTACCAAAACTTTTAACTTTTAATGCAAAGGGATGTAATTATTTGGAACACTTTGCATACAGATTTTTGTTTTATACTTTTTTTACAAATAAATCTTTTTATGCACTTATTTCAAAATTATTACCTTTTTCATTTTAACTGAACAATCGTTCGTCTTTTAATCATTTTACTTTTTATTTAACCTTTACTTTCAGAATTTCATTACTTAGTCATAATTTTACACTTAAATACATCATTATCATTTTTGACTTTAAATACACAATTAGTACTACTTTTATTTTTTTTATTTGTTGTACAAATATTACTTATCATTTTATTCTTATAAAATATTTTCTTTTTATTTTTGCTTTTAATTACAACCTTTGGGAACTATTTCAGTTTCATCCCAATTTTTCTTTTTTCTTCAGTCAAGTCCTTTTTTCATTTATAACATTTACATTCAATTTACTTTTACAAGTTAAATTTATTCATTTCAATGCGCCCCTAGTGCAATATGACAGGTCTCTCAAAAAGGATATACAGGACATGGACCCAAAGGCCCCACTGAACATATAGAGAAATGATCTCGGAAGATCAAGTCTCACAGAGTAGAAAACAAATACACTTTTACTTTTACTTTACTCTGAAGTTATGGAGATCAAAGATCCTACTCATAGCAAAGCAAGTCGCCATGACTTGCACCGCGGTATAGGGTGTCCCTATGGCTAGCCAATTATATCCTGAATAAGAATATCACAACCTGACTATTGCTAAGGGCAAAAAAAGTCAAGAACTTTCTGAATGATTTTCAAACTTCAATAATTTTATTTTTTTTCCTTTTTTTATCACAAAATATTTTGTCAATCACACTCTTTTTAGTGTTTTTGACTATCCAGTAACTTTTCCTTTTTTGTTTACTTTCTCTTTTCAATTACTTTGTATTGTTGATAACTTTTTGTGAATCATTTTACAATAATTCAATCTGAACACTTAATACTTTTCGAACATATAGCTTTTCAAATAACTTACTTTTAGCCAAATATACTTTTCATACTTTTAAACACTTGGTGAATTATATTATTATAATTTACCATTTCTTCTTTTTCTCTAACACTTTACACTTTATGAATTATTACTTATAATTCAATAATTTACTTTTAAATTCATTTTATCCTCTTTGACTTTAAAATAATTTCATACTTTATCGATCTGAATTTGACAATTGATCGAAATTTGAAATACTTTTATATGTACTATGAATTATTTATAATAATTTACCATTTTTATTCAAATTATGAATTATTTGGTAATAATTCAATACGGTTAATTTCTTCACTATACTTTTTATTTTTTTAAAAAAATTTAATATTTAATCTCTTCGTTTTTTTTATACAAATTTTAAATTAAATTACATTAATTTACCAACTCTTAATTGTTTATTGAATTATTTCTCAATAATTCAATATTTCAATTAAGCATGTTCCATATTTACTTTCAAAATTATTCCCATAAATTACATAAATTTCATAAAAAATTATATGAACATTGTTCTTTAATTATGATCATTTTTGCATATTTTATGAATTATTTTACCATAATTTATCATATACGTATATACATTCACTTAAAAAAAAATCTCTAAAATTTTCATAAAAATGTATGGGCAATTCATTTTATGCTTACTATTATTTTATAACATAATTAACAAAAATTCACTATTCTTATCAAATTCATTATTCAATAAATAATCCAAACATATTCATATAAATCTCTATAATTTTCGTAACAATTTATAGACATATTATTTCATTTTTTCTATCAAATTAAGACTTCATTCCATTAATTTATAACACAATAATTCATTTCCTTTAAAAGAGAATTTTTGATTCATAAAGGAAATTTCTTAATAAATTTTCTTAATTCAATGTACACATTATATTAGACTTAATTAAATTTAATTGAACAATCATAACATCAATTTCAATTTTACTCAATAATTCAATATTTTTCCTTAATAAATTTAAAGAAAAAATCAATAAATTAAGGAAAATTAAAAGATTTCGTAGTCACATACCATAACGGTCGAATTTGCTTCGATTTGCTTAATAATTTGCTCACCGGACCGATCGTCGGAGCATCGCCAGAGGCTCTCCGGAATCTCGCCGGTGACAATCCTACACTGCCACCTTATAGATGGGGATCCCCTGATTCCTTTTTCGGTGGTCACGCGCTCAAACATTGTCATTGTTGGTCGAAATCTACATTTGAGTAATCCGCCAAATCCATTTTCGATCTATCAATAGCCAGCATTTGAGGGGTGATGGAGTATACCGAAAGACTCACCTCACTGCTGGGAGTCGATTGGTGGTAATAGAATCACCGTCACCATCGTAGATCACCGAAAAAATGAGAAAAACTGATCAGAACGATCGGAGCGCCATTATGGGACCGAACGTCGGTGAAAGGGAGATGGAACGCCGCTCGTCGCTGTCATGGTGGTGGCTGGCGGGAGGTGCGGCCGGTGGTGGCCGATCCCTCTTTTTCTTTTTTTTTCCTTCCCTGTCTTACGTCATCGTTGTCCACTGCATCTCCTTTTTTTTTCTTTTCTTTCTTTCTTTACATTTGGTCAACTTTTGTTTCTTTCTTTCTTTTTACTAATCCTTTAAGCCATTTGTGGCCAAAATCGGCTGCCTTTTTTTTTTTTACACACACACACACACACACATATCCATAATTTTACCATTTTGGCTTTAAAAACTTTTTCTTTCACTTTCAAAACTCATATTCATTTTAAAATTAATTTCATAATTTTTATCATATCAAAAATAGGTGGGATATAAATTTTTGGCTCAATCGGAGTCTATAATCAGTCCGATTTAAATTTATCAGTCCAATTCGACAACTACCGGTGTCACAGAAAAATTTAATTCTCGTTACCAAAATATTCTACATAAAAATTCATGAAGACCTGCAAATTATGACAATATTCGGAGTTCATGTACTATTTTTAAAAATTATACAAAATCAATTCACCTTTCTTAATAGAAAAATTGACTCGCTAACTTTTTCGTATTTTTGACTTTTTAAGGCTCATTTAACCTCGGTTTTGCTTCAAATTTTAATCCCGGACTCACCATAACCAATACTTTCCGATGGTTCAATAAAATATTTTTGACTTTCAGGTATATTTTTCGGCTCGAAAAATACTATTCATTGTAGGAAAATACTGTTCATGGCTAATCCGATATTGAGGCCATTACATGCCATGCCTTTAAATGAAAGCACCAAATGATAAAGCGTGAAATATCTTTATCTGATAAAGAGAGTCAGCAGCTGTGAGTCCTAATTGGGAGGTTGATCTTGCAAGAATGAGTGTCTGATCGGACCAGACGTTAGTACTCCGAAGCTTAAGTTAGTCGCTTTCTAGAGAGATAATTTTTAGAGAGAGAGTCTTAGATATTCAATACCTGAAGCCATCATGCTTTTGGCTATTTATAGGAAAATAAAGAAGGGATATTTGAGTACCTGAAGGCGTGATAACTGGCGGTTGGAGCAGGTAAGGGGAGATGTAATAGGGAGTAGGTGTATGGTGTTGGCGTTAGCTTGTGTCAGTGGACTGATAAGACATGACGTCCCATCAATCCGATAGGACATCGTGCCCTTCTGTCTTGTCTTCTAACTCACGTTTTATCCTTTTTACTAATGGGCCTTGGGCCCTGCCAGTGTAATTGGGCCGACTAATTAGGCCTTGAACAAAATTTTTTCCATGGTTATCATTTATAATATAATTAGTTTCATATTAAATATATTCAATTCTTAAAAACAACTATGAAAAATTTATTTTATTTTTTTAAGAGATATTAAATTTATTTTGTACTTTTTAAAATATTTTTAACTATTAAAAATAACATTATAAATAAAATTTATATTATTTATTAAGTTTATATGTTAAAAAATTTCAATCCCAATAAATTAATCTAAAAAAATCAATTAAAAATTTGTATATAAAAAAAAATCTATTTTGCAGTGCATTGTCTTGACTCTTGTGTGTGTATACTTATATAGTGACTAGGATATGGTCAAACCACTAAAGCAAGGTGAAAACCTCGAGAATAGGGGTGAGCATGGATCTGTTAACTAATTCATGAGCAAAAAAATTAACCAATCAATTAATATCAATTTTTTAAAGTTATTAATCATTAATTGGTCTGTTACATTCGGTTAATCAGTTCATCGATTTTGATTTTTTAGTTTGGTTAATCAATATTTTCGATTAATCATAAAATTTATAATATAAAATTATAAAAAAAAAAATAAAGTTCAATTCAATTTCAAATATGCAAAGTAATTTAATATAACAATTATGAAACAAACATAATTTATTAGCCAAAATTTATATTCTATAAATTAATAGCTAATATTATAAAATAAATTTGATATTTGTTGAAAATTAATATGCTTAATTTTAAGTCAAATAAAATTTCAGATGATATTAAATATTACAACATAAACTCTAAAATATTAAAAAATGTAATTAAATGCTATTAAGTAAAATATGAACACAAAATAAAAAATAACATATATAAAAATTAATCAGATATTATATATAAATATTACTATATAATGAAAGAGAATGACATAATATAAAATTATTTTAAAGTGTTATATAAATTTTATCGAAAAATATAAAAAATTAAGTTATAAAAATAAAAATATATTATTTTATATAAATTTTAGAAAAACTAAAAAAATTTGAAGATAAATAAATAAATAAATATATATATATATATGAACAAGTTATCCGGTACTTAAAAATTTAAACCGTAATCATTAAAAAAATATAAAATTAAAAAACTGTAATCGAATCGGTTAATCGTAAAAATTAATCAGTTTCGGATCGATTTTACGGTTAACCATATTTTTGATTTTTTTTAGCTCACCTCTACTCCTGAACCACCGAAAAATGAATTCTACCATACCACCTAGGGGTGAGCAAAAACCGAACCAAATCGAATCGATTAATTTTTTAATTTAGTTCAGTTTTTTTGTTCGATTTTGAATTTTAGGAAATTTCTATTTTCAGTTCGATTCGGTTTTTTAAAGAAAAAATCGCAGAAAAACCGAACCAAAATTCTATATAATTATATAATTTTTTTGATTTTTTAATTGAATACTTATTTTATACATGTAAATTATCTTATTTTGAGTTGTAAATTATATGAGTACATTTATCAATTATTAATATATATTTTTTAGGTGATAATTTAAAATTTTGACGATTAAAACGATTCAATGAAAAAATTTATTTAACTGTTTTGTTGTATTATTTATTATAGATTTTGGGATTATATCTTTAATTTGAACTTTTATTTGTACAATTTAGATGTTTTTACTTTAGTATATTATGATTTATAATTTTTTATAATTTTTAAATACAATCTTTTTTATTTTTTAAAAAAATAGTTTTAATTTTTGATTTTTTTATTAATCGAACCAAACCGATTGAAAATTTTGGCTCAATTTGAAAACTATTATTTTATAAGTTCGGTTGATAAAAATAATGAAACTTCAATTTTTAATTATTTAGGTTTGGTTTGATTATTAAACCGAACCGATCGTTGCTCCTCCCCTAATACCATCCCTTCTTTTTGGCATATGGAGCGAGAAACTTGCTGCGTTTGATTATCATTTAATACAGTTTTTAATCAAAGTTTTGATTTAATTAGATTTAATATAATTATTTAATATAATTATATATTTGGGGTAGAAAATGGTGGACTTTGAACATTGATAATTTATGATAGTAGCTAAGTTGTCAACTATTAAAACTACAAGTAATTTTCTAAAATAAATTTTTAGTGAATGCAAAATACATCATATTAAAAAATAAATAAAATAATTGAATTTTACCATATTACATAAAACAAAAGGTTTATGGTATGTTATTTTATCCTGTATATTATTGATAATGAGTATTATGCTATATTATATTATCTCTGTATTATTTTATAAAAAAATTAACCAAATATAATATTGGCATTAACTTATATTATATAATAATATGTTTTTTATAATACAGGGAAACAAACATGACGTTAATGTATATTTGAACAACATAAAATATACAAAAATGTGGGCAATTAATGAATACTCTGTAAAATCTACATTAAAGGTTTGAAATAAAAAAAATGGTGGAAATGTTGAAGTAGTACTAATAATAATAGTTAAATCTTTTTTGAGCATCCAAAGTAAAATTCTGTCTATAAAATCAACTTTGTGCTTTTTGATGTAATTTGAACCATATAATAATAAATTAAGAATGGATAGAGGATAAATTCAAATAGTTTTAAATTCATTACTATATTAGTGCATAGATAGAATTAGTTTAAACGCAACGTTTTGAAGCCATAAAAGGAAAATTTTGAAATGATGTTAGAATAGGTTAAAAATAATATATATATTATACATGTACACATTGCTACTACAACAAATTATTTCTAAACAATACAGGTACGTTTGATCCATTATATTTTATTAATTCTTATAGTATGATTAATAATGTACTTAGATCCATTTTATAACAAGAAAAATATATTGATGATTTGTGAAATTAGCTGGCAAATCATTTTCTAACAAGATACGATGTCTATATCCATTGTTTATGAGGAAATTCAAGTCAATAAATTATAGAAAAAATTACACCATTGACCTTCTTTTTACATTTCATTTTCAAAAATACCATATAATTTATTTTTACTTTTCATTGCATTTTTCATTTCAAAACTACCTCTTTTTATTTTGATATATTAAAAATGCTCATCACTTTGTTATATACCCGGCTGTCTCTCTCTTTCTGTTTTCTTCTTTCCTTGCCTCTTCGAGTCTGTCTTTACCCTTTTAATTTACTAGCTCAATCAGGCAGTTTGAGCCTATTTCAAAGACGAAGCATTCCAGCCCAGCAGTTACAAAAACCAGCAGAATTGGTCAAGTTCTTTATTTTATTTTTCACAAGCTTTGAAATCCCATCTATTCCATGGTTTCTTGTTTGATTTTGGACTGCATTATTTCGTTTTCCATTTTTTCCCTTTCTGTAATACTTATTCCTAATTTTCCTTCCAAGTTTTTTTTAGTTGATGTTGCTAGTATTGGTAAATGCTAATCAGAATCTTAAATTAACAGCAAGTTAAACCAGCTATCAACTCTATCTCACACTGCGGTTAACCATCCAAACAATCTACATCCAAAAATTTTAATCCAAGTTATAGATTGAAATCAAAACTAAGGTTGCAATGCAAAGTTCTTTTGCACATTTAGCATAAAATTTTCCGTGTGCTTCACTATGAGTCCTCTCCATTTATAGTAGCTGATGTGGATTCGAATTCCAGGCATCCAACTGTACAATTGACAAAACTTATCCCTTACCTGGCATAAAACATTGGTAGGAACTTAACAAACGAAAAGTAACCACATAATTCAGCATGTTCAATTAGCCGACCAGGCAAAACAAAATTGTGACCAACAATAACAAAAAGGTGTTATAGGAATAAACTATACGATCTCAATCCATGCATATTGAACAATAATACTCAATTCATGCATTCCTGCATTCGGCAGAGTATAAAAGTTGAAATTTCGCAACTTCTCTGATATAAGCATTTTTTTATGTACAAAAGAAAATATACTATATTTTTTATGTAAAAAATATACTGTATTTTTTATATATAAAAAAATATACTGCATTTTTTGTGTATAAAAAATACACTATATTTTTTATGCAAAAAATATACTTTTTTATATACAAAAAAATACACTATAATTTTTATGTACAAAAAAATTTACTGTATTTTTTATGCACAAAAGAAAATATACTGTATTTTTTATGTAAAAAAATATATTGTATTTTATATATACAAAAAAATAAATTATATTTTTTTATGTACAAAAAAATACACTATAAATACACAGCATATTGTTCCTCTCTATCTATAAATACCGTTGAAATTTCTAATTTTGACATACATTTTATAAAAAATACATTGTATTTTCTTTTGTATATAAAAAATATAATATATTTTCTTTTTGACATAAAAATACAGTCTATTTTATTTTGACAAAAATAAATACATGGATGGATGGCCATTTAATACAGTGTATTTAATTTTATACATAAATAAAATACAGTGTATTTTATTTTGATGAAACTCAATACACTGTATTTTGTTTTTTTTGACTAAAATATACTGTGTAAGTAATATTTTTGTAATTAAATATTATGTATATTTTGTAACAAAAAAATATTCCTTGATCTTTTTGTATAGACGGCCAAATTAGCCACATATAGCAATGCAACGTTCCAATTATATTTTCTTTTCAGAATCTCTCATCTATGGAATTCAAGAATTTCTTATAATTTTCGCAACCTCCCTTTTAGTATCTCGGCGACAAAATGCTATGGTACATTAATCAATGCGGCAATTACTCTTTTCGTTGACTCAAGTATCTCAAATTGACAAATCAAATTTCAGTGATTGTTAATTAAATATTTTTTATTTTATCCTTTAATATGAAAAAAAAAAATTAATACAGCCAAAATATATAATTTCAAATAGGGAGTGCTATAATAAGCAAAAGATAGTAGCCTTATAATTAAATAATAAATGAATAAATCATTAAATATTTATGATGTTATAGAGTAATTAGTGTAGAAAGATAACTAACTGTTGGCAGATGATCTTCAACACGTGCTCTACGAGAAAATATGTGTAACCAAGAATAGGCATAGAAGGCATGGAAGCCATGCAATACGCCAAGACAAAGCTACATGCAGAAAGATTCTATCCAAATTCATCACACGATTCGCCACGTCCTAATTGCTGAGCCTAAAATCTCCAGTATAAATTCTAGCCATGCCATTCTCCCTTTCACCAGCGTAGTCTTTTCTGTTCTTGTTACCCAAAAGATGGGTTACTCTTCTTTGCTTTCTCTTAGTCTTTGCTTTCTAATTCTCTTCCATGGCTGTGTTGCTCAAATAAGGCGAATGGCAACAGACCAAAGTCTGCTGCAGGGAAGGCAACATCGACTACTACGATCCAAGCAGGATGAGTGCCGACTCAACTGTATAAATGCAGTAGAGCCATCTCGCAGGGTTCAATCGGAGGCTGGTGTCACCGATATCTGGGACGAGAATGACGAACAATTCGAATGTGCTGGTGTTGTAGCTATGTGCCATACTATTGAACAATTCGATAGCAAAAAAAGAAAGATAAAGTAGAATAGAAGATAAAAATGAAAGTGAAAAAAAAAAACTGTATTTATGAAAGGAGAAATTTTTTTAAAAATAAGGGCAAACGTGAAATTTTTTTGCTTTTTACGGTATTTGTGTAGAAACTAGAAAGCCCTAAATTATATGCTAATAAATCCAAATTGCTCTCTTAAGACTCGACAAAAACAAACACTAAGCTGCCTAATTTTTATTTCCTAATATATGTTATCAAATATACATTTATTTAAGTTGTTTTTATAAAAGTAATTTTTAATTTATATTAATTACACTGTATAATTAATATAAGGATAATAAATTCTTTCAGTTATAAAGTAATTACTATTTTTAAATACTGCATATTCTCCTCTAACGTCAAGTATTTTGCCAAATTGCTCTCTTAAGACTCGACAAAAACAAACACTAAGCTGCCTAATTTTTATTTCCTAATATATGATATTTTGATATAATCGAAATACATTAATTAATTTTTATCAAATATACATTTATTTAAGTTGTTTTTATAAAAGTAATTTTTAATTTATATTAATTACACTGCATAATTAATATAAGGATAATAAATTCTTTCAGTTATGAAGTAATTACTATTTTTAAATACTGCATATTCTCCTCTAACGTCAAGTATTTTGAAACGAAATGAGTATTTATTTATTTATACAGACACTGACTTATTTATTTATATATTTATTTATTTATTTATTTATTTCGTTTAGCATTGATGGCTATCTTTCTAAATGTTATTTTGGCTCACACTTAGTTTTACTTCTATTTCGCACATATTAGAAAATTTTAAAAAAAAATGAAAAACCGTTACACAGGTGATTAAAACCGACTGCGAACTGATTTATATAGTTAGTTTGGTTGAACGTGAACTTTATATTAGAATTATAATTGATGAACTTAAATTTAAATTTTAATATCTAATAAATCGATTAGCTAACAGCTAACTGGTCATTATATAAAATTTTTCATATATATATATATATATATATATATATATATGTGGATGGTTTATAACAATAACTTTCACATTTAAGTATTATCATTTTACTTTATATAAATATAAGTATATTTTATATCTTAATCACCAAAAATTATTCACTTGTTAATGTTAATAAGTGATAAATTAGTGTCGATTTATTTTCATGTTATCTTGTAGAGAGTTTATATAGTTTTTTTTATTATATAGTTTTTTATTTTATTGACATTAAATTTCAATTACTTGTACATTTTTATATTTAAAACTTCTATAATTTATATTTTAATTTTATGTGTGCATGTTTTTTCTAAGAAGTATAAGGTATCTATATATGTTTAATTTTCAATGATTAAGCTACCACAATTGTTGTTAACCAGTTGTTAAGAGATTGAACAAAAATTTTGATTTCGAAAAATTAAAATTAATGGATAAATTTTGAAAAATAAGTTGTAAATTGGTTAATCAGTCTACTCCCACCACTATTGGATACGTAGGGGCATACATTGAGCGGATCCAAGTCAAACCCGATTTGAGACTTGAACTAATTTTGCCATATTCATAACCTGAATCGACCCAATAAATATTAGGAGTCCCAACTGAATAACCCAAATTTATTTGGAACCCACATTTATTTGGAGCCCAATCAAACAATTCTTCTAATCCAAAAATTGAAAACTGAAGAAAAAATGCAATGGCATAGAGAAAATATAAATGGAATAAAAATAATAACAAAAAAAGGTCCATTACTTGAACCATTAAAACAAATAGGATTCAATGTATATATATATATATATACACACACTTTGGTCAAGTCGAATTTATTGAGCTTTTAACACAACCCTAATAACCATACACGAATGCAATTTTTGGATTGGTTTGGGTTTTTAACACCCTTATTATATAATTTTTTTGAAACATTATAAGAAAAACACAAAATAGCTTGTCCTCGCTAAATGATGATTTTTCATCGCTAAATCAGTTTAGCGAGGGCAAAAATTTTGTAATAAAAGTCATCATAACTGATTTTAGCGAGAATTTTAATCCTCGTTAACTTTTGCAAAGAATGCTAAGTTTTGCGAGGATTTAGTCCTCGCTAACTTTAGCGAGAATTAAAGTCCTTGCTAAGTTTTGTGAGTGATTTAGTTCTCGTTAACTTTTGCGATGACTAAATTGTCGCTAAATTTTAGCTAGGACAAGTTCTTTGCTAAATTTTAGCATGCATTTTGTGAAAAATATTATTCTTACTAAATTTAGCATAGGATTTATCCTTGCTAAATTTTGATATGAAATTTTTTATTTTCTTAATTTAATATGAAAATTTTATTATTTAAATAATAAACTAAAAATTAATAAATTTATATTCACTCAATATTTAATATAAAAATATATATATTAATGAATAAATTGTTGTTTACAAGTGTATAGCATTGCTAATAATATATCCAAAATAATACATTCATATATAACAGTAACAATTAAAAATCATAAATAACTCATAAAATTCCAGTTGCTTTTAGTTCCTATAGTTGTGTAATGATTGATTGTAGATAACAAAGAACTCCATCCAGTGTTATTATTAGAAATTGATCTTCCAATTGTTGATCTTGAACATCTGACTAGTATTTGCATAACTTGACTAAATATGAAAAAGAAGTAAAATATGACCTATATATAGATGACTAAATACAATAGTAACAATAAAGAAGCAAAATATGACCTATATACTTCATATATAGATGAGTCTCCTATACTCAAGAGGTATTGCAAAGATAAAAAAATTCTTACTATAACTTCTTAATTCGCTAAAAGAATATCAAGACAATTTTTATGGTTAAAAAAATGTATGATCATAGAATGCTCATTCAGATCAGAACACTTGAGAACAAAATCGCACTTACACATCACTAATTTTTGCAATCTGTAAATCAGATAAATCAACATCTCCACATATAGTCTTTGATAACATTAGAGAAAACCTATATTCCAAAGAATGATAGTAATCAAATAGTAGATGAGATTCAATTCTGACAAACAATACTTGAACAAGTTTATTGTACACAGCTGTGCAAATGCATGCATGTATATTACTAGAAATAACAGCAGAAATACCCACATTAAATGTATAACTTCTATCTAGATAAAAATAGCAATGATATACATGGGTCTTACCAGAATCCCAGCAAAGATACTGCAAAATAGACCAACAAAGAAGGAGAAAAGATCGCTTTAAAAGCCAATCAATATCAATGATTTAAAAGTCTTCAATCATCCACCTTAAAAATAACTTTAAAGATTCACATGGAAAAAAGGCAGTTAAACGATATAAAGGCAAAGTAGAATCGAATTGAAAAAAACCATAAAAAAATAGTAATAATAAATGCGCATAAGCCAGTTGCACCTTTCAAGACATTCTTTATATTACATTTGCGTGGTGACGTTCCTTAATTTCTCTACAGCATACTTTATCGCAGACTTCAAACTCAAACTACAACAGAAGCAAGTTTGGGATAATTGTAATGGCCTCAATATCGAGTCAACCGTAAACAGTACTTTCCGATGGTGAATAGTATTTTCCGGGCCCGAAAGGATACCTGAAAGTCAAAAATATTTTATTGGACCATCGGAAAGTATTGGTCATGGTGAGTCCGGAGTTAAAATTTGAAGTGAAATTGAGGTCAAATGGGCCTCCAATGATCAAAAATACTAAAAAGTTAGAGAGTCAATTTTTCTGGTAGAGAATGTGACTTGATTTTGCGTAAATGATTAAAAATAGTAAACAAACTCCGAATATTGCCATATTTTGCATGCCTACATGAATTTTTGTGTAGAATATTTTAGTGATGATAATGGAATTTTTCAGTGACACCGGCAGTTGTCGAATCGGACCGATAACGAACTCCGATTGAGCCAAAAATTTGCATGCTAGCTATTTTTCATGTGATAAGAGTGATGGAAAAATTATTTTTGGAGTGATTTGATGGCTGAAAGAGAGAGAATTTTAATTGGACCTTTAGGGGCTTAAATTGGCTCTTTTAAGTTAAATGGGCAAAGCCCATCACTTTGGCCAAAATTTGGGCCCATTAGGGAGGTTATAAGAGCCATAATTCTGGAGAAAATTCCAGAAACCAGCTCATCTTTCTCCTCCCTCTCATTTGGCCGAAACTCCCTCTCTTTTCTTCTCCCTTTCTTTTACTTCATGTTTACTCAAAATATCTCCTAAATTTCAACTTAGGAATTGTAGTTCCATCCCTCTAATATACTAAAATAGCTTCACTTGATTGTTTTGGGCAAAGGAAGTGAAGAAATCAAGGAAAGCAAGAAAGAGGGGTAAGTTGGAGCTTGAGAATTTTAATATTTTAAATTGATTTCTTAGTGGTTTTCCATAGATTTTTGGGTGTAGATTATGATTATGAGGTTGATTTTTTCATTTGAGAACAAGAAATTGAAGAAAAATAAGCTTAAATGGGCTGCCCTATGTAGGTGAGCAAGTAGAGGGGAGTTTTTCCAAGAACAAAGGCAAGGAAAAGGAAGCCTAGACTCCCTAATTCAAGAAAAAATTGTAAGTGACTAATTAATCTTTATATTTTCTAAGTTTATGAATTTTTCTTAATTATTTAATTAGGACAAAAATGTTTAAAGTTGTTAATTGATGTAAATATGTTAGGGTAATTGTAATTAAGTGAAAGAAATGATGAATGGAAGATGAAAATGAAAGAAATACAATTTTTAGGAAGGTGAATGTTGGGTTGGCCGAATTTAATCATTAGGGTATATAGTGAGAAATTGCATAAAAATAATAATTGTTAGCTTAAATTAATAGTAGACATGAAAATTAATATCCATGAATTTTTAGAGAATATTTGGAATTAATTTGGGAATTTTTGAGATTATTTATAGTATATGTATATAGTAAAAGTTGTGATTTATAGTGAATTAATTGATTATTTTAATGGAAAATAATAATAAATAATAAATAATGCATAAATAAATTTTATTGACATTTATTGAAATTATTGTGATTTTTTAGAATTTAATGTTAATATGTATATTGGAAATAATTGAATTATTGATTAATAATTACATAAAAATGGTGAAATTGGTTAATTTATATGAAATTAAATTAATGTCAACGAAAAAAAATAAAAATTCAATTATTGAATTTTTCGGACTTGGAAAGAGTTAATAAAGTAATTATTATTGTGCCCTTAGAATTAGTCTAGCAGTAAAAACTAGTTCTGGATATAGTTGGCTAGCCATAGGAACACCCTTTACCGCGGTGCAGGTCATGGCGACTTGCTTTGCTATGAGTAGAATCATTGATTTTCATAGCTTAAGTGTTAATGTGACAGTGAAAAGTGCAATGTTCTGAGAATGGTTCCTTGGAAATCATTTCTCTTTTTAGTGGGGCCCGTGGGATCCATGTTCCGTGTATCCGGTCTGAGATTTTTTGCCGGATCTGTACTAGGGGCATAATGGTAATAAATTGAGAAAGAAATGAAAAGACAATAAAAAGTAGGAAAAGAAAGTGAAGAAGGACCATAATGAAAGAAAAAAAAAGTTTAGGGGCAAAATGGTAATTTTCTCAAAAAGTGTAAAAAGATAGCAAATTAAGTGAGAATTGATTAATTAAGGATAAAACAGCCATATAATAGTTAAATTACTTAAAAGGTGAATTTTATGGACAACAAGGACTAAAATGTAATTTTGCTTATAATTGACAAATTAAGTGTAAAGAAACGTAAATTGCTTCAGTTATCAGTTTAAAGATTATCATTGAGCCTATAATGGCAAAATTGTAATTATTTGACTAAATTGAATAATCTTATAGAAAATGTTAAGTTATTGTTTAAAGGTGATCATAACTGATTTTATAATTATGTTTATATTTATATGCTAATACTTAAGAATAATAATGGAAATGTTAGGAAATGTATCGATTATTAGTCACCACTGAGCATCTTGGGTGCTCAGCGTGTAGTTTTACTGCGCGCAGGTAAACAGGAGCTGGAGCAAGAATTCAGATTGTAGAATTTCTTTTAGATTGCTCTAGTTGTATAATTTTGGCATGTATATATGAGTACAAATTTTACTTATGGTTATGTAATGTAAACAGAAGTTATTGTACTAAGGAGTGTTGGATTGTGAACAAATGGAATGGATGGAATGAATGTATACTGTTGTTATTTTTGATTGTTGTGCCTCTGAGAGGCTGTGTGGTTTGTCTGCTTTTCAGTGGGCTAGTACTATGTACAGCCGTTATATTGCAAAATTTTTATTAAGTGCATAGTAATTTGGACAGTTATAAGTCAGCGGCGAAAGGTAGTTTTGATTAAGTAAATGTCGATAAGGTTTTTAGGTATAGAAGTTAAGAAAAAAAATTTTTTCCGGTCTTCGGTACGCCGGTACAGTTTAAGGAGGGATAAGGGTGTTACAATTTGTGGTATCAGAGCTGTGGTTTAGACGGTTCTAAGATCGGAGTGGGTGCAATGTTTGATTTAAATTGATTATATACATGCCAATTGTTATTTTGAAAAGTTGTTTTGGAATTAATGAATTCTTGCTCCTTTCTGTTTTATAGTGAAAAGATGTCTGGAGAGCCGAGCCGTGAGGTAGGCGATAACAGGAGTGAGGCCTCAAGTAATATGGGGCAACAGGAGGTCCCAACGCAGCAGGCACCTCCACCAGTAGCGCCTCCTCCTCCTCCTCCTCCTCAGTTGGATTTCCTTAACCTGATATCAGATTACATCTAGCAGCGACTTCAGGCTGCACAGGTTCAGACACCGCCATCAGTGATACAGGTTCAGCAGCCTGCTCCGCCTAGAAGAAGACCTAAATTGGAGCAGTTGAAAAGACTGGGAGCAGAGGATTTTTCAGGTGAGGACCCTTTGACGTCAGTAGCTGCTGAGGTATGGCTTTTTAAAATAAAGAGATTGTTTGAAATTAAACCATAGTTCTGAAGAAGAGAAGCTTGAGAGTATCATAGCCTTGCTTCAGGGTCCAGCTTTTATTTGGTGGGACTCAGTTCGGAGACATACACCTACAGACCGTCTGAATTGGAAGTTCTTCATTGATCAGTTTGAGAAGAAATATGTTGGGTCTGAATCCAGGCTTGCTATGCAAGACGCTTTTTGGAAGCTGAGACAAGGAAACCGTACAGTAGTTGAGTATGATAGAGAGTTTGAGCGCTTATTTAGATGAGGGCTTGGCTACAGAAGAGAGATTATGTCAGCGATTTGAGAGGGGACTGCATACTGAGTTGAGGCAGATCATCGGGGCCCAGAAATACCCAGATCTGAGAACTATGATTGATGCAGCTCTCAAGTTAGAAACTACTCAGGTTGAGCAAGCAGAGAGGCAGTCCCGATTTTAGCAAAAGAGAAAGCAGGGACAGAGCAGTGGAAAGTCAGGACAGAGTAAAAAGCAAAAGGGTCAGCAGGCACCTCAGGGTCATTCACTAGCAGGCAGAGGACAGGATAGTGCCTCCCGTGGCAAGTCTACTGCCACCACGATATCTAGTGCACCCCGAGGCAAAGATAGTGGGTCAACAATACAGTGTGAGCATTGTGGCAGGACACACCCTGGGGAGTGCAGATTTCTGACAGGAGCCTGTTTCGAGTGTGGGTCCCGAGATCACCAGATCAAAGATTATCCCATGATACAGACTGCTTCAGTAGCTTCACCAGCTTCCGGTACTGGATCTTCTGCACCACGTGGCCGTGGTAGGGGAGCAGCCCCTAATCCGTCAGCCTCCAGACCAGTTGGCCAGTTGTCTCAGGGACAGAGGCGGTCAGGGGGACAGACATATGCTGTGAGAGCTCGTGAAGAGGAGGATTCTCCTGATGTGATTGTGGATAAGTTCATTCTGTTATCTGACTCTGTATATGCATTGATAGATCCTGGATCCACACATTCCTATATTAGCACAGAACTGGCACGGGGTAAAGGGATGAAAGAGGCCTACTTGGACCAGGACGTCTTGGTGAGTAATCCTCTGAGGCATAGTGTGGTAGTGAATAAGGTATATAGACAGTGTCCTATCAGTGTTCAGGGACATGTATTCCTGGAAAATCTTATCGAATTGTCCTTCCGTGAGTTTGATTTAATTCTTGGGATGGATTGGCTATCCGCCCACCAAGCAACTGTCGAGTGCAGAAAGAAGAGGGTTACATTACAGCTTCAGAATGGTGATGACATCACTATTATGGGTGCGAGATCTGACTTTTTATCGGAGGTGATATCAACTACTACAGCAAAAAGATTGATCAGAAAAGGCTGTGAAGCATATATGTGTTTTGCAGTGGAGGCGAAGAAGAATAGTTTAAAGGTGTTAGATGTGCCTACAGTTAGGGAGTTCCAGGATGTGTTCCCAGATGAGCTTCCATGCTTACCACCTGATAGAGAAGTGGAATTCTCCATTGAGGTCACTCCTGGTACTGCTCCTATCTCTATTGCTCCATATAGAATGGCACCTGCAGAATTGAAAGAGTTAAAGATTCAGCTCCAGGAGTTACTTGATAAGGGGTTTATTAGACTTAGCACTTCTCCTTGGGGAGCACCTGTCTTATTTGTAAAGAAAAAGGATGGGACTCTTCGACTGTGCATAGATTACCGGCAACTAAATAAAGTGACAGTCAAGAACAAGTATCCCCTTCCTCGCATCGAAGATCTGTTTGATCAACTTAAGGGAGCGGGTGTCTTCTCCAAGATAGATCTGAGATCGGGCTATTATCAAATGGGAGTAAAAGAAACTGATGTGCCTAAGACTGCTTTTCGTATTAGGTATGGCCATTATGAGTTTTTGGTCATACCATTTGGGCTTACAAATGCACCAGCAGCTTTCATGGACCTGATGAACAGAGTTTTTCACCCCTACTTGGATCATTTTGTGGTGGTCTTCATTGATGACATACTAGTGTATTCTAAGACACCAGAAGATCTGATAAACATCTGAGGATTGTATTGCAGACACTGAGAGAAAAGCAGCTTTATGCCAAATTTAGCAAATGTGACTTTTGGCTGAATGAAGTATCTTTTTTGGGTCATGTTATCTCAGCAGAGGGTATTGAAGTAGATCCTTCAAAGATTGAAGCAATCCTTCAGTGGAAGCCACCCAAGAATGTAACCGAAGTGCGAAGTTTTCTGGGTTTAGCTGGATACTATAGGAGATTTATCAAGGGCTTTTCCACCATTGCAGTTCCTATGACAAGACTGCTACAAAAAAATGTCAAATTTGTGTGGACTGACAAGTGCCAAGAGTGTTTTAAGAAGTTAAAGATGATGTTGACAGAAGCTCCTATACTTACTCAACCTGAGTCAGGCAAGGATTTTGTCATTTACAGTGATGCTTTCAAGAATGGGCTAGGCTGCATTCTGGTGCAAGAAGGCAAGGTGATAGCTTATTCTTCTCGGCAACTCAAGACTCATGAGAAAAACTATCCTACTCATGATCTAGAGTTAGCAGCCATTGTTTTTGCACTAAAGATATGGAGGCATTACTTATATGGAGAAAGATGCTACATTTACTCAGATTACAAGAGTTTAAAGTATTTGCTTACCCAGAAAGAACTCAATCTTAGACAGAGACGCTGGTTAGAGTTGATCAAAGACTATGATTGCTATATCGACTACCATCCAGGGAAAGCAAATGTAGTGGCCGATACGCTCAGCAGAAAATTTGTGTCAGGTAATGTTAATGTTTTGAAATGAATTTGTGCAAGGCATTGATAAGTGTAAATGATTAATAGTGATCTTTGCAGCTCTTCGGGCAATGAACACCAGCTTAAGTTTGGCTACAGATGGAGCTATAATAGCTGAACTACGAGTTAAACCAGATTTTGTACATCTAGTGAAAGCGGCTAAGAAAGGAGATGACAAACTAAAGGCCATTGTGGAAAAGCTACAGCATAACAGTGAAAGTGACTACTCATTGTCAAATGATGGAAGCCTTTATTTCAAAGGAAAACTTTATGTGCCAGCTCAGAAAGAATTGAAGAAAGAGATTCTGACAGAAGCACACCATAGTAGCTATGCTATGCATCCTGGGAGTAACAAAATGTACCAGGATTTGAAAGTCCACTATTGGTGGCCAGGTATGAAGCGGGATGTAACTGAATTCGTGGGTAAATGCCTGACATGTCAACAGGTAAAAGCAGAACATCAGGTACCTTCTGGGCTACTTCAACCACTTGTTATTCCAGAGTGGAAATGGGATCAGGTAACCATGGACTTTGTGATTGGGCTACCTATGACTCAGTGGAAACATGATGCCATTTGGGTAATAGTTGATCGCCTCACCAAATCAGCTCACTTCTTGCCAGTTCGGATGGATTTCTCTTTGACCCGGCTGGCAGAACTCTATATAAAAGAAGTAGTTAGATTGCATGGAGTGCCTGCATCCATTGTGTCAGACAGGGATCCCAGGTTTACTTCTCACTTTTGGAAGAGTTTTCAAGATGCTCTGGGTACTAGACTTCGCCTCAGCACGGCTTTTCACCCTCAGACTGATGGACAATTCGAGCGGGTGATTCAGATATTAGAGGATATGCTTCGGTGTTGTGTCCTTGAATTTGGTACTAATTGAGAAAAAAATTTACCATTAGCTGAGTTCGCCTACAACAACAACTATCAAACCAGTTTGAAAATGGCTCCATTTGAAGCATTGTATGGTAGGAAATGCAGGACTCCTTTGTGCTGGATTGAATTGAGTGAAAGAAAGCTTTTGGGTTCGGATTTGATTCGTGACTCTGAAGAAAAGGTCCAGATCATTAAAAGCAGACTAAAGGAAGCAATGGATCGTCAGAAGTCTTATGCAGATCTGAAAAGAAAAGATATCGAGTTCCAGGTCGGAGATAAGGTCTTTTTGAAGGTATCTCCATGAAAAAAAGTTTTGAGATTTGGAAAGAAGGGCAAGTTAAGCCCTAGATTCATTGGTCCGTATGAGCTGCTTCAACGAGTGGGTCCCGTGGCCTATAGATTGAAATTGCCATCTGCTTTGGAGAAGATACATGACGTCTTTCATGTGTCTATGCTCCGCAGATATAGGTCTGATCCGAGTCATGTGATAACCCCTGAAGAGGTACAAGTTCAAACTGATATGAGTTATGAAGAAAGACCAGTACAGATTTTGGCTAGGAAAGTTCGACAGCTTCGGAACAAACAGATCCCTTTGGTGAAAGTCTTATGGCATCACCATAATGTCGAAGAAGCAACATGGGAACCCGAAGCAATAATGAGACAGCGTTATCCTCTACTTTTTAGTTCAGGTAAATTTCGAGGATGAAATTTCTTTTAGTAGGGGAGAAATGTAATGGCCTCAATATCGGGTCAACCGTGAACAGTACTTTCCGATGGTGAATAGTGTTTTCCGGGCCGGAAAGGATACCCGAAAGTCAAAAATATTTTATTGGATCATCGGAAAGTATTGGTCATGGTGAGTCTGGAGTTAAAATTTGAAGTGAAATTGAGGTCAAATGGGCCTCCAATGGTCAAAAATACTAAAAAGTTAGCGAGTCAATTTCCCTGATAGAGAATGTGACTTGATTTTACGTAAATGATTAAAAATAGTAAACGAACTCCGAATATTGCCATATTTTGCATGCCTACATGAATTTTTGTGTAGAATATTTTAGTGATGATAATGAAATTTTTCGGTGACATCGGCAGTTATCGAATCGGACCGATAAATTTGAATCAGACCGATAACGAACTCCGATTGAGCCAAAAATTTGCGTGCTAGCTATTTTTGATGTGATAAGAGTGATGAAATTATTTTTGGAGTGATTTGATGGCTGGAAGAGAGAGAATTTTAATTGGACTTTTAGGGGCCTAAATTGGGCCTTTTAAGTTAAATGGGAAAAGCCCATCACTTTGGCCCAAATTTGGGCCCATTAGGGAGGTTATAAGAGCCATAATTCTGGAGAAAATTCTAGAAACCAGCTCATCTTCCTCCTCCCTCTCATTTGGCCGAAACTCCCTCTCTTTTCTTCTCCCTTTCTTTTACTTCATGTTTACTCAAAATATCTCCTAAATTTCAACTTAGGAATTGTAGTTCCATCCCTCTAATATACTAAAATAGCTTCACTTGATTGTTTTGGGCAAAGAAAGTGAAGAAATCAAGGAAAGAAAGAAAGAGGGGTAAGTTGGAGCTTGAGAATTTTAATGTTTTAAATTGATTTCTTAGTGGTTTTCCATAGATTTTTGGGTGTAGATTATGATTATGAGGTTGGTTTTTGCATTTGAGAACAAGAAATTGAAGAAAAATAAGCTTAAATGGGCTGCCCTATGTAGGTGAGCAAGTAGAGGGGAGTTTTTCCAAGAACAAAGGCAAGGGAAAGGAAGTCTAGACTCCTTAATTCAAGAGAAAATTGTAAGTGACTAATTAATCTTTACATTTTCTAAGTTTATGAATTTTTCTTAATTATGTAATTAGGACAAAAATGTTTAAAGGTTTTAATTGATGTAAATATGTTAGGGTAATTGTAATTAAGTGAAAGAAATGATGAATGGAAGATGAAAATGAAAGAAATACAATTTTTAGGAAGGTGAATGTTGGGTTGGCCGAATTTAATCATTAGGGTATATAGTGAGAAATTGCATAAAAATAATAATTGTTAGCTTAAATTAATAGTAGACATGAAAATTAATATCCATGAATTTTTAGAGAATATTTGGAATTAATTTGGGAATTTTTGAGATTATTTATAGTGTATGTATATAGTAAAAGTTGTGATTTATAGTGAATTAATTGATTATTTTAATGGAAAATGATAATAAATAATAAATAATGTATAAATAAATTTTATTGGCATTTATTGAAATTATTGTGATTTTTTTAGAATTTAATGTTAATATGTATATTGGAAATAATTGAATTATTGATTAATAATTGCATAAAAATGGTGAAATTGGTTAATTTATATGAAATTAAATTAATGTCAACGAAAAGAAATAAAAAGTCAATTATTGAATTTTTCGGACTTGAAAAGAGTTAATAAAGTAATTATTACTGTGCCCTTAGAATTAGTCTAGCAGTAAAAACTAGTTCTGGATATAGTTGGCTAGCCATAGGAACACCCTTTACCGCGGTGCAGGTCATGGCGACTTGCTTTGCTATGGGTAAAATCATTGATCTCCATAGCTTAAGTGTTAATGTGACAGTGAAAAGTGCAATGTTTTGAAAATGGTTCCTTGAAAATCATTTCTCTTTTTAGTGGGGCCCGTGGGATCCATGTTCCGTGTATCCGGTCTGAGATTTTTTGCCGGATCTGTACTAGGGGCATAATGGTAATAAATTGAGATAGAAATGAAAAGACAATAAAAAGTAGGAAAAGAAAGTGAAGAATGACCATAATGAAAGAAAAAGAAAGTTTAGGAGCAAAATGGTAATTTTTCCAAAAAGTGTAAAAAGATAGCAAATTAAGTGAGAATTGATTAATTAAGGATAAAACAGTCAGATAATAGTTAAATTACTTAAAAGGTGAATTTTATGGACAACAAGGACTAAAATGTAATTTTGCTTATAATTGACAAATTAAGTGTAAAGAAACGTAAATTGCTTCAGTTATCAGTTTAAAGATTATCATTGAGCCTATAATGGCAAAATTGTAATTATGTGACTAAATTGAATAATCTTATAGAAAATGTTAAGTTATTGTTTAAAGGTGATCATAACTGATTTTATAATTATGTTTATATTTATATGCTAATACTTAAGAATAATAATGGAAATGTTAGGAAATGTATCGATTATTAGTTACCACTGAGCATCTTGAGTGCTCAGCGTGTAGTTTTACTGCGCACAGGTAAACAGGAGCTGGAGCAAGAATTCAGATTGCAGGATTTCTTTTAGATTGCTCTAGTTGTATAATTTTGGCATGTATATATGAGTACAAGTTTTACTTATGGTTATGTAATGTAAACAGAAGTTATTGTACTAAGGAGTGTTGGATTGTGAACAAATGGAATGGATGGAATGAATGTATACTGTTGTTATTTTTTATTGTTGTGCCTCTGAGAGGCTGTGTTGTTTGTCTGCTTTTCAGTCAACTAGTACTATGTACAACCGTTATATTGCAAAATTTTTATTAAGTGCATAGTAATTTGGACAGTTATAAGTCAGCGGCGAAAGGTAGTTTTGATTAAGTAAATGTCGATAAGGTTTTTAGAGAAAAAAATTTTTTCCGGTCTTTGGTACGCCGGTACAGTTTAAGGAGGGATAAGGGTGTTACAATAATCACATGTCAAGAACAATGACATATGAACATTTTTCATACTATTGCTGTTACATGTAGAATGGAAAACAAATTTGTTGTGCATCATTCAATCTCCGAGGTCTTTTGGTCATTAATTATCACATTATTTAGCAAATTAGGATTTCACAAACCATTAAGAATTTAATCAGTTAGAGACCATATAACCCAATGGAACAAGAAGCTAACCTGAAAGCACCTTCAAACTTAATGCACCACAAAAACGTGAAATGAACATTAGCTAGGGAATAATCCTCACTAAATTGGCGAGGACCATAGTCCAAGCTAAATTAGCGAGAGTTATGTCCTCGCTAATTAGTTAAACCTTAAAATTCACGTGAAATGAACATTAGCTAGGGAATAATCCTCACTAAATTGACGAGAACCATAGTCCAAGCTAAATTAACGAGGATTATGTCCTTACTAAATTGGCGAGGACCATAGTCTAAGCTAAATTAGTGAGGGTTATGTCCTTACTAATTAGTTAAACATCAAAATCAACATGAAATGAACATCATCTAGGGAATAATCCTCAATAAATTTGCGAGGACCATAGTCCAAGCTAAATTAGCGAGGATTTGGTTCATATATCAAATGCCAAATTATTTAACTGTTAGCGAGTGATTTATCCTCGCTAAATTAGTGAGGATTTTTGTTCTCGCAAAATTCGCGAGGATTACATCCTTGCTAAATGGTTCATAAATCATTCGCGCCATGAATTAAGAGTTAGCGAGGGTTTTGTGCTCGCAAAGTCGTCGCTAATTTTTGTGCCAAAATTTTGGCACCCAAGTTTGGCGACAACAAGATTTAGTTATAGCTAAATTGTCGCAATATTTATTTTTCCATAAGTCCCTACGAATATTTGCGACAAAAGTCATTTTTTGTCGCAATATTGTCACTAAATGGCGCATTTAGCAACAAATTTTATTTTTCTCGCTAATTTTTATTGTTATTCTGCATTTTTTTATAGTGGAATATCCGTATAATAAAAAAGAGCATGTTAGTAAACTGACAACAATAATTTATATATTTTTTTTAGAATATAGTTTATATTTACTAATTACAAAGCACATCAAATACACACACACACACACACACCTATTTTTCATGTATATTAAAAAAAAATCTACCTATTATGATTGGATTTATTTTTTAATACATCCTTATAATAATAAGGGGCTTATTGCTAAACTAATAAAGATAATTTAATAGAAACCACATATAGTTTAAATGATTGAAAATCTGACTACTCTTTCAATTGACCAGAATTTGAATCTCAGTCCTTTTAACCCCAATGATATAATTATAAAAAAAGAAAAATAATTTATATTTATTAATTACAATGCACATCAAATGGAAATACATATTTGACATTCAACAAATTAGATATAATGTTAAACAAAAAATTAAAATTATAAATTGGGATAAATAACAAAAAGTGAAATTATTGATAGAATGATAATTCAATAGTTAATAAGTAACTAACAACAAAAGCTCAATATTTAAAATTGCTCTATTAAGATCCAATGGATGGAAGTTGTAACCACCAATCAGACTACATAAAATCTTTATGACTTATTGATACTGCTCAAAATTATTTATTATTGGGCCTATACCAAATCTAGCCCAACTGCTACCAAACAGAAAGGCCCAACTTGGCACAAGCCCTACGCGTGGACAACCAGATGAGCACCAAAACTAAATGGATAAGGCTGTCCAATGGGATAAGATAGGGCTTACCCTACGCTGGTCCTCTGACACACACCTCAGTCCCATCTGCCACCTGCAACACATCACATCATCGTCTACATACTATAACACTAAGATAGACCTCTTAAGTAGTATTCCACTATCATTATAAATACCAAATTCTTTTACATTTCAAAAACAACATAATAAATACACAATGAAATATATCACTCTTAGAATTCTCTCACTACTTTCTCTATCTAAGTCTGATATTGATTTGAGCATCAAAGTGCTCATGCCCGGTCCGACCAAGTTAGCCTCTCTTTTGTAGGTCCTCCATCCCATCCAACCCAATTGAATCTTATCGTCTCACATTTCATTGACTTTGATACGATATCATTTATAAAATCTTAGGATTTATCATTTGGTGCTTTCGTTGAGAGCCTACGGCTAAGCCAAAATGTTTAATTTGAGTATGATCGAAGCAGATCTAAATCCACTAGTGGATGGTGCAAACCATATAAGTTCCTTATCAACTACAATTGTCAACTTGTGTGGCTGAATCCAAAGACTCTATGAAAGTCTCCGAGACTACATGAAGTACAATCATACAATAAAAATGAATGCCAATCTTTAAAAAGAGGCACTCCAATTAAAGGAAGTTGAATTGGAGAAAAAAAGTCCAGGACTGAAGAAAAATGAAATAATGTGCACCAGATCCAAAGGAAAATAAAATGACTTTCCTTTGAGACATTGCACAATTGATGCATGAGACTCCCAAAACTTTCCTACTGGGAAGGATACTGGGAGAGACGATAAAGCTACCTCCTTTTCCATTTCCAAGCAAACCAAATAGGAAGAAAAAGCACAATAGAAGATGAAATATCTTCTCCTTTCCATAGCGCACGTAGATGCGGTACTCCTTTACCCAAGAGAAAAAAGCATCGAAGAAAACCATGAAATCGCATCCCTTTCCATTTTTTAGAAGGGAGAAGAAATGGAATGCAGTATAAAAGATGCCCTCTTACAAGCAAAGATGAAAGAATACGTACTCATTTCAAGTTAAGATGAAATGAGTCGCGCTTTACACCTGTAGTCGTTTGACTGTTCAAGGCTTTCGAGTGTACCTGAAGGTTGATCCCGCCCCTCCAATAGGAAAAGTACATTTGAAAGAGAAGCAAAAAGATAAGAAGGTTTGATCAAATTAAACAAAGGATGAATGCATTGGGATGGAAGGCACCCTAATTTTAAGGCCTTCTTCATCTGATGATACAAAAATACCCCGTGTTCCATCCTAGAAATTTCCCTTTAAGGAAATATAGAGAAACGGGAAAGTAAAGAGATCATAGGAGTCTCATAAGGGGAAAACACCCAAAAAAACTCACCCCATAAACTCCCTATCTTATGAACATCAAGATCTGATCAGTGTGCCACGAAAGCAAAAGAAAAAGAACAAGGGTTTACAACCTCAATAGATGGCCAGAGATATTTAAGACCTGGTAAAGTGTCACAAGGATTACACAAGAAAATGATACTTGAAAGGTACATCTCCTAAACTTTTTTTGAAAGCTAGTATATTTCATCTTTTATGTGTAATGACCTAGCACAATCTCGATTAATGTATTCCCAATCAAGGATAGATTCCAATCAAAATGATTGATATAATTATGATCAATGTTTATCCTGATCAAGAAATACAATTGAAATATTGATGTCCAATCGAAATGATTGATTAATCCCAATCAAAAGATTAATATCCAGTCAAAATTATTGATAAATCTCAATCGAAAGATTAATATCCAATTAAAATGATTGATGAATCCCAATCAAAAGGTTGATGTACAAGTTATTCTTCCAAATAAATGAACTATTATGGTCTGATTAACATTTATTCGGATCAAGAGATGTAATTCCAATCGAAAGATTGATGAACGAATTGTTGCAATTGCAAATTAAATAAAATAATTGCAAGTTTTAGCCTAATTTCTTTCAATTGTGATCGAAATAATTGATTGAAATGCCAATTTTCTAGATTTATGTATTCCCAATTGATTACATAATTGAAAAGCGATAAGGATATTCTACTGCCTATTGTACGGATAGCTCGGAAAAAATTCTTATATTTTGTAATCAAATTATTCATCTAGAATCAATTAATCCATTTTACAATCAAATTTCAAAAATAATTCTAATACGATTATCTGCTTCCAAAGATCGATCAATCAACAAAAAAAGAGAAGATGGCAATAAAGCTAGAATTTTATTAAAGCTCTCAAAGTATACAGAAAGATAAATTGAAGAAAATTCCTACATCTACACCCTGTTGCTATAAGATCACCCTTCATCAACCCTTACAGTGCTGTAATCCTTTTCTTCAATTTCGGTCAAGAGCCAAGGAAAATGGAGAAGAAAATATAGACTTTGCAACTGTTCTCCACAGCTTCTAAGAGTGTAAAATTGAAAGCTGAAGAAGATGATAGGTAAACTGAAGGAGGATGAGGGAAACAAAGGTAAATCGCCTATTATTAACAAGTGATGCCACGATAGAGAAAAATCAGATGAGGCAATAAGATTCATTTATCTTTCTAAAATGGTAAAGAACAGGGGGGAAAAGAAAACTAAAAAACCATAAGAGGATGAAAGGCCTCAAGAAATTCATATTGTCTCATAAGAAGTTACAGATAAAAGAAATAAACAAATGACCTTAGCGCTACAATAGAAGTTTGAAGAAATACCCCTATTTATAAGAGATATAGTAAAGTCCAAAGTAAGAAACCATTAATAAGAAAGCCACGTGGTATCCTTTGGTAGGTAGAAAACCAAAATTGAAGATTCACGAATTTAGGGGATAATAAATCATCGAAATAATAACATAGAAGATGAAGCAGTCATCATTAAATATGATAGTTACTCATAATGCCTCATTTCATGAAACAACCGCATTAAAAGATGCGATAAACCAAGAGTCCAAAACCACCATATTAAATGAAAGGATTTGAACAGGCAAGCATCTGAGCCGATTGGATTTACTTTACAAAAGGAATTAACATTCCCAAAGGTTAACAAGCATCCTCCCGATTGAGGTACCAAACCTCAATCACATAATTAATGACCTCAGAAAAAATCTTTGCTTTCACAAGCAAACCAAAACTTAACCCTCCAAATTAATGTCCCTCATAGCTGTAAACCAATATCAGATCAAGCTAAAGATTCACATTGTTTCAACAAAATAATAACAATTCAATCTTAATTGGAATATCGGGTATTGAAAAAGGTATAACAACGAGCAAATGAGAAAATAACTTCATGCTCTAATCAAATAAATACCAATTTGGCTTCACACCCCAATCAGTGAAGTCAGTAAGCTCTTATAGGAATGTTTAAGAAAAGAAACCCCCGATAATACTCTTTGTTAAAAAGTGCACAGTCTGAAAGAAAAAAAAAACCCTATTGTCAAGATCACTCTAAGGCATCAATGAAAATCAGAACTCAAAAAATCAAGGCAAAACCTACCATCCAGAGATATAACATTTATGTCTCATTCAAATCAAAGGAATTGAGTGAGAATTCAAATGTTGATATCTCTACCTCATAGCACAATCCTTAAGATCAACGAAAATAATATGCAAAAGGTCGGATCGAAGTAACGAACAACAATCGTCATAAAATCTACTTCATCCGTTCTTTTTTATCTATCGCTTTTAAGTAAAATCCAAATTCTATTTATCTGTCACTTTTAGACTTTCAATATAATTTAATTTATTTTTTTAATTTATTTTTCTTTCCTAATAAAGTCAGAATTAATCCGATTTGATAATTTAATTTTAATCACGTAATTTAATATTAAATTTAAATCTATTTATTATTTTTTAATCTTAATAAAAATAACAAAAGCGATTGATAAAAAAGAACGAAGGGAGTATATTCGATCAGCACTTTATTATGAAACCAAGAAACATTATTGTTCCAAACTTCCTCACTCATATCAAGATCACTCTATTCTTAAAGATAATCACGGATGGAATAAACGTACCGATTGAAAAAGGGCAAACTCTATAAAAGTTTGAAAAAATGACAAAAAGGATCCTCATCTGCCTCATGTTTGTTCCAGTAATAAGATAAAAAATAAATCCTCACAAAATGAAATTCCTCTAATATTCCAACTATATGCAGGGGATAAAAGTCACAGGCCTATTAATGTGGCCAATCTCACATGTGCAAAGAACCAAGTTAATTGAAAAAACCACTTTGATCTGATAAAATGAGGCTAAGAGACATTCAGACAGAAAGGCCTTTGAGTTCTCTTGCACCCAGCAATTTGATCAGATCCTCGCAATGAACTTCCTTTCAAATTAGCTCCTCATCTTTAAGGCATGTGGCCCTATAAATGATCCATAAAAGTACACAAAAAACAAGGAATAAATATCCACCTCAAATGCTATAAAATACAAAGACAAAGTGATCTATGGGAAATCTTCGAATAGATAACTATTCCCACTAGCTCGAAGTCGATTATAAGAAATTCTATGATTTAAAAGGATTCTTCAATCGAACGAACATCTTCTGAGGATCTTTTAGTCACCATAAAAAAAGAGCTGGATAAGATAACCATGCCCTAAAAAAATAGGTATCTCTCTTTAACCTTTTCATTTCTATGACATCTAATTTGCCTTTGTAGGATCCTTGGTCATATACGGCTTAAAGAGCCTAAGATTGAAGAAAAAATCGTTACCAAGCCCACTTGGACTATCACTAAAAGTCACTCTTAGAGGAAAGTACTTTGCCATTAGGAAACATACCTTAAGATGCTAAAAAAGAAATGCAAATAAGGGCAGACATGAAAATGGACTCAAAGCTAAATTCAAAATGTGAAACTGAAGACATCAAATCAAGAAAATATATGCTTGAGTTCACAAAAAATTAAGGATCCTAAGCAAAAATAAAGAAAGAAAAATGAATCTCTAAAGAGATAAGGTATATGTTTTCATACATATATTACTATTTTCATAAGAATTGACTCCTACCACCAAACAAACGTGAATAGCAAAGCAATTCAACCATGCATCAGACCAATCATGATGCAAAACATCTCACTCGGATGATATATCAATAAAATGATGACCATCAGGCATATAAAAGATACCCGACATAATGTTTGAAGCCCAAATCCCGAGAGAGCATTAAATAAATAAAAGAAATATAAATGTGAAACATGAGGGCCAGGCATCAAATCCGTAAAAAACCCATTTGTCAAGCCACCAAGGCTCAGAGGGACCAACGAAGTCCTGAAGATGTAACTCAAAACCCGGGAGAAAATCAAACAAATCCAAAAAGCAAGCCCAAACTTAAAAGTAGGACATCAAAACCAAAAGAGCCAGAAAATCATAAAATACAGATGACTTTGCAAAAATCCTATAGCAAAAAATCGAAAGAAATTCTAGAGCTTCCTTGCAAAAGAAAAGAACATTACTAAAAGTTCAGAAAATGACTTTTAAACTAACTGCTTGAATTTGCAGGAAGAGGTTACATGCATGTAATGAAGCTTATAGGTGTCTAGCAAGTGTGCTAAATCTACTAGTAATATAGAGAAATATAAATTAACACTCCAAATATCGTACCTAAGAAAATATATATTGCTAAAAATAATATCTATGTGTGAATTAAATTAATCTGAGATTGTTTCCCAAATGTTTTCGATTTAAAGGCAAAAATTAAAATAAATAAATAATTAAACAAAACAAAAACTAAAATTAAACTAACATGAATTAAGAACAAAACAATAACTGAAATACTCTTACTAAAGGAACTATCCACCTTAACTTCTATTGTAATGACTTAATTTTGATTGAAACATCAGTGATTATGGAAAAAACTAGTAATAAAGCTAGATATCTTTATGCAAGAATATTATTCCCAGTATCCTTACTTGGCTGAGTGAAAGACCTCTGAACTAAACATCATAATTATCCGCCATTTTTTCCTAAAATTATGAAATTGGCCCAAAACTTTTTCTTTCTTTCAATTAGTTATTTTCTCTTCAATTTGATCCTAAAAGACACCAAAACTTAAAATTAAAGCTTAAAACACAAATTCAACCAATTAAACAATAATTTAACTAAATTAACTCAATTAAATACATAAAAACACACTAAAAATATAGTATAATACATAATTATCTAAAGCCACCCCATTATATGATAGCCTATGATCGAACTAAATAAAGTAAATAGTGCACCGCTGACAAAGTGATGCCCATATGGAAAGTGGTAAAGAAATTTAGAATGTCAACGAGATTCAAAATTTAATGGATTCGAGACTTAAAAATATACAGAAGTATATCAGAATCCAAAAAGGCTCGAACGAAGAAACTAGGGCTGAATGAAGTTTTATAAAGACACAATCATTATTCAAAGATCTAAACACCAGCTACTTAACCCCTTCTATCCTCCGACTTGACTTGCCAATCGAAACATCAGGGGGCAAAAATGGTAATGCTTAACATTATCTACTCTTGGGCCTACACCAAATCTGGCCCAAACTGCTACCAGATAGAAAGGCCCAACTTAGCACAAGCTCAATGCCCTTGAGGCCCTATATGTAGACAACCAGATGCATACTAAAACCAAAGAGATAAGGTTATTTGATTGGACAAGACATGGCACTCTGACACTGAGATAGGCCTTGCAAGTGGTCTTCCACTATCCCTATAAATACTAGGTTTTTTTACATTTCAAACATAACACAATACAATACATAATGCAATATAGCACTCTTAGTATTCTTTCACTACTTTCTCTATCTAAGTCTGAAACTGATATAAGTATCAAAGTGCTTACGTTCAGTCCAATCGGCTTAACCTCTCTTTTGTAGGTCTTTCTATAATACCCTTAGTGGTACCCTAAGAGAGATAGATGATCATTTTGCATGAGACAAATGTTGATTATGTGGCTAATTAAGAAAAATTACAAATTAGGGACTTAATTGAAAAGTAAAAGTAAAAGTTTTATGGTAGAAATGTAATAAGTGAAAGGTTAGAGATTAAAGTAAGAAACATAAATATAAAGAGGGACCAAAATAAACTTTGTCAAGATTTTTGTGAGCCACCAATAGGAAGTAAACAAGTGGATGGCTAGAAAGATAGGAGAAAAATCTGATTTCTTCTTTTAGTTGGCCGGCTATACTTGGCCACAAAGCAAAATAAAGTTTTGCTTAATTTATTTTATTTTTCTCTTCTTCTTAAGTCTACGAAAAATCAAATAAAATGATGCTCCAAGGAGGACAAAGGCTGTAGATGGTAGAGATGATGAACAAGAGAGGGAGAAAGCAAAGATAGAAATGATGAAGGAGAAAGATAAGGAAGAGAGAGATTGGTGAAGTCTTGAAAGGTATGGGAACTTTATAATGCATTTGTGTGTGTTTTTGGATATTGAACACTAAATCTATGTAATTGAATGTTATTAAATGTATTGTAGATGAAAAAGTAGGTTTGAGAAAGTGTGGAACCCAAATTATGTATAGAACTCTTGAAATTCGAAATTCTGCTTAGGGTTCCTTGGAACATCTGGTACTAATTTGTTGATATCTTGAGTTTTCGTGACTCAAATTAAGGAATTCAAGTTGGATAAGAAACTAGACTCATATATCTTAATTTCATGTGAGAACATGAAATCTGAATCAATTTTTATAATAGATAAAAATAGGCTTGAATTCGGGTAATGACTGCTACCCCTGTCATTAGGAGCAGTCTGTGGTTTTTAGTAAATATATTGAGATTTAAAGATCTGATTTGGTTTATTTTTTATGTTTTGAAAACTAGAAACATATATCTATAACTTTGTAGGAGTAAGATTTCCCTAAAAAAGACAATTTGTAGGTTAAAAATGACATAGAATTCGAGATAAAAAATCTATCTCTGGGCAGTTTAGGCTCACTGTTACTAGGTTTTTTCATAGTATCCATGAGTTACCTCAATTTTCAGTCCAGACCCTAAAGATGACCTATCTCACAGTTACTAAGCTTTTCATAGTAACTGTGATCCATTTAATGACCGTGAGGTAGTCTGACGTAGTTCAGACCCGAAAGTACAACTAGGTCGCAGTTACCATGAATTTGATAGTAACCGTGACCTCTATATCATGTCTTGGTCCACGATTACTATGAATTTGGTAGTAACCGTGACCTTCCTTTATAGTTCAAAACTTAAAACTAAAAGATTTCATATAAAGCCTAAAGCTACTTTAACTCTTCCTAAATCTTATAGGTTACTTTAAGTATAAGTATATGATAATAAACAACCATAAACATATGAAATGGATAAGCAATATAAAGGTAAAGTTATAGTAATTGATACATAAAAATGTTTACTTGAATATGCTTGGATTATACTGATTATCTATATGTAATTTTGATTATGACATTATTGTTAAAGAACAATACTGTATTATTTGATTTGATTTATTATATGATGAATTGAATTGTATGAATCAAATAACACTTGAGATATGATTATTTGCCTGCACATAGAAATTGGTGGTGGATAGATAAGCATGCCTATAGGGTTACAGTTGTAGTTGCTATATGTTCGACCCCGTTTGGGTCCCCATGATTCGATCTTATATAAGTCCCTATGATTCGACCTTATATAGGTCCTTATGATTCGACCTTATATAGGTCCTTATGATTCGACCTTATATAGGTCCCCATGATTCGGCCTCTTTTAGGTCCCCATGATTCGACCTTATATAGGTTCCTATGATTTGGCCTATTTGGGTCCACAGGATTGATACCTTTCAGTATCATTTCGTACCTAAAGGTACTACTGATAACTGTGAATTTAACTATATTTTTAGTGTATTTTTAGGTGTTTATTTTAGTTAATTTGATTTTAATTTAGTTAATTTTATGATTAATTAGTTAATTTAGGTGTTTGTTGGCTTAATTGAAAGTTTTGGTATTTTCAGGGGTTTAATTAAAAGAAAAAAGGATTAAATTGCAAGAAGTAAAAAGATTTGGGGCAAAAGTGTAAAATTAGAAAATTTAATTAAAAGAAAGTAACGTGGGACATAATGATTGTGCTCTCCCGAGCATAATTTCTGCTCTCCCAAGCACAATTTTACTCTCCCAATTAGGAAATGTGCTCTCCCAAGTATTTTGATTACTCTCCCATGCATAAACGAAAAATTGTCGATAAAAGTCTTCTAGTTCAAGAGAAACTCCAACTCAACCTCAAAAAAGGAATTCTTAGTTAGCAAAACTTCTTTTTTAGTAGTGTTTTCACTTTATAAAAAGGGCATCAAGACATCAAGCAGGGGGAGTTCATTAGTTTTAAGTTTCTACATAGTTTTTCTATTTTTGTTTTATATTTTCCTTTTCAACTCTGTTTTAGTTTTTAAACATGTTTAGGAAGTAGTTTTTCTTCTTTTGCTAATGGATTCTTGAAATCTTATATTTTTATTGTTATAACTTAAGCTTGTGCTTAATTTTAATGCAAGTTTAATTATTTCTTAGTTCTTAAGCATATTCTTATCATTATTTAACTAAAGTTTGGTTGTTAGCTTGATTAATTATTAGTTAATAATTGACTTTTGGTTTCATCATTAATATGCATGTTCTTAGGTTAGTTTGCTTGGGTTGATGCATAATTATGTTCCGAATAAGAGATAATTTTGTGTTAATTAAAGTAAGTTACGATTAAGAAAAAGTGAACTAAGAATAGGTGAAAGTTAAATTTCTTGAAAAAGGATTTAACAGACATCTAGAAGGATTAATTCAAATTTTATGCTAAGTGTTTAATTATTCTGAATAAGAGAATTTTAATGCTTGGAATGATAATCTTGAATAAAGTTATCTGGTTTTATTTATCTGAATTCTTCATAATCACTTGTGTTTCTCTTTTAATTAATTCATTACAATAAAAGTTAAGGTTGATAGTTTCTTTAGCAAGAGAATATCAGTTATTATTTTGTTTTTAATTCATGTTTTAGTTTTTATTTTGTTTAATTATTTATTTTGTTTAATTTTTGCTTTTAAATCAAAAACATTTGGAAAACAATCTCGGATTAATTTAATTCATGCATAGGCATTCTTTTTAGCAATCCATGTTCCCTTGAGTACGATATTTGGGGTTTTAATCTATATTTTCCTGTATTACTAGCCGATCTAGTATACTTGCTAGACACCGATCAACAACCGTACAGTACAGTACAGTATCACCCGTTATCCACACCCACAGGAATTTAGCAGGCAATTTACAGTATATGAAGATATATGTAATGATGATAGAGACTTGAATATTCATTATTTATGATTGTTATAAATTAAGTATGATATGTGGATTTCTATTGTAACCCTTGCATGTTCGTTATAATATCTTGATATTAATAATGTTTATTGTGTGCTTGGAAACAACCATTGTGAGTGGTTGTTCATATAGTTTATGTTCCCCGCTAAGTTGTATAGCTTAGCACGGGTGTTTATCCGTACAGGTTCAAGATATGCCGTTGCTTCAGGGACAAGGCCAACACCAGCTAGGAAGAGAAGTTAAGATGTCTAAATTGTACTGTTTTTCTCTTTTTAATTTGTGTAAATATTATGAAAGCAATGTAATGAATATGTTTTGTAATTATTAACTCAAAATATGATTATGATGTAACAAAGTATATGTTTATGTAACTTTTTACAATGTATGAATTATAAAGTCAAAGTATAACCAATGAAATGACAAATGAACATCTCATTAGTATTATATGTATTGTTTATTAAAAATATTAAATAAGTAACAAGAATCTGGATAGCTAGTATGGTCCTTACACTTTCATTCTATCTAACTTGATCCGATCTCGCCGTGTCGCATTTCATTGACTTTGACACGTTATTGTTTCTCTCACCATAAAAGCTCCCTTTTATGAAATCTCAGGATTTATCGCTTATGATTTACTGATGGTGGTTGATTATTATTTGACAAAGTGGAGTGGCTCAACAGTCAACACAAGCATAAAGTGTTTTCTGTATTTTGGAATATTGTCCATTGAATATGGTAACTCTATTAGTCTTCCTCCAAATTAGAAAATTTGACTATCCCCTGAAATTAGGAAATTTGAATATAATTTGTCTATTTTCTTTTAAGAGATATTATCTTATATCATTTACATATATTATGTATAATGGGTTATAATTGGTTCATATTAACCCACCATGGACGGTTTAATAGGTTACTAAAATCCATAATCTGACATCTCTTACTTGAACATGATAGTTGTATATTCCCATCATAAAAAACTTTAAAATTGTCAAAAAGACATCACACATTAATTCATAATTCATGCAATCAGCGTATCAATAGTCATCAAGAACCACCTACTACACATCCGTTAGAAATATGTAGCGATTTTTTTTTTGTGAATAAAGCATTTGTAAAGTAGGTATGCAATACCACATACTCATTTTATTACATTAAGAATCTCTCGATCTATGTATGTAGATCATATTATGTATTTATAGCTATGTTTCACCAACACAATTGGCCAACTAATGAATACACATAAATGTGACACTAAATATTTCAACTAACACTACATAAAAAAACTTGAAATAGAGACGGCAAACTTTGCATTGCTATCTAGTGACGGATTAACGATTGTTTCAAATTTCAATCGTGAAAATGTATTTGTTTAAATTGGTGATATGTATTGCGATGTAATAGCGATGGAAAATGAAAACAGTCGCTGAATATTAGCCACAATGAATGGCGCCATTTTTGCGACGAAATTAGCAAACATAATTTTTGTTGCTAAAAATTTTTCAATCTTTTTTTATTTTAGAAAATTAATTTCTTGAAAAATAACAATGGAAATTTAGTCGCTAATTGAAGTGAAATTTTAGCAACAAATAATTTTTATCAGTAAGTTTGGCAACAATTTAGCGCTAACTTTAGTGACGAAGACACTGGCTGCTAAAGGATATTTAGTTCTTGCATTATCATTAGCAACAAATTATGAATGTTGTCGCAAATGGCGTTGCTAAAAATATTTATATTATATCAATTGTCTATTTTCAATTAAATTTTTTCAAAAATTTATAATTTTAATTATTGATTTTACTATGCATTATAATATTAATAAAAAAAATATACATATATATTTATACTTACTAATTATGTTTAATAATTTTGTTTTTACCAATTTTGATAAGATTCACATTTAGTTTCAAAATTATATAATTAAAAAATTCTAATTATATAATTTGTGTTTTTTATTATATGGTAAAAAAGTTTATGAGTTTTATTGTGAGAGTTTTTATATATTATTAATAGTAAAGTATTATATAAATCCTTAATTATCATATATTATAATTATTTTGAAATGATAACATTTTTTTGTCAATTGCCTCAAAATAAAACTTATTTATTTAGAAATTTTATATTTTTAATAATAATAATAATAATAAATTAATTGTTACAATTATTATATAATTATATTATGAAAATTAATAAAAATAAATATTTGTAAAATAATAATATAAAATTTATTATCTCATTTAAAATAATTATGAAAATTTTTGTAATTTATTTTTATTTTGTTAAAATATTAAATTATTAGAAATTCTATTTATATATATTTACCAAATCATCCTTGAATATAAAGACAAAATGTGAAAATTGGCCGAAACATTTTAGTATTTTTAAAATGTTAACTGATAAGTATGAATTATATAATATTTTAGTATGTTTTTAGGTGTTTAAGTTAGTTAATTTGATTTAATTTTGGTTAATTTTTAGTTTAAATATTTACATTTGTGTTTTAGGAGTTAATTATAAATTTTGGTGTGTTTAAGGATTAATTTGCAAGAAAAAAGACTTAATTGCAAAAAGGCAAGAAGTTATTGGCTAAAACTTTGAAATTGGAAAAGTTATGTTAGTAATTATACGTGCAGTCCAGTGAAGAAATAAGTGGCCGTGCATAAAGATATTTTGAGATTTTGAACTGTCGCATGAGAAGAAGAGTCAAGACATTTTTACCTTGAGTGGCCGTGCATTTGAAGACTAGTATCTTTGAGTGGTCATGCACATAAAAAGCTTAAACCTCAAGTGGCCGTGCAACACTATGGGGAAGGATGCATGACAGTGCATGGAGGAACAATAATCCTCAAGTGGCCGTGCATGCCTATAAGGAAGGATGCAGGCAGTGCATCTAATAATGCAGTGTTTTGCTTGGCCGTGCAGAAGGAAGTCCGATGCTACGAAGGATTTTTCAGTTTAAGAAGAATTATATTCCTATTCTAATTGAGGAAGTTTAAAAGACTTCCATGTCTTATTTTGTCTATAAATAGATGGCTCAAATACCAAAGCAAAAAAATCATCAGTTAGAACAATTTAATAGTTTTTAGTTTTATGTCATTTTTTTTCCTCTGTTTTATTCAGTATTGTTTTCTTAAAGCTTTGTTTTAGTTTTTAAACACGCGTAGTGAGTAGTTTTCTTTAACTTTTGCTAAAAGATATTTGAATCCTTAACTCTTTATTGTTATGACTTGGTACTTAATTTTAATGTAAGTTTTGATTATTTCTTAATTTTGAGCACAATCTTATCATTTATTAGCTAAAGTTTGGTTGTTAACTTATTTAATGATTGGTTAATAATTGATTTTTGGTTTAATCATTGATATGTATGTTCTTAGATTAGTTTACTTATGTTGATGCATGATTATGTTCTTCATTAGATATAATTTTGTGTTAATTGAAGTAAATTAAGGACGAGAAAGGTGTAACTAAGAGTATGTGAAAGTTAAATCTACTTGAAAGAGGATTTAATAGACATCTAGGAGGATTAACTCAGATTTTTATGCTAAGTGTTGGATTGTTCTTAATAAGAAAGTTTTAATACTTAGAATGATAATCTTAAGTTAAGTTATCTGGTTTTATTTATCTGAGTTCTTCATAATCACTTGTGTTTCTCTTTAAATTAAGTCATAATAATATTGGTTAAGGTGGATAGTCTTTTATTGAAAATTGCTTTTAAATATTGATTTTACCTCATTTGATTATTTACTTTAGTTCAAGTTAATTGTTTTAAAATCTTTCTTTATTTTAATTTTTTATTTTCATCTAAAAATTTTGCTTCTAGTTTTCAATCTTCAACTATACAACTTTGGGATTTATTTTCTATCTTTTACACACAAATTTCGTTTTAAAACTCAAATCATTCACACAAATACAGGTTTCCCTTGAGTTCGATATTTTGGGATCATAATTATATTTTCTTATATTATTAGCTGATCTAGTACACTTGCTAGACACCGGTCATTAACCCTAGACATAAAAGCCTACTTTTTCTCTCCCCTCACTCACTGCCCTCTCTACCATTTTCTTCTCATCTTTTCATCTCCTTCTTTTTTTTTGTTTCTTCTTCTGCATGCCTAAAACGAAATCAAAGACCGTGATTTCTACCCATTTTCTTTCTCTTATCTTTACAATTTTTTCCTTTTTACTGTCATTTCAATTTTGATTTGGTTTATCCGCAAACAATATTGAAGGAAGGTTAGGGATTTGTGAACTCAAACTTTCGCATTGGATAATGGAGAAGAAATTTTGATACCTAATCTAGGGGTGAGAAAAAAAATCGAAAATATTGTTAACCGTAAAATCAGTTCGAAATCGAATCGATTTTTTTGGTTAATCAATCCGATAGATTCGGTTATAGTTTTTAATTTTTACATTTTAAATTCTTGGTTACGATTTAAGTTTTTAGGTATCGATTAACTGGTTCATATATAATAATATATATTATATTTTTATTTTTATATTTTAAAAATTTTTCATTTTTCTTCTATTTTTCTAAACTCAAACTTTTGGGTTGGATAATGGAGAAGAAATTTTGATACCTAATTTAGGGGTGAGAAAAAAAATCGAAAATATTGTTAACCGTAAAATCAGTTCGAAATCGAATCGATTTTTTTGGTTAACCAATCCAATAGACTCGGTTATAGTTTTTAATTTTTACATTTTAAATTCTTGGTTACGATTTAAGTTTTTGGATATCGATTAACCAGTTCATATATAATATATATTATATTTTTATTTTTATATTTTAAAAATTTTTCATTTTTCTTCTATTTTTCTCTAAAACTTACATAAAATAATATTTTAAAATAAATTTAAAATACATTTTTATTTTTATACCTTAATTTTTTATATTTTTCTATAAAATTTTTATAATACTTTAAACTAAATTTATGTTATGTCATTCTCTTTAATTAATTATATAGTAATATTTATATGTAATAACCGATTAACTTTTATATATATTCTTTTTTATTATATATAATAGCATTTAATTACATTTTCTTATATTTTAGAGTTTACACTTTACCATTTAATCATATATAAAATTTTATTTGATTTAGAATTAAACATGTTAATTTCCAACAAATATTAAATCTATTTTATAATATTAGCTATTAATTTATTGGACATGAATTTTGGCTAGTAAATTATATTTATTTTTTTATTTTTATTTTAAATTACTTTGCATATTTAAAATTGAATTAAACTTTATCTAATTTTTTTTATAACTTTATGTTATAAATTTTAATGGTTAACAAAAAATATTGGTTAATCAAACTGAAAAATCGAAATCGATAGGCTAATTAACCGAATATAATAGGCTGGTTAATGGTTAATAATTTAAAAAAATCGATATTAATGGACTGGTTAATTTTTTTTATGGACTAGTTAATCGGTCCATTCTCATTCCTAACCTAATCTACGGTTCTCAAATTTATTTGAGGAATTTTTTTTGTTGTTTTTATGTTTTCAGGTGAGGATGGCAAAAAGTGGCTCTCTTCTTCTTGGTAAGCCTTTGCTGCTAGTGTTATTTGAGTTTTTCATTTTTGGTTTTTTTGAGTTTTTTATTTCTAGATTTCAAAACTCCAACCCTTGATTTACTCATCTTTTATTTATTTGAGGATTTCGATGGATGGTGTGTGAGACTGTTGGAAAGAGAAGGGGAAGGCAACAATCTGTCGTCTCAAGAGATAAGTTTGTTGCTCTTTTTTTTTTATTTATATGTATATTATGATTTTATTTGTGATGTTTCGAAATTGTAGGTCGATCATATCGTTTGTTATGTTGGTTGGATTCTGAATAATAGTATTTTACTTTTTTTTAGCTTTTTAGATTCTTAATTTTTGGTAAGAATTAGTTCCGTTGATAGGATATTTGGAGTAAATTAAAGATTGTACGTTTGGCCATCTAATTTCTGTTGGAATTGAAGTTATTAAAGTGTTGGCTAATTTATATGAATCATAAATTAGAATTGTATTAAAATAATGAGGATTTGATGAAATCATAGTTAGAAATTTGAATAGATTAATTGATAACTAAGTAATCACCAGTTTACCTAAAATTCATGCACTTGTTCTGATTGTTTGTAAACTAAAAATGATCAAGATAATTGTATCCATGAATGATGTTGTAAACTTGCTTTTGACAAAAACGTAGATATCGATATTATGTTGCAGTAAACTGCTATTTCTTATAATATATTGATTTTTGATTGAGTTGGCACAATCAAAATTTTTTAAAAAAAAAAAACGTAGATAGAGAGATAGGCATATAAAGAGATAATAGTTATCTCTCTATATAAACAATATTGATTATAAAAATAAAAACCCATTATAAACAATATTGATTATTGTTTGTATTCTTTTTCTTGTTTGTCTCAAAGTGTCTGTTGGATTTGACAAGGTTGATAATAGTTGTCTCAATGAAAATTTTTGTGAGTCGGAATTGGGGATTTGCCAATTTAGAGTTGGCCAATGCAAGAGATGTGACAAAATCTACTTCATTAGGTTTTCACATGATGAAATTTGACATTGGTTTCCGAAGATGATGATCAATTGTTATTATTTGATAACCAAACCATATAACTTGAATTTAAACTCTTCTATCAGTATTGAACAATAAATTTTAATTAACCTATATTACTTAATCAATGAAGTCATTATTCAGCATTAATGCATTTTCTTATTTAATATTTTACATGAATAAACATGATATATAAGCTTTTCAGTTTTAAGAGCCCCCATTGAAAACAAAGCCAAACAAAATCTACTTCATCAAGGTCGTACGTTAAGAACTACAGTCCTTCCTAAACGCTACCTCAAAAGTCGCAAGCACAGACCAAATTAGCACATGATGATTACTTTCATTTATTAATTATTTAATAATTAGGTGGATACAATAAGTAAATTCATATTTAATTTTTTCAGAAAAAAAGGGAAACTAATTACCTTCATCTAGGAGCTAAACATCTTCTTCTTCTTTTTTTTTTTGAGAAACAACTATAAACATTTTAAGTAGCTAACCTCGTAAATTGAGGTAAAAGTGCTTATTTTCTTGCTCCAATCTAGTCCTAAATTCAGCTTTTTGATTGTTTAGTCTGAGATCTACTAGTTTGGGATTTCATTTTTTTTCTAGTAAAATTCTAAAGTGGAATATGTGATTTTGGTGTAGAGAAGAGACTAATAAAAGAAAGTCCCTAAGAGTTTTTTTTTTCGAAGAATAATGAGCTTTATAAAAGAAAAGATCACAAACAAGGCAAAAAGAATCCCAAATCTTAGTAGGATCATACAATACTGAAGCGCTTGCTAGCTTATGAGTCTCAAAAGTTGTTATTCCTACTAATCCATGCAATCTTAATGTTTTGATTGCTAGATTTACAATAAAAAATAATAGAACTAAAATTAGAAAAGTCCTTTAAACTATTACAAAAAACAAAAGAAATCTCTTGCGCATTTGTGAAGATGATTTCTTGAGATTGGAAGTTGTTTTCCACCCAGGAGTCCCTGAGAGTTTGAAGCTTTAGAGATATTGAAATGGCCCTTTATTTTCATATTCAATATAGGAATTTGAATTGCAATATATCTACTCTAAAACTTGTGCTGGTGATTATTGATGACAAGCTAGTCACCCTGCAAGTAGGTTCTCTCGTTTCCAAATTTCTTATGGGTTTCATATGATTCATTTTGAAATGTTTGTATCTTATGCTGAAATGTCATGTAAATATGGGATACAGCTGGACAAGAAAGATTTCAAAGCCTTGGAGTTGTGTTCAACAGAGGGGCAAATTGTTGTGTTCTAGTTTATGATGTTAATGTGATGAAATCTCTTGACACTCTTGATAACTGGCATGAGGAGAACTTAATGCAAACATTGTAACTTAGTTTTTTATTTTTTTATTTTTTAAAGTACTTTTTAATTACTATATAATTTAATGTACTTTTATGGTATAATATTTTTTAAAATAATATTATTAAAAAAATTTTATTTATATAAATTAAATTTTGGATGTTACAATGATACTAATACTAACAACAAAATTAAATTGGAAATAATAATAATAATAATAATAATAATAATAATAATAATAATAATAATAATAATAATAATAATAACAAAATATTACAAATAAATTGCAATGGTATTTGCACTATTAGCGACAACATTTTGTGTCGTTAATTTCCTTTTTTCATTGGCAATTTACAAATGTTTTTTGAGATAAATTTTAGCGACGAAAATATCTGTCGCTAATAATTTTTTAATCTAAAGGCAACCGAATTTAGAGATTAATTAGCGACGAAAATTTTTTCTAAAGCGATGATTTTTCCGTCGCTATGTATAGCAACGGTTTTTTGTTTTGATCGCTACTGTGCTAGTGATGGTCAAAATTGCGACTTTTAGTTATGGCATCACTATAAGAAAATAGCAACAGAATCTTGACTATTAGCGATGGTTTTTGTCGTCGCTAATTCCCTTTTTTTGTAGTGTAACATGAATGATACTTTTTGGGCCAAAAATAGTGCCATCAAGGATAATAGTACCATCCGAAATTCACAAATTTTTTTCTTAATTATCATAAAGTATAATTCATTGTGAGTTTAAGGATGTAATTTGAGATAAAATCAGGATCAAATAGGGACTCAAAAATTAAAAAAAAATAAAAATAAGTAGCATATCGATATCGGTGTTGACCAAGTTTGACCGGATTGAAAAAAATTGCTCGGGACTTCAAAAAATTATTCCGAGCATAGGAACTCATTAGAAATAAACTAAATAAAATTTTAAAAGTATTAGATTAATTTTATGTTAAGACTAAAAAATAAGTTATCGAACCAATAATTGCACTGCCGAACCCGAAAAATTACTGAAATGAGTTCATTTCAACCCAAAAATTTAGGGACACTCTAAATAATATTTTTTTTATATTTTTTATGAGAATTTGACAAGAAAATATTTAAACCAAATAAAAGTGGACATGTGGCTTAATTATGACCATTAGATCAAATAGTGCTTGATCAAATCACAACCATTCACTTTGGGCATATAAATGTTAGGGAATATTCTAGGGAACACCTGAAATTTCAGCCATCTGCCTCCACATTCTCCCTTGCCCAAAATCCTTATCTTCCATTTCCACCATTTTTTTCATCAAGTTTAATTCTACCAAAATATACCTAAATTTCTAACTCAAATTAATTATAATCATCTTTTTCACCTTATATAAGTGGTTAGAGCAAGGAGAAGCCAAGAAAATTTGAAGAAAAGTTAGAAGATAAATCAATTTCCAAGTGGGAATCAAGAGGAGGATAAGAAGAAGAAGAAGAAGGAAGATAAGGGTAAAGAGAAGCTAATTTGAAGTGGAAAAGAAGAATTAAGGTTAGTGGATACCCTAAACTATTTTATTTCATAATTTTTGGTTTATGTATGTAACACCTCGAAATTCGTATCAGATATGTATGATACATTTTGGAGTGTGAATAGTAACCCTAGGATAATTTTTAGAGTAATTACAGTAGAATAGTATAATAAATTTTTAAAAATACATAAGTGTTAAATGTACTCAGACCAGAAAAATTCGAGGATGGGTGACTTGGTGGGTAGTTTGACTCAATCCTGGAATAAGAAAATAGATGTTAAACGAAGTATGGTGGTACAATTTCAAACGAATTTGAACTTAAATAGGCTCTCAAAACAAACAGTGAAAATTTTATCCAGTATTGTAGAAAAGGTTGATCGAAAATTTGATTAGACTCAAAAATATTCTACGGAGCTCCAAATTTTTTTGTTTCCCCATATCTATTATAAATAGTCCAAATTAATGTATGAAATTGAAAAATAATTTTTCTGATGATTTTGAATTTTTGAATTTTCAATCGGCTTAGTTTTTTTCTGAAGCTGGAACTCTACTGAAACGATATCGGAATGATTTAAAATTTTAACCACCCTCTCCTTAAATATGTCTAGACATGTTGGGTAAAAATTCAAAGTATTATGATGAGCGAAACATTAGTTTCCATAAAATGGTAAAAAAAATCGAGTTTAATTTAATTAACCGAGTTAAAGGGTATTTTTCATTTGTTAAAGGGTATAATTATCATAATAAATTGGTTTAGAATTTATTGAGACCAAAAAATTGAGCAAGGAAATTAGTGGGAGAATTAATTGATCCAAAATAAGTTAATTAAGTGAAATTACGCTAATTGGGCCAATTGGATGGACCAAAATGATTGGATCTTATTTGGCCTAATTGACATAAGTATATAAAGGGAAAAATATCATATTTCTCCAAAAATCTCCCTCCTCGTCTTCCCCTTGAATGTCGTCCCATACTAAGGGAGAATTCTCCATTTTTCTCCACAATTCCATCAATCCCATCCTACACAATTTATGCTCTCTACAAACTTAAGGTCCTAAATTCACTTCTAATCATCTTAGGAGCTTATTTTAGAGTGAGACAGTGGAAGGAATTAGGCAAAGAAAATAAGAAAACTTAGAGAAGTAATGGAAGAGAAATTCGGCCAAGGTAAGGAAGCAATGGAAATCAAGGAGAAAAATGATAAAGAAGGCTACCTAGATGATTTTAAGTCATATTGAGGTAAGTAAACTCAATCCTATACTTTATTTCATTAAATTTCCTTGAATTTTGTTTGAGTTTACATTATGTAACTTGAGAAATTTAGATGTAAATGAGAAATAAACTTAGACATGTTAGTAGAATGAATTACTAACACATTAGGATGAATAATTAGTGAGGAAATCAATCTAAAAAGGAAGGGACTCAAGGCGACCGAATGGAAAGTCTAAGGTTACCATGTGATAATGGCAAATTAATGGTTGATTTAGCACATTTTGGACAATATGATGGTAAAGAATTGTAGTATTCATGCATAAAATTTAAATTACATGTATACATGATGAACATAAAAGGAACATAATGATGTACTTTTAGTGATTATCTGATTTTGGATAATTCATGGAAAAATAGGACTTAATTATGATATTATGATGACAAAGAAACCTAGAGTGCATGATTGGAATAATTAATTCTGTGTGTACATAAGATACATAATTGAATCATAATGGTGATCTAATAGGTATTAAAATATTATGGATATAAATTAAATATATATCAACATATGATTATTTAAAATGACCTTGAGAACACATATGGCATGTTAATAATGAAGGAAGTATATTGAAATACAAGAACCCATAAAGGCCGAATGATATATGTGATGTAAATGGCTTGATTTCATCACTTTTATATGATATTACATGTAGGCATGACGAGTATATGATTATTAAGCATGTATAAGTATGAAATGAGGAGAAATCAAACATAGAATGAGAAATCAAGCATTGGCCGAATGATACTTGACATGGCATAATAGGATAATTTGATATTTATTTGTATATTGAGCATAAAATGTCTAATATCATGATGAATAAGCATATTATAGTTGATTTGTATTAAAGTGACCCGTGGACATAATGTTTACCATGTGGACATAATGGTACACTATTATGTAACTAAGAATTACTAATGTACAATGGATGTATGTCAACACATAAATATGTAAATTGAACTTAGGAACACAATTAACATGAAAAGAATAAAAAAAATACATGGTATATGTGAATTCTTATTGAGGCCGAATGATATATCCTATGATAATGTCCCATTTTCATCATGTTTGAATGTTATTCATTATGTATATTAGGGTTTTTATATATGTAATGTAGATGTATGCATGAATAATGAGAATGTGTGTTATGATACATAATGAAAATATCATAAAGAATTGTGTAAAAATATAACACAATAAGAAATCATGTAAAGGAATGTTATTGATAGGTTTAATATAGGTAAAATGGTAAATATGCGAGAAAATAGGAGACAAACGGTAAATTATGCATAAAGTATGCCATAAGATTGACTAAATAAGAGGTAATAAAAAAAATGTAGTCATTAGTTCAGGAAGGACAAAATGGTAGCTATGTAAAAAGATAGGGATCAAATAGTAATTTAAGCATAAAAGTTGACATAAGAATGATTCAATAAGAAATAATGTGAGAAACACAGTTAATAGATTCAAAAGGGGTAAAAAGGTAATTACATGATAAATCAGGAGTAAAACCATAATTTGGCATCAACAAGGTGATTAAAAAGGTTTAAAGGATCAAACAGGTGAAAAAGAGGCAAAATCATAATTACCATAAAACTTAGGGACCAAAATATAATTTGCCATTTTGGGGCCACATATAGGGTCTAAAATGTAAATTCACCATTTAAGACACTACAAGAAAAAATTATTTTTTCGACCAAAATTCTCGACGGAATTGAGTGAAATTTCATAGGAAAACTAAAATGCCGACGGAATTTAGCGATAGAAAAAAGGAGTAGGAGAATCGGTTGTAGGCACCTTTACTAATGAAAAAAATTTTCATCGGTAAATTTAATGACGAAAAACAAAGTTTATCATTAATTTCATCGAGAGATGAAGATTGAAAATTATCGTCATTTGTCATATTTACCGTTGGAATTAAATTTCATTTTTAAAATTACAGACAAAATTATATTTTTTGTCAAAAATTTTACTATTGAAAACCACAATTTTGTAGGTAAATTTTTGAAAAAAATGGTATATTTTGTAGGTAAATTTAGCGATCGTAAATATACTTTTATCGGTAAATTTGCCTCCTGTTAAAAATATTCCCGACGAAATTATCCGTCACCATTTCATCACTAAAAATATCTAATAATTCAAAACATACATCTTTACTAATAATAATAATAATAATAATAATAATAATAATAATAATAATAATAATAATAATAATAATAATAATAATAATAATAATAATAGTAATTCTTGAAAAAGAACTCATTAAACCTTAGATGAATTTTAGCCGTAAAACTTTAGCGCCTATTTTACGACAATTTTTTTTATTTCATCGGTAATATTTGACGATAAAATTTCCCTCCATATTTACAACGGAATTATTATTGCTTCGCAATAAATATTTTTTCCTACCATTTTCCCTATGAAATTTTTTCCGTCGGTATTTAAGATTTTTCTTGTAGTGAGAGGAAATAGCAGGTTAAAAAGCAAAAATAGGTAATATTGGACCTAAAAAAGTTAATTATAGTAAGAAGAAAATATAAGAACTTAACTATAAATTTTTACTTCACGAGAAAGTATAAGGATCAAAATATAAATTTCACACTTAGAAGAAAATAAAAGTAAACAGGGATAAAAAGGGGTTAAAATGGAGGTCAAATAAAGTTAAATACAATAAATGAATAGTTTAGGGATCAAATTATAATTTTTGCATTCAAGTAGGAACTATGAGTAAATTAATAAGGAAAAAGAATATAAAAAGATTAAGTAAAAAAGTAACAAACAAACAAGTTAATTAATAAAAATTAGCGAAAAGTAACTTAAAAGGGGTAAAATCGTAAATTAAGGGAACTCTCATGGACCAAACAGTAATCCACCATCATTTCAGGAAATAGAAGGACTAAGATGTAAATTTTGTATTTAAAGTGAAGTTACAACCAAAGAGAAGTGAGATGATAAATTTTATGTAAAAATAGTGCAATATGTAATAAATAAAAAATTTAAGGTTGAAATGGACATTTTTCATTCAAGTAAGAAACATGTGGGATTCAATAAGAAGAAATATGTATAAAAGTAATTAAATCGTAAATTAAGACAATAAGGGAGTCAGATTGAACTAAATTATTGCAAGGTAGCATACAAGGGTAAAATAATAATTTAATTAAAATAATATTATTAACTAAAATTTACGTAAATGCATTCGTCACTAGGTAACAATACCACGTAGCGCATAGTTGTTTAACTACATATAAGGATAGGTACTGAAGACAATTCAAAGAAAGAACAAAATTGCATGTACACTTGATGCTTTTGTCTGTGTACAAATTAGACACATTATGCAATAGGTTATTGAGATTTGGCTTGTAAAATAATACGTTAAAAATGTATGACTAATAGTAGCAAACATATTATATGACATGCATATGAATGATGATTCTATAAATTTTATTGCGATGCTAAATGTCAATAGAAGTGTTATGTATGGTTTTAGAGTTTTGGAGGTGGAGGCTGCCCTTTGAAAGTGTTTAAATGTCAATTTGCAGGTTTTGGTACTATAATTTATAAGTCGTTAATTGTTATACAACCAAAATTCATTCCGAGTGAGTAGTAACTTAATCGAATGAATAATGAAATTACGTCGAAAATCAATTGAACAACAAAGAACGATTAAATATGACACCTATAATTTGGCAAATGAAACTTAGACTTAAGAATTAATTGTTAATAAACCAATTATTAATCAACAAAATTGAGGGATAATTAATTTGAATAACTACAAAATGTCATCAAAGACAACCCATAATGTACAGATTTATGAATGAATGTAGGGTGTTATAATGTAACTTAGGGTTTCCATGTAAAATGCATGTATAAATTCAACTTAATGATAATTTAGTGAAATTGGATGATGATTAGTGGAATTGGTATGGATTGAAGCATGAAAACAATTAAAAAAACATAAAAAAATCAATTGTATGTGCATTATGTAACTAGTAGTTTATAGGGTTCTGAATTGAACTAAATGGAATAAATGACATAATCAAGCTAATTATACATAGAAAACTTGAAAGAAATGAGATCGGATGATAAAACAAATGTAGAGGATTGTATACCTTATGTGGCCGAATGGAAACTTTGGTGAAATTGATGAATAAATTGTTATTTTGTGACAACAAAATGAGAAAAAAATGTTATTTGCTGGTCATAATACATGATGCTTGTGGAACTCATAGTGGCTGAATGTTATTGTGCATAAAAACAATATATACATAATGAATTACGTGATGGAAAATAGAAAAAGATGGATAAATGATGAAAAGATTATATAATGCATGAAAATTTGATGTTATATAATGAAAAATGGTGAATATATTGTGTATTTGATGTAAATTATTGAATGAAAATGTAAATTAGTTTTGCTCTTATTGCCTACTAGTGAAATCATAAGTATATGATATAATTGACTAGCCATAGAGATATTTATTGCAATAGTGAGTCATGGTGACTCATAAAAGTGGGCCAATGGCGGTTCTACACAGCAAAGTGGATGAAAAGATTAAGAACAATGAGTAAAAATTGGAAAAGTATGCAGATTTGGACATGTGCGGTCCATGTGCCGTATATCCAATTCGAGTGTTTCCTCTAGAAACTAGTAGGGGTAAAACATAAATTCATTTAGTAAATTATCATGAAAAATGGAATAAAATGAATAATATAATGATTTATGGGTAAGATAGTAATTTCATGTTAAAAATAGTATATAAAGGGTAAAAAGATAGTTTAGTATGCTATTAGTGAAATAAGCGATAAAAATAGTAGAAAATGAGTTTAAAATAAACTTAAAAGGATAAAATTGTAAAAAGGGTTGTAAAATAAGGACTAAATTACAAATTAGTGATAAAAGTTGTAAAAATGGAGACTAAAATGAAATTTTAACATTATTTGTGGATTTAAGAACTAAAATGGAATAAAACTTAATTATAGTATTCAAACGTGAAAAGTTAGGGTTAAATAGGTATAATAGTAAGCAAATGGTAATTTTAGCAAAAGAGGGAATTCATTAGGGGTCAAAAAGATGTAATTCAAGTAAAACGGAAGATTTTTAAGTAGAAAATTGCATTAATATAGTATTTAGGAAATTTTACTTGTAAAAAAAAATTGTAATTTGCATGTATAAATATGAAATATTTTAGTTGGATATTCACCGGTAAACGTTTAACTTAGCACGTGGTATTGTTGCATAGGGTATAGGTTGCTAAAAAGGAGTCGGGACAAAAAAATTGAGATTTTGAAGTATAGTAATGTATTGACTTATGTATAAATATTTTGTATAAGCAAAATGATGTACATATTGTTTTTTATGGCATGTATATATCAACTCTATATAAATTGGTAGGGGTGTATACGGATCCGGATCTTTTTGTATCGAACCAAAGTATCAAATAAAAAAATCTATAATCGAACTATACAGTTGACTTTTGGACTAAAATCGAACCAAACTGTACTGTTAATTTTATTTAGAACAAATTTGAATATTTTAGTTAGAACCAGACTGAAAATCGTATTGAATTCTATCGAACTGTTCTAAAACTGAATCGTACCGAAAGAATCGATATTTATTAATTATTACATATAATAATTATAATTTATATATAAATGTTATTTATAATTTCTATTTTTTATTTGCTATATAAATTTAACTTCATAATTATTTGCATTATATATTTTAATGCACAAAATTAAAATAATAATTAGTTAATAAATTAAACTAAATATTTTAATTATTAATAAGATAAATTTTATTATTATTATTATTATTATTATTATTATTATTATTATTATTATTATTATTATTATTATATGAATATAAATATGGATCTAAAACAATTTATATTTAATTTAATTTACCTTTAATTTTACTCTATTACTTAATTTTTCTTTTTGTACAAATATTTATATAAATATGTAAGCTACACAATTTATCACATAAGTATTTTATAAATTAATTTTATTTATTTTTAATGTCACTCAACTAGTAGTCATCTATTTTTGGTACAATAACTATATGAGTATATAAATTAAAAATGCAATTGTATACAATTATTATTTATAATGAAAATTTACCAATTAATATAAATATATGAGTATATAGTTATATTTTCAATAATTTCATTTACTTACTCTTTTTTTTTGCACAGTAGTTATATGCGTAATCGAGTATGTAAATTAATAATATAGTTATATACAATTATTATATATAATGAAATTTATCAATTCATATAGTTATATAAGTATACAATAATCATACTAATTAATTTAATTTATTTTTAGTATCAAACAACTAATATTCATCTATTTTTGCCACAATACCTATATGAGTATGCGAATGAATAATGTAATTATATATAGTTATTATATATACCAAAATTTTAACCAATTGATGTAATTATAGGAGTATATAAATATTTTACCAATTAATTTCATTTACTTTTTGTATCGTTCAACTAATATTTATTTATTTTTGCACAATACTTATATAAGTAATTAAGTATGTAAATTAATAATGTAATTATATACAATTATTATATATAATGAAATTTACCAACTTAATGAAGTATTGACACAATATGTATATGAATACATAAATTAATAATATAAATATATATAGGTATTATACATAATAAAATTTTTGTTGTATATTTAAAAATAATAAGAAAAAAATCAAAATTATGGTAAGGGAATTAAAAATTAAACTTTAAAATTTGAGTTCAAATAGGGAATTAAAAATTGAAGTTAAAGAATTCATAATTTTTTAAACTATTAAAAAATAAATTATTTGAGTGAGGTGAAAAAAAATAAAGGAGAGCATTAGGTTTATGATAGTTGCCCCTTTACAATCTCTTTCTTCAATCATACTTTGCCCCATTTGCTTCCTTTGCCGCTTCAACCACCTCTGCCATCTACAGGTCCTTCCTCTTTTCTCATTGATCGATTTTCTATCTGCTTTTTGCTTTCTCTCTAAATCTCGCTCTCCCTAGCCTCTCTTCAATTCGATTATTTTTTGTGCATTCCAGACCCAAATCGAAGAACAAAGTGAATTCTAGTTGCAAAATTAGATCGGTGGATCCCACTACTCATTTCACATTTCTGGCTCCCCTTGTTCACTGTAATTGGTCGGGCCCCATTCCTATTTCTGCAATGTCCTGTTGCGGGATTAGGCAGCCTCACCCCTTTTCCCAATACTTTTACAAACACATCAATCCTCAAAATAAGTTTTTAAAAAACCTTATTCTTAAAAAAGCCCCCAGTAAAACATGCAATTGGATTGGGTAGGTCTGGGTAGAACTCCGGGTCAGGTCGGTGGATTTTTCGGTGAGAGTGTTGACATGTCCTTAACAATTTGGAATCCCACACATTATGTGTGTACAAAATGCCCCCGTTACACAATAGCGAAGAATCTGAAACCCTAAAAACCTGTTTACTTACAAAAAAACTACTCTAATTTTTTAGAAAAAATTTTCACAAGAAATAGAAAATAAAGATCATATTTATTTTTATCAATTTTCTAAAATAGAAAACAGAAAACGAATTTTTTAATTTTCTAAAATAAAGAATAAATTAGAAAACTAATAAAATATGTTTTTCAAATTTTTTGAATAATTTTAATACACACATATACACACACACATACACATATACATACATGTATATGTATGTGTTTGCATGTGCATACATACATAAGTATATGCATGTGTATGTATATGTAGTACATGCATACATACGTACATATGGATATGTATATATATGCATGTACATACATACACACACACACACATATATGTGCATATATACACATAAATATGTGTGTGCGCTGCACATATATGTATTTACATACACACACATACATATACATTTATCTGTGTGTGTTTGTATGCATATACATACGCATACACATACATATATATATGTATGTGTATGCATATGTATACACATACATATTGATATGTATATATATGTATGTACACAAACACACACACACACACACACACACACACACACACACACACACACATATATATATATATATACATACATACATAAATGTGTATATATGTGCATATATTCGCATACATATGTATATACATATACATATATGTATGAATATACATATATATATATATATATACATGCACATACATACATATATATATATATATATACATGCATACATATATATATATATGTATATATATACACATATACATATATATACGTTCGTGTGTATATTTTTATACATACATATAAATATATACAGAAAATAAAAACGTATCATGTCACAAAATTCGGGCAGTATCCTACACGCGAATCGGTGGCGCGTGGATTCAAGAAACAAAAATGAAAAATATGGAAGTGTGTAGGGTGTGCAAGTAAAAGAACGCCACGCCTACCGGGCCGTCAAGCAGAGAGCCTATAGTGTGTCCGACTCGCACATTTCCTAAGCTCAGGGGGAACAAAGCTCTTTCTCTAGGGTTTTGTTTTGTAGCACAGAAAGAAAAACCCTGGAAATCAGAGAGCATGGACATGCAAAACGATTTTGAAAGGATACTTTTCTTTGAGCACGCTCGCAAAACCGCTGAAGTTACTTACGCTAAGAATCCACTCGATGCCGAGGTTCGCTTTACTTCTCCTTTGATGCTATAAACTGTTTTATTTATTAATGTTTGTTTGGTTATTGAGGAATCGAGGTTTTTTTTTGCAATAATCGTCGCAGCAAAACTGACGCCTTTTTTTTTTCCTGCAGAATTTAACGAGATGGGGAGGAGCTCTGTTGGAGTTGGCGCAATTTCAGAATGTTCCAGATTCCAAAAAGATGATATTAGGTGCCGTTTCTGTTCAATTCACTTAAACAAGAAACAATGAAAATTTTAACCAGGAATAATATTAATGAAGAGCTTCTGCTAACATCATCATGTAAATTCAGACCAAATTGAGAAAAATTTGCAGTATGATCTCACATAGAAATTGACTATGAAATTGTTGGATTGTTAGAATAGGTATCCATGCTTTTTTTTTTTTCCTTTTGGGTGGGGGGAGGAATGTTAGCAAGTTCATCTGGAGGTAGATTTGAAGCACAACTCTTGTTCTTCTAAATGGTTATGCACTGTTAGATTTTTCATTTTTGGGCTGATTTTTATTTTTTAGATGGAATATCGAAGCTGGAGGAGGCATTACTGGTTCAACCAAAAAAGCACGATACTCTTTGGTGCCTAGGAAATGCTCATACTTCTTATGCTTTTTTAACCCCGGATCAGGATGAGGCTAAGGGGTTTTTCGATAAAGCATCTGTATACTTTCAGCTGGCTGTTGATGAGGTATATTTCTGTTGAAGCTTGATGTTAATATGTGGTGTTTGGATATTATATATTCTATGTTATTGCAATCGTGTGATAGAATGAGTTTTGCTTTTTTGTAGGATCCAGATAATGAACTTTACCGGAAGAGTTTAGAAGTGGCGGCTAAGGTACTATTGCACTAATCTTTTGGTTAGAAAGGGGTGGGGTGGAGTGGGAGGGGGAGCACTTTGAGAAGCGAAGCTGTTTCTTATAGTTCTTGAGTTGCATATTTATTGTTTGTAACGTTCTCTGAGAAATCTTAAGTGACAAATTAGAGCATGCGGAGTGGTCTGGTATTTCTGTGGCTTCTGTTGTTATGAGAAGCCTTTATATTGTTGCTGTGATCAGCCCGTGATTTTATGGTTAATTAAATATTTAGAGCATCTACTGGTGCCTGTTGGATAAACAGTGTCCATGGGGCAAATTGGGTTATTGCGAGCCGTCATTTAGTTCTAGTTGTCTATTAGGACAAATACCTTTGGTCATTAAGTTAGCCAAATTACATTCTCATTGGGAGTGTGCAATGCTTGATATAGGCTAGATGCCTCCTTAGGACTTAAAATTGAATTTTTGAAAGCAATCTCTTTTGTCACTGCACTTGTATTTTTGTGAAAAATTCCTCATTTTCCTTGGCACATATGTCTTGGTTAGTTGGAAGAGGGGTCTTAAATATCAGCCAGTTCATAATTGAAATCAAGACTTCCTATATGATGCAGCCTTCGTCAGTTGAAATCTGAGGCATACAACCTGGTACATCATTCATTCTGATACTGGTTGAGAGGTTGGCATGTGGCTGTACTGATTAAAAATTCTGAAAAGATCAAATATAAGGAGAGGGAGAAAAGGGAAGAGAAAGGTTTCTGTATGTTTTACGTGCTATTGGTTTATTTCTTATAATTTTCAATTAGCCCTTACATATATGGGCTTTATCTTTTTGCAAAATCTTGTGTATTAATGTTCACTAGGGCCCTTTTAAATTATTTGTTGAAAAATATGATTTATTAAAACATTTATTCTTAGAATTAGTTTCAGAGCCTTTTAGTTTTTCTTTTTCTTTTTCTTTTTTTTTTCAATTTATTTATTGCAATGCTGTCTAAAAATACTTAAAAATATTGTAGGGCTTGTGTCTCTAGTAACTTATGCAAATAATGACAGGAAAACTCTTCTTTTCTAGTAATAACAATTTTGGATGTTGTAGTACTGATCTATTGTTGCATTTGGTTGAGTATATGTTATCTATAAATTGAAGCCATTTTATTGATTCACAAATTAGAAAAGAAAAAAAAAAACATAGTGCCATTTGCAGATATGGTGCTCTCACCATGACCATGAAATGGCCACAATAACACGACTTAAATTGGCTGTTGGTTTGTGATGAGAATGAAACCTGTTTTACCAGTGAATTTTGATTTTGTGTTTTGAGCATACTATCTGGTTCTATTGTCTGTTGAGGTCTATGGAGAGGAATTGATTAATCTTTCTGGTCCATTATTTATGAGCTGATTGTCTAAAGGAATGTTGAGAAATAGATTTGAAGACTTGAGGCATCTCTGTAATTGATGAATTAGTGTTCTTAAAAAAATAATAATAAAAAGGGTAAACCTTTGGATTTGAACCTAAGATCTCTACGTTCAGAAATGGAACCCTACAATGGAATCGGTAATGAGTTTTTAATCATTTTGAGATGTGAAGTGTTAATTCATAGACCTGCTTGCTTTTGAGGGATGCTTACTGAGAGAATTAATAAGAAATAATTTCTTGAAAAAGTGGTGGTTGATTGGATGGGGCCTTCTCTGTTTAGTCTTCCGATTAATGTCTTATAATTGTCAGGCTTTTGTTCAACTGGATCTCTTGTTATATGCAGAGTCAGTTTTCATGAAATTGACTTGTTTGTTGATCTATTCATATCTTTAGGCCCCAGAATTGCATGTGGAAATTCATAAGCATGGTTTAGCACAGCAGGCTGCAGGGTCCGCTCCTGCTTCTGGACCTTCTACTTCAACAAGTGCTAAGGTAATGATTCTATTTTTGTCTATTGAGACTATTTTCCATCTGTGGCTTTCAATATCTTGAATTGTTAATTGGACTATCCTTGTTGTCACAATACTCCCTGTATCGTGGCCTCTAGCAGTTGATCTTACAACTGATGTAAAAGTTGTGTTATTCACTGACTTGAAGTGTGGGGGAAAATGTACCAAGTCATCTTTGAAAAGGGTGGAGAGATGTTATTTGAATTAGTGTAGGTTGTGGATATGATTTAAGATGATGGCTTTGTAAGCTACTTCAGTGGTTCAGTCTGTATCATATGATGACTATCATTCTATTATTTTGATACGATGCACTTGTTTTCCCATGCTGGTCAATGCTTCTGTAAGTTGAAGTTGATTGTTCAGTCCTGTTTCCCTGTATTTTTGTTTTCCAGAGTTCAAAAAAGAAGAAGAGCAGTGATCTCAAGTATGACATATTTGGATGGGTAATCCTAGCTGTTGGCATTGTTGCTTGGGTTGGGTTTGCAAAATCCCAGATGCCTCCACCTCCTCCAACACCTCCAAGATAAGTGGACAATGTGCATCATTTTTGAGAAGTGTCCATCGGAGTTTTGTGATGGTCTATACAGAGAACATTGAGAAACATATTTGGTCTTTTACCGCTAGTTGATTTTTGACCTTAGAAATGTTGCCTGTGTAAACTGATTAATAAGTTTTAGGGAGTTATCTTTGAGATGAACTATTATTTATTGCCTTGCAACGCAGTTCGACGAACTGTTTTTTCCAGTTACTGCTTTTTACATAAGAGCCGCTTAACTCTATTTTATATTTTGCAAGTACTACTCCATTATTACACATACTAGGGAAGAAACATCGACTGCATCTGGATGTCGATAGCAGATTGCTTACTGTATTTTTAAGTATTACAAATCATGCAGTGTGTTCCATTAATATCATGAGAAGTGGTGTGGATAACATAATAATTGTTAAAATAAAAAGAGCAGATTGCTTACTGGATGTCGTTTGGATTGTGCTATTTTTATACAGTTCTGTGACTAGTAATAGTCAATAGCACTATGCTTATATGCTCCTGGTAGATTTATTATCAGTTCAGCGAGTTCAGCTGCCTAAAATAGGAAATTGAACCTTGTCCGCTGCCTTTAAACTGCATGTTTAAAGAGGAATTTCGGCGATTCCTGGAATAATCGACTCCTGGGGCTATTTAAGCTACATCAACAATGATAGATCAAAAATATATAATTCTTTTAACTTTTAAAATAATCCTATTAAAATTTAAAAAATATTAGAATAAGATTTTTTATATAAAATGTTCTGAATTTTCAGTTAGGATTGGAAGCCATACTTCAAGTTTAAAAGTTGGTTTCTCCATTTAAGAAATTTATTAAGTGATGATAGGTCGGTGAAGAGCTAATCCTCGAAACAACCTACAAAAAAGAATAGAAGAACTGGTAGATTTTCATTGATGGGAATTTTCGACGGATTGAATTAGAATTTTTGTGAAAAAGTGTGAATTTCTGATAATAATCAAAGGACCTTGTACATACCTTGGCCTTTTCCTTTTATAGGAGGATTTCCATTATTTCAGGAAGTAGTGGGGGAAGTTTCGGCTCTTTTGCCCACTATGCCACTTCTCTGACTGTTGTGGAGGACATGGGGGAGGTGGGATAACGGTTTCCTTGTTGTGGCGGTTATACTTAACACTTGTCTGAACTATCTCCAAACTCTATTTGTCCGAACGTTATCCGAACTCCACCTGTCTGAGCATTATTTGGACTTCTGGGTTTGGATGGCCCTTTAAGTGGTCGGTCAAGAGTTGTACGGGCTTAAAAGGAGATCTAGCTACTTTTATGCCAATGTTCGGACTAGTAGCTAGGTATATTATCATAAGTCCCCCCTTGTTCAACAACATTTATGTCAACACGTTCGGAGGTTTGTCAATGGAGTTGTGGCTATCTCTGGGCCGTATTGTTCCTGAGTGCTCATGGCGTGTGCGCCGAATGAGCTAGGATGGGAGAGTTCGGCCAGAGTGTTACGTAAGCTCGGGTATCTGTGCATGGATAAAGTGTTGTGTGAGGCGAATTGTGCTCTAATATCAGCTGATTTGTCTTTTTGTATTATTGGTGGTGAATGAACAGTCAAGCTAGCGCCGACTTGTACGCATAAGCATTTAATGGGGGTAATTATTACCATACCTTTGGCGTGTGCGAGAAGCTTGGGACCTTTTCGGCTTTCGCGTCGATGCCATAATGACAACCTCTGACAATCAGATCTCGCGGCATGTGTACGATCGCTAGAGGTTTTTGATCTCTATATAAGCCTTCTATCTCTCATCTTCTTTCCCTTCTGTTTTCCTCATTTTTCTGTGTGCTTTGTTTGTTTCCTTTGCGAAGGCGACACATCTTAGTGCAATGATCCTCCATTCTATCGGTTGTTGTTTCACTCTTGTTTCTTGCAGGTTTTGCTCTCGATCCCCACCTTTTACTCCTATTTTCTTTTTTCTTTTTTGTCGTTGCTTTGGGAAATGTGAGTTCGGATGAGGCTTCGAGTGAGAGAATGGGTGAAAGCGAAAAGGCACCTATTAATGATGCTTCGAGCTCGAGTGATGAGCCGATATCTCCCAAAAAAAGTTTCTCGTCGTTTGCCCGGGTGGACAGCATTGGGTTTAAGGTGAGAGAGGAGGAGCTGCCTATCTTGATTGCCAAAGTGACATCTGAAAAGGACTACATGGTAAGCAAGCTGAGCTCTTCTCAGAGGGCGAACACTCCCTTTGTTAACAAAAAGAAGATCGCCATCTATGCGGTACAACTAGAAGTCGGTGTTCGACTTCCCCTGTTGAGGTTCAAGGTGGACGTGCTAAACTATTTTGATATGTCCGTTGGGTAGCTTCACCCCAACGCATGGCGTTCCTTGTCTGCTCTTCAAATCTGGTCAGTGGATCATGGTATTGATCTGACGTTGAAGTTATTTCAGGCTACCCATGTGGTCGGTCTCTATTCTGTACCGAGGATCACAATTATATACAGGCTCGGGTGGGCTATGGTGCGTTCATTAGGAATCCCGAGTCGCTGAAGAAGTGGAAAGATCGATATTTCCTGATGGAGAGGGTCCAAGCTAATTTCCCTATCCGGACTACCTAGGGTTTGCTCACAAACCGTAACGATAATGGCTTATGGTTTACCGAGGAGGAGGAGGAGGAGGAGGAGAAGATTCTGATATGGTGATGGGAATTAGCACGGGATAAGTGGAACCTCTAAAAATCTAGTGAACCCCTATGACTTCGAGCCTGTTCCTTGGAAGAGGAAAGGTAGCTTTACTACTCTTCATATTGAGTGTTATCGATGCTCTCTTTGTAATTTTTCTCGTTTTTTACAGCTATGAAAAAAGGGAACCGAGCTACTGAGATAATGAGGGCCAAAAGCAAAAGCTTGCTGAGGTTGCTTCTAACATACCTCCTGCAACTCCTGAAATGATCTCGGTTCCTCCTGTCGAAGAGAGGCGGACCCCACTCATTTCTAATGTTGGAAGTACTCCAATTTTCGAGGCCGTCTTAGTTCTCCCACCGAGCCCGGAGGGTCTGGCAAGAAAGAGGCAAAAGATCTCTGCACATTACTCGTCTAAATCTATGAATTTTAGGAAAAAGCAGGGAGTAAATATTCCTCAAATGATGAGGATTTTAGCACTTTTGCACACGTGGCGTCATGTGTGCCAAAGGAGGTGGCTCCCCTTATCGCGCTGAATTGTGAGAACTTGGCTTCACGCCTGAAGAAGCATCACGCTGAGGTGAGTGCCTTGGTTTATTAGTTTATATCAATCTTTTCCAACTGTTGTCTAATTTTTTTCGTGTTCGGCAGGGATCTTAATTGATCGGCACTATCATTGCTAAGATGAACGATCTCATCATGAAATGGCGGTGCGTAGACTCAAACTATAGTGCCCTTTGGTCCAGGATAGGCAAAACCGAGTAGAAGGCCACGTAGGCCTTAAAGTAAGCTGAGGAAGTGGCAGGCAAAGTGGTCGAGTTGGAGGTCTCTTTAGCTTATAAGAAGGAGGCTAACTCTACCCGTAGGGACGAAATCGAGCAATTCAAGCTCAAGAAGGCAGAGAGGGAGAGGAAGGATGCTGAGCGAGAAGAGAAGGAGGCCGAAGTGCTGGCCAAAAAATATATAGCCTTTAGTACTAAAATTTTTTATGTTGTGAAGGGGAAATACCTCGAGCTAGATTTGTCCTTTCTGGATGATGTGTATCTGGATGAGAACTGGGTGTTTCTGTACTTTGACTATTTTATGAAAATGGATGAACTTTTTATACTCAGTGTTTGGTCATCTATTTACTTATTATTTTATTTATTTTACCGAGCTATTTAGCAAAATACTTAATCTCTCTAGCTGTTTACTAAGTTCGATCGAATCTCTTACTTTGGGGTTGCCATATTTTTTAAGCATTGGTACCGCACACTATTGGATTATGAAAGTACTCGACAAGAGATAGCACAATAAATGAGTTTGTCAGAACGAGTACCTGTATCCAAGGTTTCCCTGATTCGACAACTAGCGTCTAATGAGGTTATTTGTTTAACCAGGATTTGCCCCTTAGTGATTTTGGCAAAATAACTGAGGTTATTGGAAGAGTAACTACATGCTTGGCTGCCGAGGCATCTTGGCTTGACCGTTATGGTGATTTTGTCGAGCTTTTCAATAGGCGTGATTTGTTTTCCTAGAATACAAGTTATGTGGTGGTATTCATCGAACTCTATAATAGCTCTATGGTACTACTGGGCTATTTTGGCAATAATGTCAAGCCCATGTGCAAAGAAGTATTACAAACTGGAGGAGGATGAATAACTTGTATTGAATCTATCATTCATTACATATCTGTCCTATAGGTGTAAATCTCCAAAGGACTTATATTGAAATCGGGTTATCCTAGCGATAACTTGTGACTTTAATTGCATAAAATAATAAAGAGAAACAACGATAATGCCGAACAACATTTAATGTTATGCAAATAAGAACAAATACAAACGTGGCAAAAATGCCAAGCTATTGATAATATAGCCTGAGGTTGGACATGTTCCATGAGTGCAGGAGCATTTTGCCAAAGAGATCTTCAAGCCTGTATGCCCACTGTTAATGACTTGTCGAATAATGTAAGATCATTTCTAGTTTGGATCCAACTTGCCTACTCCTATTGTTATTTGGGCGGATACCACCTTCTTCAAAACTAGATGTCCGACTCGAAATGACTTCGATTTGGCCTTGCAATCATGATAAGCCGCCATGCATTTCTTGTATGCTGCTGATTGAATATGGACGAGCTCCTTATATTCTTCAAGAAGATCAGTGCCTTACTCCTTGCCTGATCATGGTGCTCGGGTGCCTGGAACTCCTACTTCGTATGGAATGATAGCTTCCATGCCATACGTCAGCGTGAATGGGGTTAATCTTGTTGCTGCTCGTGGGGATGTTCGGTATGCCCATAGCATGTTGTTAAGCTCATCCACCCAAAGTCCTTTGGTGCCTTCCAACCGCTTCTTGAGTTCGGATAAGATGGTTCGGTTGATAACTTCTATCATTCCATTAGATTATGGATGGTTGATGGAAGTAAAGCCCAACTAAATCTTCAGCTCCAAGCAAAATTTCTTGAAGGCTTGGCAGTCAAACTGTTTGTCATTTTCAGAGATAATATAGTATGTGATACCAAACCTTATGATGATGTTCTTCTGCAAGAACTTGATGATGTATGCCAGTGTGATTGTGGCAAGAGGTTTTGCTTCTACCCAGTTGGTAAAATGATCCACTACTACCATCAAAAATTTGTTGACCCATTGCTTGGGAAAAAAAGGCCCAGTATGTCAATCTCCCACTAGGCAAAAGGCCACGGGCTGTGGATTGGCTTCTGTCTTGCCGAGCTTATATGCGTAATGTTGGCAAACCTTTGGCATTTTTCACACTTCTACACCATTTCCTTGGCATCGGCTTCTATGGTAGGGCAATAATATCCCTGCAATAGTGCCTTTCGAGCTATGGTATGCGCTTTTTCATTGGCCCTGCAAATTCCTTCATATATTTCCCTAAGGACATAGTCTCCTTCCTCCATACTGACATATCAAGTTCAGGAATTTGAGAAAGATCGCCTGTATAGCTTATCGTCCACCACGACATATATGCTCAACTTTTGAACTATCTTTCAAGCTTGAACTGGATCTCCTGGCAATGCTTCTGAGGCTAGGTACTGGAAAATAGGGAGGCACTACCACTCCATCGGCTTTTGCATTTGGACCTGAAAAGTTTCATAAGTTGGCTAAGAGATCATTATGAAAACAATGTATGTAGTCTGAATTGGACTGTTGAGATAAGCCCTCTTGGCTAGGAAATTCGCTTCTGCATTCTCTACTTGGGGTAGTTGGATGATTGATCAAGTACCCTTGATTCCTTCTAATCTAGCTAGGAGCACGAAATTTAATTTCTTGTACCAAAGCATGGAACTGTCCTTCACTTCAAAACTTTCTTTCAGTTGACTAACAATCAGCTGGGAGTCTGAAAATATCTCCAGGGTGTCAGGCTTTACCTTTATCGCCAACTGCAATCCATAACATAGAGCTTCATATTCTACCATGTTGTTGGAAGCTGAAAAAGTTAGGCGTGCCATTGCTTGGATGCACACCTTCCCTGGGCTCATCAATAAAACTCTGGCTTCGGTCCCTTCCGAGCTCGCTGCTCCATCAACATACGGCTTTCATGCTATTTTGTCGGCTCGAAAATTGGTTCGTACAGCTCCATCACAAAAGTTTGCCAGGACCTGTGCTTTCATAGTTGGGTGAGGCTCAAACTCTCTTAAGTAAGCTACCCATTTTGTCAACCTTCCTGAGCATTCTGGCCTCTACAACACTTTCCTTAAGTTAGAATTGGTTTGCATTGCAATGATGTGTGCTTGGAAGTACGGGCGCAGCTTCACCGTAGTGGTGATAAGTGCGAAAGCCAGTTGCTCCAGAATCGGGTAGTTGAGTTCGGCTCTTCGAAGCATTTTTCTTGTGTAATAGATTTGAAAATGTTAGCCTTCTTTCTCCTGAACAAGGACCACACCAACCGCTCCCTCCGAGACAGATAGGAAAGTATACAAAACCTCATCAACCTGTGGTCTGTTGAGTAATGGCGAGTTGGAAGAAAATGTTTTAAGGCTTCAAAGGCTTGTTAATATTCCTCTATCCACTTAAAATTCTTTAGCTTTTTGATCGCCTGGTAGAATGGTAAACACCGTCTGGCCGAACAAGAGATGAACCTTCCTAAGGTCGTGATTCTGCCATTGAACCTCTGCACCTACCGAACTATTTTAGGCAGTTTCATAGCCGTGATTACCTTGATTTTTTCTAGATTAGCTTCTATCCCTCTCTTCCATATCATGAAACCGAGGAACTTTCTTGACTGTACCCCAAAGGCATATTTTTCTGGGTTTAACTTTAGGCCCGCCTCTCTAAGGCTTTGGAAGGTCTCTTTGAGCTCCATGGGGTCTACCAATAGATCTATGTTCGGCAGCGGGTAGCTATCCTTTGAACATGCCTTGTTTAAATCAGTAAAGTCGACACATATCCACCATTTGCTGCTGCTTTTCTTAACAAGCACTATATTGGATAACCATTCCAGGTAGAAAATTTCCTTGATGAACCCGCTCTCTAACAAAGTGGTTGTCTCTTTCTTAATAGCCAACTCTCTATCTGGGGCATGATTCCTCTTCTTCTGCTTGATTGGCTTGCATTCTGGCCGAATAATCAGTGAATGAGTCATCAATCCCTTACGCACACCCCTAATGTTTGAGATCTGCCAGGCAAAAATATCGATGAACTCTCTGAGTGTTGAGAGGAGAGTTTCCTTCTCCATACCCTGCTTGCCAATCGATATCTGGACACTCTTGCCCAGCTCAAGTTCGACCACCTGCAACATCTCCCCTGGCTCGACTTGCCATTTTCCCTGGTCAGGTATATCCATCGTGTCAAGGGGCAAAGCTTGATTGGCATCCTTGAGCATAGTCAGGTACGTCTCTCGAACTAATTTTTGATTTCCCTTCAGCACTGCAACCCTTTTTTCCATTGAAATTTTAAGTACCAGGTTCCTTATAAAGACGCAAGCATCAACTTCGGCCAGCAAGGGTCATCCAAAATTCATGTTGTATGACAAAGGGATATTGACCACCATGAAATTAGCTCGACAAGTATGGATTATCGCATCATCCTCAAGCTGGATAGATAAACTTGCTAGTCCTTCGACCTTAATGGGCCTTTCAAAGAGGCCAATTAGAGGGACGGTAACCTCCTCCAATAGGTTTTCGGATTTACCACACTACTTGTGTCGATCAATATCTGCTGGACCAGAAAATCCCGAACAACTGCTTCGACCACTAAGGCATCTATATAGGGTGGCGAACATGTGACCTGTCTGCTGTTGAAAAATGGATCATGCATAAGGTTGTGCTCGCCTCTTGCTTGATAGCCATTACCTCAATTACTTTTCTTTTCCTAGAGTCCCCACGTTGCTCTCCTCCTGCATCATATGTATGACACTGGCTGGGGCTTTTTTACTGGCATTAGATATGCTTCTGCTCGGCTAAAGAGTGGGTGATTTGTGCCTCTTTTCCCTTTCATCCGATCTCATAAACTGTGCCAGGGTACCCTTTCGCACCATGTGTTCGATCTCTCGCTTGATCAGCCTGCAATCTTCAGTCTCATGCCTTTTGTCCCTGTAAAAAGCACAGTAAATACTCTAATCCATGTATGGATCCTCCTTCATTGGCCTCGGCCAACTGACTTATCCATTCTGCTTCATCCATGCCGGTATCTATTCACATGGGGCGGTGAGGGGTGTAAACCTATCCTCCTTCTTATTATCTGAATGAGGGGCATCGATCGTATAGGCCCTATTAGATGAGTGGTTACCTCTGTGTCTCTTGGAATCTGCCCGACTTGAATTGCCCTCGTCTCGAGCTATTCTTCCTCCTTCGCCCCATTCCCTCTCAGGTGCCCCGAACTTATGCGAGTTGTGGCGTAGGTGCCAGGCTTCATCCATTAGGATGTACTTATGGGCTCGGGACATCAACTCAGTAAAGTCATTTGAGGGCTTCTTGCTTAAAGAGTCGCTGAAGTTCTGACATCTTGTGTTTCTGATCAGAGCATTGATGGTGACCTCCAGATTGAGATTTTGCATATCCATTGCGACATCATTGAACCTCTCCACATAGGCCTGCAATGGCTTGCCCTTTTTCTGCTACACCAGATTCAAATCTGCGGATACCTTATTTGGGCGAATGGTAGCCACGAATTTTGCAATGAACATGTCACTGAACTACTCAAAATTTTTAATGCAATGCACGAAAAGGTTGCAAAACCATATTTGAGCGGAGTCTGTTAGTATCTGTGGAAATATTTTACATAGTGTGGTGTCGTCTGCGGTGAGCACTAGCATGGTGTGTTAAAATTGGTCAATGTGAGCTTGGGGGTTGGCATTACCATTGTAGATTTTTAGGTTAGAAAGTCGTATTTTGAGGAATAGTGTGGCCATAATTTCTCGTAAAAGAGAAGATCGAAAACTACCTTGATACTGTAATGTAGTATGATTTTGCTGCCTTTGAAGTTGGTCTTCCAAGAGTCGATTAAACTGCTCAGTAGTCAGGGTAATGGTGGATCTAGGGTTTTGAGGAATGGCTGGTGAAAAAGGGTCCCGGGCTGGATGTTGTAAAGCCTGAGGTAAGCGATAGTTTTACGAAGGCGGGGTCTGGGGTTATGCCTAGTTATGATGGCTGACAGTGCGGCGATGAGAGATTGAGCGGTTTGTGGGGTGATGCTGGGAGTGATATTTGGGATAACAATGGCGAGGGAGGAAGAGTTGGGGTCGTTAGATTGAGGAAGAAACTGTTGTGTTCCAGGCAAGGCGGGATTGTTTGCTTGATTTTTTGGTTGGGAAAAGTCTGGATTGAGATATGGAAAAAGGTCCATGTTTCAAGCTCACCGCACCAAATGATGACAAGTCAATGAAGAGCTAATCCTCAAGATAACCTGCGAAAAAGAATAGAAGAATAGGTGGGTTTCCATTGACGGAATCTTCGACGGTCAAGTTAAAATTTTTGTGAAAGAGTGTGAATTTCTGATAATAATCGAAGGACCTTGTAAATACCTTGGCCTCTTCCTTTTATAGGGAGGATTTCCATTATTTCAGGAAGTAGTGGGGGAATTCCCGGCTCTTTCACCCACTAGGCCAACTTCTCCAACTGTTGCGGAGAACGTGGAGGAGGTGGGTTAACGGCTTCCCTGTTATGGCAGTTATACTTAACACCTATCCGAATTATCTTCGGACTCTATTTGTTCGAAAGTTATTCGGACTCCACCTGTCCGAGCGTTATCCGGACTCCAGGGTTTGGATGACCCCTTAAGTGATCGGTCAAGGATTGTTTGGGCTTAAGAGGAGATCTAGCTAATTTTATGCCGATGTCTGGACAAGTAGCTAGGTATATTATCATTATGCATTCTAAATTTTTTGCTAATTTGCCCTTTAGAAAAGAAATAATGGACAAATTTGTAATTTAAAAATTGAATAAATATTTATTATAGTAAGGATATATTTGTAAGCTCATATACACGACGTATATCGTATTTTAGAAAGTTGTGAATATGGACGATAAAGAGAGTACAATAAAGGTTGATCGTTTTAGAGCCGCTTTGACTGACCCTGTTCAGGGCCGAAACCAGACCTTGGGCCAAACTTAGACATAAGGCCTACAACCCTTTTCACTTTCGTCCCGATAGTTGCCGAAAGCCATAAAAGGCCACTGAGTTATCGAGAGCACTGGATGAGCAAAGATGGTGGAAACGAAACAGTACTGTTACAGTTCGACTTTGACATTTTGCTTTTCCTCATCCTCAGATAGACCACTGCGCCGCGCTTCGCTGTTTACAAGCCGCGTCTCCTTTAATACGCCGGAGCATCATCGCCTCCGTGTATCAGCCATGGCCGACAAAAGAAGCCCAAAACGTCTCAAATATTCCGCTCCACGTTTCAAACAGGTCCTTTCATCTTCTTCTTCTTCTTCTTCTTCTTCTTCTTCTTCTTCTATGGCCACTGTTCTCATTTCGCTTCTTAAATCGTACTTAGATTGTGCGAAGCAAACGATTGAAAATGTTTGGTTTAGGCTTCAAACTCAATGTAAAGATGTTTTGCTGATTAAAGCAATGGCTCTTGTCAGTTATTTCAACTTTTCATGGACCGCTTGGTTGTTTGCTTTGATGATTAGGTTGTTTGTTTGATCAATTGAACAAAATAAAATAAAATTTATTTTTGAATGTTTGATTATTTGCACTTATTCAAAAGGATACCCGGTGACTCGTGAAGTTAACTGCAACAGATGAGAACAGTTTTTAACTGATTATTGCGATGTCTATTGTTTGTAGCTGAAATGGTGTAGAATCTATTTGAAAGCCTTTTTTAATATAAATTTACTTGTGGTGTGCGAAAATATCAGGACAACATGCTTTATGTAGAAGTTGATCCATCAGGAGCAGACAGTTGGAAGTTAGATCCTGTGGTTGAACTTCTGAAGGAGGGAGCTGTAGGTGTCATTCCTACTGATACTCTGTATGTTGATTTGTCTGTTTCTCAAATTCTATTTTTGTCATTATAGTTTTATTATTTAACTGTGAAAAATTGATGATCACAGGGCTGAACCCTTTTTAATGAAATTTTGATTATAATTGTTTGGAATTGGGGTTAGCAAGGATTGCTGTATGCCTCTTGGATGCTTTGGCACTCATTTCTGCCAATGAGATTCACAGAGTTTTCTTGTCCATCTTCTCCTTTTCCATCTCAAAATGAAGCCCTTCTTTTGGGACTATACATGGAAACGTCATTTAAAGTTAAGAATGATGCAAGTTTACGTTTTGGAATTTGTGGTCCTTTTGGTTTTGTTTTAAGAGAATTAATGAAGAATTAAAGCAGTGGTAAATGTTGAAGTTTATTGGTTGCTCCAAGTATTTTTGCTTGGGTTGGCATTGTTGGAATTTTATTTTAGTTTATGGGCAGTGGCTTGGGTAAGCTGGAGGTAATTGGTGGATCCTAGGTCTGAATTTTTCCTATAATGGTGAAATTTAGAAGAAAAAGTTTGAAGTAATGGAAATTGTGATAATTACTGTTTTTCTGTCTTTACCTGCAATTTTCTTTGCTCCTAACTTATGCTTGGATGCAATTATGTACCATGAGATAAATTGTTTGGGTGCAATTATATACCATGAAATAAATTGATTGTTTTAAGACGGGCTTTCTTGATTATTCTTCCTTTTATTTTTTAGGTATGCAATAGTTTGCCATTTGGAAAGCCATGCAGCTATTGAACGGCTTCGTAGGTAGACCTTGTTCTTTCATTTCATTAACTCCAGAACTTCATTTTTGAAAATTTCTTTACCAATTTTTATTCTTTAGGTGATATCTATCTTGTCTATGTGTTGTTGCAGGATAAAAAATATAGAACCTTCCAAGGCAAGAATTGTTTCTTCTTGTTTGGGTATCACCATATTTGCTTCTTAGAAGCTTTGGTTTGATACCGGACTAGCTGCAACTTGTCATGTGCTGTTTGGATTACCTTGCTCTTGTAGTACCATTCGTCGTGTTTAAATTTTCATGCTTGTTATTTCAATGGTGTCACGTATGCAGCCTCTTAGCATCTTATGCCACTGTTTTAGAGACATAGACAAGTATACAACTGGATTCCCTCTTGGTGATGGCCAAGGACATGCAAACATATTTCGAGCTGTCAAGCATTGCCTACCTGGACCTGTAAGGATGTTATTTGATTTATTTTACTGTTAATTCATGGACTCTACAGTACCCATTAGAGGCACACTAAATCATAACAAAGATTTAACCATATCATCAGCCAGGGGTTTCCCTCCTTTTTAATTCACTCTGCATATGTTTAACCATAATGGTTTTTATTTTATTATGTCTCTCTCTGATGAGCAGTAAGCTTTTCCTGGAGAATTTCCAACTTGATGAACGTAATTCCAGTTTCTTGTGTAATGCAAGTTGTGAGTTTGATACACTTATTTTGGGTGTGCATTTTTCCCTTGCACTATATATGATACCAATGATTAATAAAATTATTTCTGCATTGGATTTTCATGGGAGCAATAGGTTGCTTGTTCTGAATGCTTTTTTAGTCATAACTTTGCTTCTCTGTGACAGTATACTTTCATCTTAACTGCAAGTAAAGACTTACCTAAAAAGTGTGTGAGGTATGGTACTACAACTGCCAAATATTCTTCAAGAAAAGATGTGGGTGTTCGTATCCCTGATGATGCCATATGTCAAGCAATACTAGAGAAGACAGACTCACCACTTATATCCACGAGGTTGGTTTGATTTCATGTACTTGTCCTTTTTTATTATTATTATTATTATTATTATTGTTGTTGTTGTTATATGGGGAATGGACTAGCAAAGTAACAGATCAGCGAAAGTTTTGAATAGTCCATGAATGTATTTGTTGTAATCAGGATTACTCTTGAAATATATATAACCACTAAAGAGATGATCTCCATTTGCTATGGTTTTAGACTGAATGTTCTTTTCTGCGTGTCAGTGTCAAGTGGCCCAAGGATAATGAGTGGATGATAGATCCTGTTGTAATTGCTGACATATATGGACCAGAGGTATGATTTTCTATATTTTGCTTGATTTGCAGTCTTTCAATCAAATATTCAGTTATGATTATTTGCTATGTATGCTACAATAAATAGAGGTTTTATCAGTATTTTTGATCTATCATATGCTTTTTGATAGGAAATTATCCTATATGCGTTATAGTATTTGATTAATATTTTCTGAGTCTTTTTAGCATGGTCTTTTTTCATTAAAAAAAAGGTTTTATAAATTTATAGCAACTCGAAGAAGAGAGTGAGAGTAATTAAGAAAATTATCAATGAAATTTCCTATCTAATTAACTTGTTTTATGATGGCATTAAACTTCGTCCATTGGGTTGTTTCTTCAATAATGATTATGAAAGTATGGGCTAATCAAATCAGTTCGAGCAGACCTCCTTCACTTCTCAAATAAGTTTGTTTATAAAATTGAATATATTTTAATTGGTTTCTTATATTCTTGCTTTTAGATTCGTACGCTGTGAAATATGGAATAGTATTCCAATTTCATTCTTGACCCCTTGTTCTCTCTTTTTTTGGTCGGAGTTGGGGGTCAGATGACACTTAAAATATATATATGGTAATTTTGTCTGATTCTAATTGTCAAGCGGTACTTTAATAATTACAGGGTCTTGATTTTGTTGTTGATGGTGGTGTAAGAGTTGCTGATCCTTCCACTGTAGTTGACATGACTAGAGTGCCACCAAAAGTCATACGTCATGGAAAGGTAATGGGTTTTCTCCCTGCGATATTATTACTGCTCAGTTTTTGAGCTACTTGATGCTGAATGTTATCTAATATGAACTTAGCATTTGCATCATCACCCAAGTTATCTTACAAAATTGGAGAGCATCATGTGACATTATAAGTATTGTTGGGAATTTCAGAAGGAACAGAATTTTCACATTTCTGAACCCAACCCAAGAGAGATGAATTTGCAGAAATTAATTACATAAATGGTGGATTTCCGGCTTCTGATAGATATTTGAAAAGTTTTGCTAATGTTCTTAAGGTGGGTTCATTAGTCTAATACTCATCCTCGGGTAACTATACTAGTTATACGGGTCATGCTAGGTTGTTACACTTTCTGCAGTTGTTGCTTAATTTTGTATTTGATTTTGTGATGGACTATGATGTTCAGGGACCTACTCTACACTGGATGATCACAGAAGATGATGACAAATCTGCTCCGCATGTTGAAGACCTCTTGCTTTATGCCACTTAAGAGGCAAACCTTTGTACAGAACCTCATCTCAAACTGGCCCGTGCATGGACTCCTCATGCGTTGATGCTGAAGCTCCGATTTTTCGTAGGAGATTTAGCCCCTTCCCTAGAAACTCAATGAGAATGTCCATTTACTCTGTAAATGTCCAGTGAGTAGCAGATGAGGGTAAAAAAAACTGTTTTTGCAATGAAAGCTTATGGTGAATGCTATGTCTTGATGATTTTTGAGAGATCAGTGGAGTGTGATCTGTATACCATCTGTTTGAATTACATAATAGATTGACAAATTTTGGCCACGGATAGCCACAACCCAGTCAGGATCTAATCACCCTTGTTACAACACTTGCGATTTTCACCAATACAACTGTTTAAACTTTTGTACGAATCTGATTTATTAGGTCAAATTTTTTATTAGACAGTTGTCAAGATGTACGAGTTTTGAGTATTTTGATTTTTGTTTGTCATTAAGAGAGTTGACATTGAAAATAAATTTGTCATGTATAAGGTCCAATATTAAATAGGAAGCATGGATATGTAGAGGTCCAAAACATGTATTGCTGATCATAAATCTTGACTCTTTTATGGTGTAGGGTCGCTGGTCACAAAGTGGTCTCTCTCTGCATGCGATATTCACTGTTGACATTGCTTGAAAGCCCATCGCCAATTTGCCAGTCAGCCATTACGCGGTGCGCGGATAACTTCTTGTACCACTAAATGCATTAATCTCGCTCACCACCAATTATTTAATGCTTAAAGAAAGACTGCTTTTAATGCATTGCGCCATTTGTCGCCTTTTAATAAGCTGTTCTGTGTTCTCAATAAATAACCCTAAGTTGAGTATTCGACGTATTGTTTGCAATTCAATCTTTACGCATTGCATCAAATAAGCTCGAACTCTTTATCTTTATGCATCAAAAAATCTTGTGAAAGAGTTCCCTACGGCTAACAGTTATTTGAGTAGAAATTAATTTGAATATGATATGATTTAAATTTATTTTTCATTGCTTACGATTTCACGCCGAAAAAAAAAAAGCCTTTCTGGCCTAATTAAATCATTGGGAATGGTCAACAATAAATAATGCACGTCTAGGAGTAGTGTGGTATGCTGTTCAGAGAGTTACAGTAACGTATAGCATATGGGGCAACTGCGATCATTTGAGTTAATTGCACTCGTTCCTTAACTCACCGTAAGTTAACAACACCGTCTCTAAACTTCAATTTATAGTTTAAAAATTCCCGATTCTAGTTTTAGTTCAATTATTTTGCATCTTTCCAAGTTTCAGTATTCCACTGCTTAGTTAGCATTTTAGAACTCATTTTAAATGGCTTAATACTTGAATTTTCCTCTCAACTATTATCGTTTAGCATATTATCTCTAAATACTTGAATATTAGATTAACCTATAAAATTTGTTACAAATTATAAATAATACTCTATATTATTAAAAATATTATATTATCCCTCAAAATTATTAAAAAAATATCACATTATTCTCCAATCATTATTTACGCCAGGTGCGCTCCGATTTTGTATATCTTTTACAAAGTTTTACATATCTCCATGAAAGGATAATATGACCTTTATAATAAATTTAAAAGGTAACTTGACATTTAATTAGTTCAAGAGATAATATATTAAGAAAAAAATTTATGTATTACCCCTTTTTAAATTTAACAAAATAATGAATGGCAGATCAGCTGGTGAAATCAAATTGAAGTCGAAAGTTTTTTGTGTTACTACAAATTAAGCTCTGAGGATAATTGATAGCGACGAGTCGAGGGACTGCAGCTTCCTTCATATTAATTTTGGAGAAAATCTTCTTTCAAAAGTTGACTCCAGAAAACAGTATGATAAACGAAAATTTTGAAATGTCTGATCAGATATTAAATACGGAGTGACTTTGCTTCCAATGCTAACTTTCATTTAAGTGCTGATAGAGTCAATAATGGTAAACTTTTCAGTTTATAATTTTAAGCCAATTGGGATTTGGGAAGAGAGTAAAGGAACCCCCCCCCCCCCCCAAGTAAAATGACAAATCTAGATTTGTGCTGGAAATGGTAGTTGATGATGAATGTGAAATTCTTTAATTAAGCAGTTATTACACTGACAGTAATACTTGTGGTAGTTGCCCTGAACTTTTTCTTTGGTTCCCCCAACACAAGTCCATAATGCACATTACACTTTAGCTGCCTTCTACCCTTAACTACTGCTCTTCTGTTTTTCTCTTTAACAAAAAACTCATCTTCTTTCTTCTCTTAAACATGAAGTCCATGCATATGTAGCTGCTGCTGAAATGGGTTTGCAAATATTTTTTAAGCTAGCTGTTTATATTATAGTAACAATAGGTGCGTTAGACTCAACTGAATGTACACTTACCATTCATTTTCATGGAGCTCCTCCAAAATATTCAAGGTTCACTGATGCTGTTTTCCGGTACTCGGTACTGAGGCCAGATGGTGTCAATCCTTGCAAGGAAAATGGTTGCTCAATTTCCTGTGAGGTAATCTTTGTTTAATTTAATCTGAGAAGCAGGTAGCAGTTTAGATTAACTATGTGATTATCAGACTTTTTTAATATATTTATTCAATGAACCGCACTTGGCTTGGAATTCCTGAGCAGCTTGACGGCCGTAATTTAAGATCATGTCCAGCAGACACTATAGTATTTAAGAACTTAACTGCGAATCATAAACACAATTTTCTCCTTCATGTCACTACCAGTAATGGAGAGAGAAACGAATCATCCTATTCATGGTTCATTGGTTAGTATGTATAATTTTTCCCAACAGCAATATTAAAGCTTTAATCTTTTCCAAGAAGGAGAACCAAATTTTTTGTGATAATCTTTCAGATACAGTTGCACCAACTGCAAAAATACTTAGTAGATACAACTATACAAGTGCTGGCAATGTAACCATTGACGTAACATTCAGTGAAGCATGCACTGGAATGAGTGGCTTCAAATGTGTGAACTCATCAAATTGTGATGTAAGCTTGAATATCTCTTAATTGGAATTCAGACTTTTAAATTGCACCAGGGGAAAATTAGGTTAACTTTAGAAAATTCCATGGTTGCAGGTGCTATTAGACGGTCCATCATATGTTCAAGCCTCTTCGCTACGCATCATCAAACCAAACTTAGTTTATAGACTCGATATAATTTTATCATTGAAGAGTATATATGGTCGGGTAGTTGTTAGAATGGCAGAAAACTTTTGTACAGACAAGGCTGGAAACAGTTTTCAGAGGACAAATGATTCTATTATCGTTATTCACTTTGGTAAGTTACCAAGAATAATTAACTTCTCTGTTTTCTTACAAGTATGGACAATTAATTCTATCATTATGATTTGATTCTGGTCTTAGACAGAAGACCGGTACTGGTGGATTTATGGATGCCCGTTTCATCATATGTTTTGGAGTTCGATGGGTACCCGAGAACTGTTCTGGCAACTAACAAAGTGGAGGACTTGAAATTTATTTGGATTTTTAGCATTCCTATTATGAATTCAACTGAAGAACTCCTCAGTGCCTTACATGTCAATTCAGGTAATATATTACCTATTCCGAGTGGTAATCATGGAATCGCAGATTTGTTTTCCAAGTAAGCAAGCCTATTTCACTTTAAATGATATTCAGATCAGAATTAATGATACTTAAAACTCAATTCACGTTTTAATGAGAATTATTTTCAAATTTGTAGTTGAAGAATGTATCAGATGCTGAAATTATCGCAGTTGAACTAGAAGCTGCATCAGTAATTGGGCGGAACAGGCACTCCTGGTCTCACCTCCAGGACCGCTTACAGTACTGTTTGGTATGTTATTTACAGTTTTGTGATCTCTGATCTCTTCCTCTATTTTCTTTTCTATGTATAATGATATAATTCATGCATATTTCTCTAGACTCAGTGAAGCCTCAGGTAGGACTAAGTACAAGCTCAAACATGACAAAGGCATCTGACATCCATGTGATAGTAGAGTTTACTGTGCAAGATTAGCTGCATGATTTACTGAGTAATTCATGGGACAATATGATTATCTTTCTAATTCTTTTTTTATTGTAGCAGCTGGTTGTTATAATTACTCTTTGACTGTAATTATTTTCTTTGCTTTCTTCTGTCTTTGTAGCTATAAGAGTGTAAAATACAAATAAGAAAAGAACATTCAATAGAAACCATTAAAATTCACATGGTATCAGAGCAGGAACTTATTTCCTAAGTCTCTAAGTTTCCGATCTAGTCCCTCCACCTGTGCAGCATTTTGTGTTTCACTCTCTCATTCCTTGCACACACGTGTTCCTTTCATTTCTTCATCACGCGCCCCTGTTTGTCTACCCTAATTTCCCTTCTTCTATTTCACCATCATAATTTCCAGCTCTGTTGCGGATAATTTCCAGCCTCTCTACTAAGTTTTAGAGTTTTTTGTTGCGCCTCATTTCAAAAGGAGCAGATATATTTTGATCTGTAGACCATGAATCCCCGAAGAGATGTCCACGCCAGTAAAACTGCCCTCTGTGATGGCATTGAGGAAGGTTACAAAACGTCTAATGATAAATATCATAGTTGGTGTGATTATTGTAACAAACCACGTCATACACGTGAAACATGCTGGAAATTACGGGGAAAACCAGAAAACTGGAAAGGATCCCATGAAGGGACGATTTAATAAAATTCCCACTGCACACAAGGAAAATTTGTTCCCTCTTAACCAGAGCAAAATTGATCAATCCTACAAATGCTGAAATCTAACACAGGTCTATCTAGTGCTCCGACTGCTTCTGTGGCTCAAATAGGTAATAACTTTATCATAGATTCAGGAGCTTCTGATCATATGGACAAGTCTTTCTAGTTTGTTTCAGTCTTACACTCCTTGTTCTGGTCATAAAAAATCCGTATTGCAGATGTTCTTATTCTTCTATAGCTGGCAAAGGTTTGGTAAACCTTTCACCAAATATTTCCTTAAAGAACGTCTTACACGTTCCTAAGCTTGCTTGTAATCTTTTTATCTGTTAGCAAATTATGTAAAGATGCTAACTGTTGTGTTACCTTTTTTGAAACACATTGTACTTTCCAGGAGCTGAACTCGGGGAAAATAATTGGCAGTGCTAAATTAATTCAATGGCCTTTATTACTTTGAAAATGATCAAGATTACAAAATAAATGGGCTCAAGGTTTGAGTTGTGTTGATCCTAATACTGTTAAGGATGAGATTATGCTTTGGCACTATAGACTAGGACATCCTAGTTTTACTATCTTAAAAAATTATTCCTGATTTATTTAAAGGTTTGGATTGTCTCAGTTTTTTTGTGAAAAATTGTGTTTTGTCTAAGAGTCATAAGAATGTTTATTATCCTAGACCTTATCAAACTTCAAAACCTTTTTACTTAATTCATAGTGATATTGGGGTCCATCTAGGATTGATAGCTCTCACAATAAAAGATGGTTTGTGACATTTATTGATGACCATTACTCGTGTGTGTTGGGTTTATTTGATGAAAACAAAAACTGAGGGTTGAACAAATATTTAAAATGTTTTATTTGATGATTGAAAATCTCTTTTCTACCAAGATTGGGATACTTCATACTTGATAATGGAAGTGAATATTTTAAAGGAACTCTTGGAAATTTCTTTACCGAAAAAGGGATTTACCATCAAACTACTTGTGTTAATACCCCTCAGCAAAATGGTATCGCTGAGCGTAAAAATAAACATCTTCTTGAAGTGTCTCGAGCTATCATGTTTACCATGAATGTGCCGAAATATTTATGGGGAGAAGCAGTCCTAACTGCATCATATCTAATTAATAGAATGCCTACTCGTGTTTTAAATTATGTGACTCCTATTGATTGTTTAAAACGTTTTTTTCCTGAGTCTAGGTTAGCTTCAATCATACCTCTTAAAATATTTGGGTGCACAGCTTATGTTCATACACATAATAAAGAAAGATCTAAGCTGGATCCAAGGGCAGAAAAATGTGTTTTCATTGGTTATGCTTCTAACCAAAAGGGATACAAGTGTTTTAATCCTCAAACTAAAAAAATCATTGTCTCTATGGATGTTACTTTCTTGAAAATCAACCTTTTTTTCAAAAACTTTCTCTTCAGGGGAGATAGATGAAGGAAACTTTTTTGAATGCAATTCACTTGAATGCAATTCACCTTCGACTACTTCTTTACCAAAGATTATTGATTCTACTGAAGAAACTAGTGAGTCTCAATCTATTTTGCCAAACCAGTCTGATCAATCCTTGACAGGGGAAGAAATACTGCCTGTTATGTGTAAAGAACGTGATAAAGAGCTCCTAACTTATTCAAGAAAAAACAATCATCAGAAAAAGGTCATGGTTCCTTTAACACCTGTTCAATTAAAACTCTCCAAGGACAGATTATGATAGTACTCAAGGTATTCATAATACTTCTTCTCCTACTCTTTATTTACCTAATGTTTCAAATAATGATATTGAGTCTAGTGATCTAGATATTCCTATAGCTATTAGAAAGGCTAAACGTTCCTATCATCCTACATCCAGATATCTTTCCTATGCTAACTCTCAAAAATCATAATGCCTTTGTTTCTAAGTTATCCAACCTATTTGTGCCAAGAAACATACAAGAAGCACTAGATAATCCTGATTGGAAATCGGCAGTAATGGAAGAGATGAATGCTCTAAAAAAGAGTGGGACTTGGGGAAGTTGTTAATATACCCAAAGATCAGAAAATAATCGGATGTAGTGGGTGTTTACAGTAAAATGTAAGGCGGATGGAAGTATTGAAAGATATAAGGCGAGATTAGTTGCTAAAGGCTTTACTCAAACTTATGGGATTGATTACCAAGAAACCTTTGCTCCTGTTGCTAAAATCAATTCCATTCGTGTTTTATTGTCTTTAGCTGCTAACTATGACTGGCCATTACACCAGCTAGATGTAAAAAATGCTTTCCTAAATGGAGATTTAGAAGAAGAGGTGTTTATGAACCTACCACCAGGATTTGAAATGATGATGGGACAAGATAAAGTTTGTAAACTTAAAAAATCTTTATATGGTCTCAAACAATCTCCAAGAGCTTGGTTTGAACGGTTTGGAAAAAAGGTAAAAAGTAATGGCTATCATCAAAGTCAAGCTGATCATACAATTTTTTATAAGCATTCGGAGAAAGGTAAGGTCTCTATCTTAATTGTCTATGTGGATGATATAATCTTAACAGGCAATGATTTTGAAGAAATAGCAAATTTGCAAAAGGAGTTGGCACGAGATTTTGAGATTAAAAATTTGGGAGCATTAAAATATTTCCTTGGTATGGAATTTGCTAGATCAAAGAATGGTATATTTGTAAACCAAAGGAAATATATTCTTGATCTTCTCAAAGAAACAGGTTTTCTCGGATGTAGAACTGCAGTTACGCCTCTTGATGTTAATTTGAAGCTTGAGCCAGCCAAAGCTGAAGATGTGATTGATAGGGAAAGGTTTCAACGCCTTGTCGGAAGGTTAATCTATCTGTCACATACTCGTCCTGATATAGCCTTTGCTGTAAGTATGATTAGTCAATTTATGCACTCACCTGGACGGGAACATTTTGATGCTGCTTATCGAATACTAAGATACCTAAAAGGTACTCCTGGAAAGGGCATTATGTTTCGGAAAAATAACAACCTTCAAATAGAAGTTTATACTGATGCAGATTGGGCTGGTTGTATCACTGACAGACGGTCTACTTCAGGTTATTGCACTTTTATTGGAGGAAATCTAGTTACATGGCGGAGTAAAAAACAGAATGTTGTGGCTCGAAGTAGTGCTGAGGCAGAATTTAGATCTCTTGCTCATGGGATTAGTGAGGCAATTTGGTTAAAAAGACTGTTAGAAGAATTGAAGGTCTCGGTATCCTATCCTATGAAAGTTTACTGTGACAACAAGGCAGCTATTTCAATCGCACACAACCCGATTTTGCATGATAGAACAAAACACATTGAGGTGGACAAACATTTTATTAAAGAGAAGATTGAGAGTGGATCAATTTGTCTTTCCTATGTCCCAACTACTGATCAAATAGCTGACATACTCACCAAAGGGCTACACCAAGGACAATTTGAAATTCTAGTTAGCAAGCTAGCTATGGAAGATATCTTCAAGCCAGCTTGAGGGGGAGTGTTGCAAGATTAGCTGCATGATTTACGGAGTAATTCATGGGACAATATGATTATCTTTCTAATTCTTTTTTTATTGTACAGCTGGTTGTTATAATTACTCTTTGACTGTAATTATTTTCTTTGCTTTCTTCTGTCTTTGTAGCTATAAGAGTGTAAAATACAAATAAGAAAAGAACATTCAATAGAAACCATTAAAATTCACATTTACAAAGCCAGTTTTTGGCTTTGAGGCGTCGATGGTAAAAGTGCAAGGAGGGAAACTTACAAGGCAGGTGCATAGGTGGCTTTTGTTGCTGTTCTTACCATTGTTCACAAGAAGTAAACAAATCATAATTTCTTACTGCATGAACATAAAAGCTTAGCAAGAAAGCTTTAAAAGTAGCTCAAATACATCAAATTTGACTTCATCTAGGTTCCGGGAACTTTCCAGAGCTCTGTACTCATTCACTGTCCTAGCTGAAACTCGGAGCATGGTGTTTGTCAGTGTTCCCGCTGGGAAAGCAAATGACATTTCAGGAAACCAGAATCTAGCATCTAACCAACTTGAAGTGAGACACTGTAAGAACATTCTTCTATATGAATCATTTTCTTCTTTTGACGCAGATTGTTCGTATATTGGAAATTCTTTAATAGGCTACTGATCTATGTGCTCTTGTGATCTATAATTCTACGTATCCGATTCTTTTCCGGAAAAAAGACTCAACCCCTGCAATATCAATTGCATTACACTCGTTTGTGACTGCGGGAGTATTGGCAACATCACTGGCAGCTGCTGCACTTTCCCTTGCCTCTGCAAATCTTGGAGCTATAGACACTCTTGCCTCTGGAAATACCAATATTGCCGTGTCCAATCCATTAATGAATCTACAGGTAAATATTTAAAACCATCAGTTAGAATTTTATGCTATGAAAGGTACATAATCGTGGAAAAATTATTTGGCCGTCCATGAATTATCTGCTACTTTTTCTTAATAGGGATTGTATGGGCACCTTCAAGTGTTTGTTTTCTCAGATTGGTTCTCAGTTAACCATCCTATTGAATATTCAGAGACAACAGAAGGTTTGAGGTGGCTCATACCTCGTCAAAAGCTTCCATGGAAAAAGGATGGCACTTCAACCTGGCTTAATCATGTTTATTTGGCTGAAAAGCATTCTCATCAATTACCCCTTGGATTTCTTTATAACAAAAGACCTAACCATCAGGTGGATCTAACTTCAACTGATACTTTCAGTTTGCAAGATCAACTACCATTTATTACTGAGGGACATCCAAATTTTGGTTGGTTTCATCAACACAATCTAAGCTTGAAAAGTGGTTCGTATGGATTACCTCTTGATTCTGGAGAATATTTCGCCTATTTCTTGGTATCTACAATCTTCCATCTCCAGTTAACAAACAAACACACACATGCACGCACGCACGCACACACTTATGGAGATGTTATTACTGTTATATTCAACTTTCCTGCAGAGAGGGGAGCCATTGTCTGCTAGCAATGTTGTGAAGAGAATGGTGAACTACAAAGGGTAACATCTGAATCATTACTGAATTTATTTTAGCAGAAAAGGAAATCTAGTTTCTTAATATGAGATTACAACTGTAACTAGCTACAAAAGTGAAGGGAAACAAAACATATCCTATCCGTAGTACATCGATAACAAGTAATTCAATTGGTAATGCTACCGAGATTATATCTGCAACAGGTGGGAAGACTTGGAGATGAACTTGTTTTGGCTTGGTGTGGGAGGAGGCAGTCTCCTGGTGATTCATTGTCTAATATTGATCTTCCTAAGATGGAGAATAGGATCAAAAGCTCATGGCAACCTTTCTATTCCTCGGTTTGAGGTTCTATTTCTGATTCTCACATTACCCTCTATCTCTCAGTCATCAGCATTTGTTATAAAAGGTAAGGTTTTCTATCTGAGTTTTCTTTTTTCTTTCTTTGGTCTGAGGTCTTGCTATCCGAGTTGACTGGCCATGTTGGAGGAGTTGACTAACAGAAAAACCTGTAAATTCTTCAGGTGGCACAATGTGGGGAATCATTACAGGGACTTTGTTGCTGGCTATTCCAGCAGCTTTTATTTTATCAGTTGCCCTCTTTCTTGTAGTTGCTATTTTCCCTGGCAGTTTTGCTCAGTACAAGGAAATTCGGCACGTGGATATAACGGAAACATGGTATAAAAAGCTTTGGTACTTCTTGGTTGGGAGGCCAGCAACGGGGAAATGGTTTTTCAGTGAAGGGTTGCCTTCATCCTTTCTTTCAGGGTTCGGAATTCTTTTCGAGAATCGAAAAGGTCCTACTTTGTATGTCTATGTTGATCAAACCGAACCAAACACAATATCCAAGTGGACTGAAAGTGGACGAAGTGGGATAGGAAGGATGAGAGCTCTTAGCTCAGATGAAAGCAATGAAGAAATCAACATTCCTTTGTCCAGGAGAGTCTTGGGGTGTGCGAGATCTTCCTACATTGTTCTTGATTTTTTAAGAAGAGTCGGCCTTGGAGTATTATCCGGATCTCACTCTTCTAATTCATCAGGGGCCAGCCTTTTTGCATTAATAATCACGCTGGTACAGTTAATATTCCTATTCACTCTAAAACCGTATATCAGAAGGGGAGTTCATGTGGCAGAAAGCATTTCTTTGCTATGCGAAGTAGGCATTTTTGGTTTATCAATCAGTACAAGCAGTTCAAATCCGATAAAAGCAACAAGTCAGGGATGTATAATGTTGGTTCTCCTATTTCTAACCTTTACTGCTCAAGTTATAAATGAGTGGTATGCTCTAATGAAATTCATATTAAAACTCTCTCGGCCGAAGAAGAACTCTTTCAGGCTCGGATTGAAGTTTGCAATGAAAGGACTTGTATTGCCTTTTCTTCCGAGGAAGCACTGGTCAAGAGTGCCAAAAACAGGACTGTCTGCCATCCCTCCTCTGACTCCGGAAACAGAATTTCAAAGAAGAGATGGCACCAGGCCTAATATCGAACCATACAGTGCAATGACAGCAACAGTGGTTCCTATGCTGAGTCCGGGTTCACCACCTGGGCTGGATGCTGCTCGAAGAATAAGTTCTATGGCTGCAGAAGCAAGCATTACTATGGATAGCGCAGTGGAAGGAAAACGGATGAAAGGGCTGAAATTAGAGCAGAAGAGTGAACTGAAGAAGCTAAGGGAACTGGCTAAGGCTAGCTTTTCAGGAATTCCAAAGAGTGAGGAAGGTAGGAGTGCAAGCTATAAATTTAAGGAGCAACATTTTTCTCCTGAGACACAAGCCTCCACTTCTAAAACAAGACATTGATGTCAAATAATATGGATGAGAAACACCATCTGCATATGATTCATTTCAAATTTTCAACTCTAGACATTCTTTTGCTTTTTGTGTTTATAATAATTTCTCTCTTCATAGCTCACATCAACTTGCGCCGCTGATATTATAAGTCTTCAAGATATATAATTAAATTATATACCTTTAATGGTAGTTTCAACACATAAACAACAGCCACTAGCAATTATAATAATATTTTTTTCTGTCAAATATTAATAATGGAATATCAACTATAAGAAAATGGAAAAGGAAATTACACTGAAAGATAAATGGAAGCATATTCGTCTCCAAAAATCAAAATATTATAAACTTCATGAAAACTATTTGCATGCGCAACCTTCTCAAATCTCAACATGACGTTTCCAGCCGCCAATATAACCAAAATCTTTGTGTGGACGACGACGACGACAACAATAATAATAATAATAATAATAATAATAATAATAATAATAAGCAGCATCAAAACATACGTTCAACAGGAAAATATAAAATCCAAACTGAAATTGTCAAGTCATACTCCAGCATATATCTATCAAATACAAAACAAAATAAAAAGCAAAGCAAATACCTTAAACTATTTAAGCACACTGATTATGATTTTCAAATCCAAACCTATAATTAAACTTGTCCGCTTGAGAAGGTAGCATCTGATGATACGGAAAACTTGGAAAGGGAACTTGCATTTGAGGCCACATTGTTTGCAAATTCCTAATTGACCCCTCAACTTCATTAATCTCTGCATTCTCCCACTCTCGCCATGAACTGCTATTATTATTCCAAATCGGAACACTACTTATACCCCATACACCCAATTGATTGCTCACCTTGTCCTTCTGATATTGTAACTCGGCCGACTCACTTCGACTCACCCCAATCGAGTTCGAATACGACAGAAGCTGTAACTCTGTCTGATTGCAATAAGAGCTTGGTCCAGGCCAACACCACATGGGCTGCAGGCTCGGACAAAGTTGAAAATTGCTAGGATTTTCCGACATTTGCAGCATCTTCGACTTGTTCCGATTTTCTTGGAACGAGTTGAGTTTCTGTTCCGCAACATAGATTTTATCATCCAGTTTCGAAACAAGCAGTCTTAGTTCATCTTCTGTGAATTTATCGAGACGAATGTCCCAGCAAGGATACTTAGCTTCGTAAATTTGCTTGTTGAATTTAGAAATTTCAAGATCAAGCTTTTTCTTTTTGTCGGAGAAATAATCAGCAATGTTGTAAGATTTTCTTGTTTGATAAGTTGTCTTGTACCTATCTATAATACTCTTAACTGCGTCAGGATTTGACGGCCACACAGTGTCTAACTTGGCGGCTGCATCTTGAATTTTCGGTCCGAAGATGATCATACAAGCTTCAACACCGCATAGAATTGAAAATTCTGATATTTTCTTCACCAAACTTCTCTTTCTCTTATGGAATGTTTGGATTCTTGTGCTCTCCTTCTTTAATAATTCCATTTTGATTCTGCTATGCCCCATATTGTTTTATCTGCGAAATTACTCACAGTAATTATAAAAAGCATATAATAGGATGATTGACTTGGGTTGTCTTCTTTATGTTTATGATGAATTTTCAGTGTGGTGAGAAGCTCAATTCATAGTGTTCTTGTTTGAAAAGATTATGGAAAATACGTTGATAATGGTTTTCTTTCTATATTTATTTATAATCAACATGTAGTCTGCTAAAATTTAGCGCTTAAATTGAGACTTCCTAATTAGCTACTGAATTTATATGGAAGTTGCAAATTAATTAAGAGTCTTACTTATCTAATTAATGTCAAACATAATTAAAAAAATAAAATTTAGATTAAGTGCTCCAAGTATTTAGTATGCACATACAAATTTAGATTTTAAATTAAAAATAAAATAATGTTAAATTTTTATCCAAGTGTATGTATACACATACCAGTGGCGAAGCAGTTGTATACCACCCTTTTCAAAGAAACCACAACCCAAATATAAACAAAAATTCCATCTTGCAGTTCTTTGACTTTGCAAACTTACATTAAATCATCAAACATACATAGAACACAACTTTGAATGTGATGAATGGAAGACAGAGTAAAAGTTCCATTGATGACCAATTTCAAGCAGTTTAAGAGTGATTCCGAAATTAATGTTTAAATAATAGACGACAGTTTTACATATAAATAAAACATTCTCAAAGCTCAGATCAATTAAGAACTTAAAACTGATCAATTAAAGAACCGTTTCAAACATATAAGGTTGTCTTACTCTGCAAGAAAACCACAATAAAGGGGAAAGTAGACACGTACCTTAGCTGATAATTCCTTAATTTTCTCCAAGTATCCTTAAAATCCAGTGCAACTCAAAGCCACAAGAGAGGAGTTTTCCTTTCTGTGATGTTAAGTTTGTGAATTTGATGGTTTGGAGCCGAGGTTTATTGAATTTCTTATATAGGAAAGGTGAGAGAATTGGCATGATTGCAAGAGAATATTTCTCTTCCTTAATATGGAAATAATTGCATATCTCAAGATTTGATTTTTTCTTTTCTTGGGTGCATTTATTCCGTTGTTGTTTTAATTATATTTTCATTTTTTTTTTGGAAATAATTGTATTTAAAACAGAAAACCAAACCAATAAAAAGAATTGACTTAGCTATAGCACCTTTTTAATTAAATTCATAAACTTTAATATTAGCACCACCAAAACAAGGGTTTACGCCAAGTATAAACGTAAGAATTGACCAATTAAAAGCATACTGGTGAAATATATAGGCCGAGTTTTAAAAAAAAAATTAATTAAAAAAAACTCTAAAGGAGCGGCTCGGAGATAGATTCGGTCTACCAACTGAGTCAATAATAAATTGATTGAACCAGATTAACTCAGAATTTTTATTTTTATTAAATATAATTATTTATAAAAAAAATAAAAATATGATATGTAAAAATACATTAAAAAATTTATTAATTAATAAATATAATATAAAAATATTAAGACCAACAAAATTAGTTGTGTTTCTAAAATTATTTGTATGCTACTTATATACCAATTGTATATCGTGGATATAACAGCTGTAATTTTTAAATTAAAAATTGAAAAAGTTAGTATTTGGAAAGATGAAAATTATTGGTTGCAATTTTGAAAAAAATAGTACCTTTTTTCGGTTGGCATTTGTCTAAAATTTTTATGGAGAACTGGACCAGATCGGGCCTGAAGCCCAATAATAAGTAAAGAACCCAAAATCAACAACTGAAAAAACACTGCCCTAATAAACTTTCCTCTTCGTCTTCTTTCACTCCATTATTTATGCCCTTATTTCAACCGCCACTATCACCTTCTGTCTTTCTTTCGCAGTTTTACTGTTCAACCTCCGCACCCATTTAGGTACTCTCTTATTTTATCTCTCATTAATTTGTGTTATTTTTTCTGAATTAATTTTTCTTTTTTGGAAATTTAGGGATAAGGGTTTTGGTTTCTCAAAATGCAAAATTTTTTGGTTGAACCAAAATCCGATCCAAGTCACCGAGTTCTGGTTAAATCTGATTTTTTTCGAGCCAATCCGAATTTTTATACTTTTCGATTTTCATGTTGAATCGACCCGGATTGCTTGTCGATTCACAGTCCAACCAAGCCGACCGCCCAAGTCAACCCGAGTTTAATAACCATGGATAATACACATAACTTTATAACCCCATGAGTGCCTTAAGGTCCAAGACTCACTTTACCAGACAGTAGCTTACCCAAGACAAGTCTTATCGATCGGATACATGCAACCTGTCAAATCTAGCTTGCTAGCTGTCCAACTAATTCGATAGGACTGACAAAGCCATCTCTTGTCAAGCTTGTTGACACACTCAATAAGGTATGACCAATCAAATCACTGCATATCCATGCCTTTTGCCTACCTACTATTCCTACTTAAGTATCTCTACATTGTAGGCTTTTTCTCTCATATAACATATAATAGCCTAATTTTTTAGAGCTTCAGGTATTGCATTTTTGAAATTTTTTCTATTTTCTCTCTTTAAGTTTATTATTAACTTAAATTTTGAAGTGTTAACATTCTGTCCGACCTGATTAGCCTCCTTACTAGTTCTAGATTGTGAGAAATTGCTCAAAATCTTATCGACTCACACGGTACTTCTTATTTTGATATCCCCAAATTATCACTAGACTTGTCAGGTTTGCCATCCCAATCCCTATACTTTAAAAAAAAAACAATTTAACAACTTAACTTTAAATTTACTAAGTAATAAACACTTTAAATATGATAATTTGGTCTTCCAAAATTTGACATCAATGCTCCAATTGTTTTACATTCACTTTATATGAATAAAATGACGCAATTGAAACTTTGTTGATTTTATCTCACTTTCTTTACAATGCAATTTAGCTGTAAAAATAGATGAATATGATTCAAAAAAAATTCCAAATATGGCATTTTTACACTTTCGAAGTGCATGTAAATTATATGCAATATTCATACTAGTTTTTGCTAGTTGGATTAGTATAAATTGATCATAAGTTAAAAGTGTCAAAACTGGGTCCGCAGCCATTAAATTGCCATTGTCAGCATCCAAAAAGGCCATTTTCCGGCCAACTCTCGCTAAGAAAATGATAGCTTTTGAAAATCCAGAAATAATGAAATAAAAAAGCTCACAACTACAATTTGCTTTAGATAAAAGCAACAAACTGTTAAGGTTAATCCTATATGCATTCAATTTGTCCATTTGCATACCAAATTTGCATCTATATTAATCAAGAGATACAACAAGTTATTTATTTCTTCAAATTCTCTCAAAACGATCCCCATGCAACGTCCATCATATTAGCTCACACTACTAATTGCCCATTATTCTTGGATTTTATTTTTTCCATTATTCTTAACTTATTCTCATATATAGTTTTCTATTTTTTTATAACAGTGATATATATTTACTAACCATTTCCCAGAAACAGAAGAAAAGCAACACGAATAAAAGCAGTGAAAATTGAGCCAACTCTCCATCCAGCTACTGAGAGATGAGGGGTCAATTTCATCCATGATCACTGGACTTATGCCTAATCGTCCAAAAGTAACTGATTTATTTTTTGTGACTTAAATGTCACTGAACTTATCATCTTTTTGTAGAAAAGTTATCTTTACCGATTTTCGATAATAATCCTTGCTGAAATATAGATGTGGCACGTCACGTCATATGCTGGACACACGTGGCACAACACGTCAGCAGCCACATCACCAAAAGAGGCCACGTATGTCCAGACATATGATGTGGCATGCTGATATGTCGTGTGATATGACCTTTTCTGGTGACGTGGTTGCTAACATGTCATGCCATGTGTGACCAGGCATATGACATGGCATGCCACGTCAATATTTCGACAAGGATTATAACGCCCCCAAATTATCATTTATTGTGCATGATTTATTATTACACACGTGCAATGAGTGCTCCGTTAAACGTGTCCGGAGCAGGAAAATCCGAGGATGGATGACCCGATGGGTAAGGTGATATTAATGTCAAATATAAAAGTACATGTGAAATGGAGTCTAGTGGTATAATTTGAGTGATAATTGAGGTCAAATAGACCTTCAAAAGGGCAAAAGAAGAAAAATTTCACAGTTCAGCGTAGGTTTGACTAAGCAATTGGAGGCCTTAGAGACCTCTAATTGAATTCAAATTTTATATACATGCTATTCATAGTTTAGTGACACATGGGGAACTAAAAAATATCAATCCTGACAATTCTGGAAATTCAAAGTTTCAGATTGGTTACACAGACTGTTGAAGCTAAAACTATATCGAAACGATATCAGAATGAGCTAAAATTTTTAACATATGTTCTTGAATATATATTGACACTTTGGGAAAAATTTCAGGGCAATCCAATATTGGGATCGAAAATTCATATTTCGGAGCAAAAACCAAAATCGAGTCATTCTGAGGGTCAAATCCAAAAATTTGACCATGAAATTTTATATGAGATGATATTTTGGTGTAAGGATCATGTTTATGTGAGCTCATGATGGTAGGATAAGCCTAATGCCTTAGATGAGTGACAAATGGCCAAATTAGAGGCCATTGGATTAAATAGTTACATAATAAATCTTTGTCTCTCCTTTTGCAGATTTTTAACACCCTATATAAGGATGAAAGCCATGGGAAATCCCTGGAAAAATCAATTATCTTCATCCTTTTTCACCCACAAACCCGAGACACCCATTTTCTCACCCTTTTCCCCATTTTTCTTTTTCCTAAGTCTCATCTCTCCACATATTTAGCTGAAATTACACTTCCATGCTCAAAAATCACTGCTCTTTCACATAGAAAAGAGCTTGCACCAAGGGAAGGCCAAGAAATATAAGGGATAAGGTAAAAACCCTTAAATACACTTTAGTAATTTTGAAAGATTGAGCTAGAATTTAGGTAAGATTTTGTTCCAGCATATATAGTAGGGTTAGGAAAGCATGTTGGTGATTTTATATTTTCCAAATTAATGAGCTAAACTAGTGTTTCTATTCCTTGAAATTTTGGCCAAAAGAGGAACCAAAAGGGGAAGGTCATTCTAAGGAAGGAAAAGGCAAGGATAAGGTGGAATAAACATCAAGGAGACTCAAATAAAGTTAGTGGATACAATTTATAATTAATTTCAATTTTTTTATGAGTTGTCCTTAAAATTTCTATTATGTAACTATGTAAACTCGGGTTAATAGATGAATTAATTTGAAATAACTTGATATTGTGGTGAATTAAACTAGTATGAACTTATTTTAATGAAGAAAACAATTTAAAAGTGGGAACCCTAGTGATGGACGAATGATACTCTTTAGGTAATTATTATGTAACTTAATATTAAATGTTTTATTTGGTTATATATGGACAATATAAGATGTGAAAAGAATAATGAACTTGATAAAAATGAAAAATGATAAGGGTATGTGAATATGTATATAAGTACATAATGATGGAAGTTGTGATACTTTGAGAAATCTTGTGCAAATTAAGCATATTATGCTAAATGATGTTTAAATAAATAAGAAAATAAATACAGTATAAAAAGGAATGATTAAAAGCTATGAATGTGAAAATTTCCATTGTGGCCGAATGGCCAATATGAGTAAAACAGTTTGATTTGGATATATTTTGATGATATTCTGCATATCTCTAAAAAATGCACAGCTTATAAGTTTAAATGATTGAAAAATTAATTCTGTGTAGGTTACTATAAGACAACTATCATGAAAAATAATATAATAATTAGGGATGAGCATGGACCGATTAATCGGTCCATTAATAATTTTCTTAAACCAGTCCATTACTATCGGTTAACCGCTATATTGATTTCAATTTTTAACTCGATTTTTCGGATCGGTTTATCGGTTAACCATTAAAAAATTTTAATATATAAATTTAATAAATTATACAATTTATAATATTATTTTTAATAGTTAAAAATGCTTTAAAATGAAAAAAAAATACTAATTAAATATTATATCCATTAAAATAATCAAAATAAAAATAAAATTTCCATAATTAATTATAAAAATTAAAAATATTCAATATAAAACTCACAATAGAACACTAATTATGAACATAATTTTAATATTTGTTTACTAAAAATATATATTTTACAAAATTATATATCATAATATTTATAAATTACAAAAAAAATTGAAAAATATAAGTGTAAAATTTAAAATATAATTATATATATATATATATATATATATTCGGTTTCGATCTCGAATCACTTAACCATCAGTTTTTAAAATAAAAACCATAAACCTAAAATTTTAGTTCGGTTAACCTAAAAATCGGTTCGATTTTTCGATTAACCTAAATTTCGGTTAACCATGCTCATCCCTAATAATAATGATATAAAATATGGAAATAAAATAAAAAGTTATGCCCTTAGTGTCAGTGGGTAACCCAGGACCTTAGGATAGTATGGCTAGTCATAGTGGCGCTTACCCCGCAGTGTTCTGTTTCTGTATTATTATACAATGTTATTGCTTAAAAAAAATATATTGATTATTCTGCTTCTGTTAGCCGGCTTATTATTAATAGTTCGAGGAGTAGTCTCATACTCCCAAGCAATGTGGACACTCCTGGTGACTGAATTCACTTATCCACTTATCCGGTTCATGAATTTTTCTGTTGTCAATAACTAGGGGCAAAATGATAATTTTGAATAAATATGTGTAAAAAGAAAAATTTGAGCTTTAGAAATATTGAAAATATGAACAAAAATGATATAAGATGAAAAATGAAGTATATATGTTTAAAAAGGGTAAAAATGTAATTTTACATCTAATGAAGGGCAAAATAATCAATTGCCGGTAAAACATAATTAAAAGAAATAAAATAATTAATTTGAGTGAAAAGGGTAAATTTTGCAAGTAAGGAAGAGTATAGGGACCAAACGGTAAATATATATTCAAGAAATATTTTCAGGGACTAAATGGTAATTTACGAAATTAAAGTTAATTTGGTATCAGAAGAAATTTACTGAGTCAAAATCGAAGTTAAAGTGAATAAATATGAAAAAGTCAACCGAAGGTCAAAGTTGATCAACATAACAGGAAAAGTCAACTGTAGGGATAAAATGGTAAATTTCTACTATGACCGGTAAATTGTTAAAATTAAACAAAAAAAAAGGTTTTGAGGCTATTTAATGAGTAATTGGGTATGAAATGAATAAATTATGAATTTATGAAGTTATAAGAGTTTAATAAATAATAGTTGTAATGGCTTCAACACCGAGTCAGTCGTGAATAGTACTTTCCGGCAGTGAATAGTATTTCCCAGGTCCGAGAGGACACCCGAAAATCGAAAATATTTTATTAAACTATTTGAAAAGTATAGTCATGGTGAACCTAGGGTTGAAATTTGAAGTGAATTTGAGGTCAAACAGGCTTTCAAAAGTCAAAAATACGAAAAAAGTAGCGAGTCAATTCCCTAATAGGGAAAGAGACTTGATTTTACTTAAATAATTAAAAATAGTAAACGAACTCCGAATATCGTCAGATTTTGCGTGCCTACATGAATTTTTATGTAGAATATTTTGGTGATGAGAATGAAATTTTTTGGTGAATACCGGCAGTTGTCAAATCGGACCGATAAGTTTGAATCGGACTGATAACAGACTCCGATTGAGCTAAAAATTTATGTCCTACCTATTTTTGATGTTTTAAGAATAATGAAATTAAAATTGAAGTCATTTGAAGTGAGGAAGAGAGAGAAATTGAATTGGGCTTTAAAAAGGCCTAAATGGGCCTTAATGTTTAAGTGGACAAATCCCACTCATTTAAGCCCAATTTTGGCCCATCAAGAGAGTATTTATAAGGCTAAAAATCTGGAGAATTGCTCCAGAAAACTCCAGCTCTTTCTCCCTCCTTGGAGGCCGAACTCTCTCCCTCTTCTCTCTCTCTTTGATTTCTTCTTCTTCTACCCCAAACCTCTCTTAAACTTCAACATAAAAGATGAAGATCTCTCTCTTTAGGTCACCCTAGTGGCCTTGAGCAAGTGATTTGAGCAAGGAAGGGCAAGGAATCAAGGGAAGAAAGGAAAAGAGGTAAGATGGAATTTGAAAATCTAAGTGATTTTAATTGGTTTTTTGATGTGTTCTTATAGTTTTTGAGGTGTTTAAACTAATTATGAGATTGGATTTTTCATTTGAGGACAAGAAATTAAGGCTAGGAAGCTTAAAGATTTCAGCCAAGGTTGATAATGGTGAAGAACAAAGTTTTGTTTTGTGTTAAGAGAAGAATTGCGAAGCTTAAGGAAGCTAAAGCATGGAAGAAGGTAAGTGACTACCAAATCCTTTGATTTCGCTATTGATATGAATTTTTCTTAATTATGTAATTAAGATAAAAACATGTAAATTTGTTAATTAATGAAATTATGTTAGGGTAAATGAAATTAGGCATGAGAGGAAATGAAATGAAGACTTTAATGAAAGAAATAAAATTTTTAAGATGGAAAATGTTGTTGGCCGAATTTCTTAGGTAAAGAAATTAATGAGAAAAATACATGAAATTAATGTATGATAGCCTAAATTAATAATAGACATGATAATTAATATCTAATAATTTTTAAAAAATATTTTGAATTAATTTGGGAATTTTTAAGATTTTGTATAGTATATGTATTGAATGAAAATTGTGATTTAGAGTGAATTAAGTGATTATCTTGATGAAAAATGGCAATAATTAATAAAGAATGCCTAAATAAATTTTATTGGAATTTATTTAATTTATTAGGATTTTATTAAAATTTTTATGTGCATATGTACAATAGAAATAATTGAAATAGTAATGCATATTGTATAAAAATGACTAAAGTGATGAATAAATATGAAAAATAAATTAATGTCAATGGCGCGAAGTAAAAAGTCAACCGATGGATTTTTCGAAATAATTATTAGGTCATGAAAATAATAAGAATAATGAATTATTGGAAAATAATTCATAAATAAATGAAAATGATGGAAATAAATTAACACGGGAATAAAAGAAAGATAAAATGAGTTTTAAATAGAAAAAGGACTTAAATGAAAGGAAATAAAAAGTTAGGGGCAAAATGGTAATTTTATCAAAATAGGTAATTAACACGTTAAATAAGTAAGAAATACTTACCAAGGGTAAAATGATAATTTCGGAGAATTAACTATATTAAAAGATAAAGTTTTCATGATATAAGGACTAAAATATAATTTTATCCGAAATGGTAAAATAAAGAATAAAAGATGAATAATGGAGGAAATTATATAATAAAAATGAAAATAAATTATTATAATGGCAAAATCGTAATTATGCATTTGAAATGAATAAATCGATAAAAAAAGTCAAATTATGCATGTTCGAGGCCTAAAATAATAAATGATATTAATTAAGTTCCTAATTATCTAAAAGTAGAAAAATAAAAATGTGACTAATTTATCAAAATAAATTAGTCAACAAAAAGTATTAAAAGAGTTAATGATTATAAAAATGATTCGCCAACGAAATAAGGTTGGCATACCGAATGATTAAAAAGCTTGAGCAATAAAAGAAAAAGAAGTCAACTATTGAATTATTAGAGAATAAATTGCAAAGAAATGTATAAAAAGAATAAAAAGAAAACTATGAATTATAATGCCATAATTCATAATTTATAATCTGTATAAAAGATTGAAAAGTTTAAGTATCTGAGTGAATTATCGAAGAATAATTCACAAAAGTGACTAGAAAAGAGAAAGCTATTGAATAGTCAAAGGCACAAAAGAGTGCATTTGATCAGAATAAAGTATAGTAACAAATAAAAGAAAGAAATTAAAGAGTTTTAAATGTTCAAAAACGTTTACAAATGTGACTGATTATGTTTGCCCTTAGCGATAGACAGGTATTATGATTCTTATTTTGGATATAATTGACTAGCCATAGGGACACCTCTGTACCGCGGTGCAAGTCATGGTGACTTGCTTAGCTATGGGCGGGATCTTTGATCTCCATAGCTTCAGTGAAAGTGAAAGTGTATCTGTTTCTGCTCTGTGGGACTTGATCTTTCGAGATCATTTTTCTATCTGTTTAGTGGGACCTTCGGGTCCAATTCTGAGTATCCTTTTTAAGAAACCTGTTATATTGCACTAGTGGTACATCGAAATGAATAAATTAGTACTGTTTAATTGAACTGAATATAAAAGATATAAAAGTTATATCGAAAAACGATTCGTTTAAAAGAGAATGCAAAGTTGAAATCAATCTGTAAAGGTTTTTGATCAGTGTATTTGAAAAGAAAAAGAAAGGTTTTATAAGAATGAAATATTAAATCAATGGTTAGTTAAGCTTTTATAAGAAATTCAAATATATCTTGTTTTACGTGAAGAAGATAATTTTAATTGATTAGTAATTCTTAAGTTACCTGAAAAGTAAAACGATATAAAGACCTAGAATTATGCAATGAAAGAAAAGTAAAAGATATACGTTTTAATTAGATAATTAAATATGGATAATGAATAAAAGAAGAAAAGAAAGTTTTGACTGCGAAGTACTCCAAAATAGCTATATCGCTTTGCGATGAAGCTTATAAGCCTTTTAACAGTAATGTAATTATTAGATCAAAGTTAAAGTAAAGTAATAGAATAAATAGTAAAAAAGTAAAATCGGAATATAGATTGAATCATTGACCAGTAAAGCAAGTATTAAAAGTAGTTTATTTTGGTACTAGTAAAGACACGAGTACCAATACACATCGCTAAATGAAATGATAATTAAATTGCTATGGCTAAAGGATAAAATGAAAGTATTGATAAAAAGTAAAAGTTATAGTAAAGATTAACGTAAAGATAAAAGGTAAATCTGCTATTGATCTACCTAAGAAGATACGGTAAGATAAAGTTGAAAGTTTAGAAACAAAGAATAATGATTACCAAAATACGAGTTAATAACATGACTAATGTTAATAAAAGTAAGAGAAAGCGTTAAATGAAGTAAGAATAATTGTAGCATAAATTATGTAATTATGCTTATTCTTGGAAAATTCTTGGATTAGTAGTCACCACTGGGCATATTTAATGCTCAGCACGTAGTGTTTACTGCATGCAGGTTCTAAAGCGTTGCGGGAGCACAGTACATGGAAGGACCAGATCGGAAGAGAAGATTTTTGTATTAGTTAGTATAAGCTTTTGGCATGTATATACTTAGACTATTAAGGTAAAAGATTGTATTGTATTTTGATTATATTTTAATTGTTAATGGATGAGTGGATGGTGCAAGTTTTTGGTATGTTGGGTGATGTTTGTTTTAATTATTTATAAGACTGTTGTTTGATTCTAGAATTAATGAAAAAGTATTTTTAAGTGTTTCAAATTGTTTGGTGAAAAAAAAAACTTACCGTCGTCAGCTAAGTTTCGTTTCGTTAAGGACTGTTCCGAGAAGAGTGTTACAATAGTGGTTAAATTGAATTAAATAAACAAATTAAATTAGTCGAAATTCTTTGTAAATGTATCCACCACTAAGCAATTAGATTTTCTTAGCGTGCAGTTTTATGACTGCGCGCAGGAACAGGTGCTAAAAGATGAGAATTGAAGAAAGAAATGGCATGTACATAGAAGACCGTGATTTTGAACTTTTATCTTGTAATTATATGTAAATTTTATGTCAAGAATGAGAATTATTGGCATGTAATATTAACATAATTTATGAGTTTGATGGAAGCAAATGAATATAGTATGGATTAGATGTGTGTGATGTGTATGATGAACTGTGATTATAGAAGTGTTGTGAATTGTTGATTGGAGTCTGGGAGTAAGAAAAATATTATTGAGAGTGCAATTTGACTTTTGCAGGTTTTGGAATTAAGGAAAATTAAGTCGTTATATTGCAAATTTTCCGTTAAAATCAAAATAATAACTTATTATTTATAAGGATATTAATGAACAGTGTAGGTCTTAAATTTAGTTCAGAAGGCATTACATTTAATGGTATCAGAGCGTGGTTTAGGCGGTCCTAAGATCGGAGTTAGTAGGTATATGGAAAAATGATGAATGAATATGTGAATTATGTACATGCCATATTACTGTGATATAAATGTTGGAATTTGAACCTTACATGTCCCTTGTGCATTTCAGTATTGATTATGGCTTCTAGCTCCCGGCGGACTGTTGAGTTAGCGAGTGACGTTGAGAGCGAGGCTTCTGCGAGTCTAGAAACATATGAGTCTACACCAAGCACCAAATCACAACAGCCCACTCCTACTCCTGCACCGGTGGCATAGACTCCCTCGCCCCCTACACCGATAGATGTGATGCGGATGATGGTGGAGTTCTTTCAGAGATTTCAGCCTCAGCAGCAAGCACCTCCTCAGCCATTCAAGAGACCAATTCTAAAACAGTTAAGGAGACTGGGTGCAGAGAATTTTTATGGTCGAGAGTCGATTATAGCCACACAGGCAGAAGAGTGGTTGATGAAGATGGACAGAATATTTGAGATTACACATAGCCCACTAGAGGAGAAACTCGAGGGAGCAGTGGCTCTATTCCAAGGACCATCATATATTTGGTGGGACACAGTCATATGCCATACCCCGCCAGAACAAGTTACTTGGGATTATTTTTATGATCAGTTCAGAGATAAGTGCGTGGGCAGAGAATATTTGAGATCCAGGGTAGCAGATCGATACAGGAGAATGATGAGAGTTTGAGAGACTCAGCGACTACATGAAAGACTACAAGTTCCCTCCAGCAAAAATGTGCCAGCTATTTGAGAGAGGCCTCCATAACGACTTGAGAAAGATCCTGGCTTTGAAAGAGTATACCAATAGGAAAGAATTAGTGGATGCCGCTAATAGAATGAAAACTGTTCAACAGGAAGAAATGAGTAGAAAGGCTAGATTTCAGCAGAAAAGAAGACCAGCTTCAAGGGCATCGGGCAGTAGGTTTAGTAAAAAGACTAAGGGTTCTGGTTCCACTGCAACTCCCCTTTAGGATTCTTCTGCTACTCCTGCACCTACCCATCAGACTCCAGCCTGAGCACCCTCCTCCATAGCATCAGTAGGTAATGCCCCTCGAGGCTAGGGCTCCAATAGACCGGAGATACCAGTTTATGAGCATTGCAGGCGTCGACATTCAGGTGATTGTTAAAGAGTCACAGGGACCTGTTTTAGATGCGGATCCTAAAAGCATTTGGTAAAAGATTGCCCCAGATCACAGAAACAGACTACTACACCAGCTACATAGACTTTTGCTGGCAAACAGGGTATTACTTTAGCATGGGGCAGAGGTAAAAGTGGACCTAGTGGGGCCCTATCAGGCAGAGGCAGTGCTCCAATTTCAGATAGACCATCTACAATTAGGAATTATGCTGTCAAACTCGAGAGGATCAAGATGCTCCGAATGTTATTATAGGTAAGTTTTACCTATTTGGTGATGCTATTTGTGCATTGATAGATCTCGGGTCCATACATTCCTATTTGAGCACTAGAATTACACAGGAAAGGGGTTAGAACTAGCACAGTTAGGTTAGGACATCCTAGTGAGCAACACCTTGCGTCACAGTGTGGTTGTAAACAAAGTATACAGGGATTGTCCTATACAGATACAGCAGGCCACCTTTCCTGCGAATCTGATTGAACTTTCATTCCACGAGTTTGATGTCATCTTGGGAATGGATTGGCTTTATGAACACCGAGCGATTGTTTACTGTAACCTAAAAAGAATCACTTTGAAAGCCTCAAAAGATCGAGATGTCGTGGTGGCAGGAGAATGATCTAATTTCCTGTCTAATGTCATTTCAGCCACTACAGCACACAGATGTATCAGAAAAGGGTGTACGGCCTATTTGGCTTTTGTTACTGAAACCGAGGCTCAGAAACCATCAGTTAGTGATGTGCCTATAGTTAAAGACTTTCTTAATTTTTATCCTGATGAGTTACCAGGATTCCCTCCACCGAGAAAAGTTAAATTTGGTATTAATGTGTTGCCTGGCATAACACCCATTGCTATGGCTCCTTATCGTATGGCACCAGTTGAATTGAAAATCCAGCTGCAGGAATTGTTGGAAAAAGGCTTCATCCATCCGAGTGTTTCTCCTTAAGGAGCTCCAGTATTGTTTGTGAAGAAGAAAGATGGATCTCTCTGACTATGCATTGACTATAGATAGCTGAACAAAGTCACTATCAAGAATAAATATCCATTGCCCCGAATTGATGACTTGTTTGATCAACTGAAGGGTGCCAGTACGTTTTCCAAGATAGATTTGAGATCTGGCTATTACCAGCTGGGAGTAAAAGAAACAGATATTCCAAAAATAGCTTTTCGCACGAGATATGGGCATTACAAGTTTGTGGTGATGCCTTTTGGCCTTACTAATGCACTGACTGCATTTATGGATTTGATGAATCGCATCTTTCACCCTTATCTGGATCAATTTGTAATGGTATTCATTGATGATATCCATATTTATTCTATGACACCAGAGGAGCATGATCAACATCTAAGAATCGTACTGCAGACATTAAGAGATAAACAGCTATATGCCAAATTTAGTAAATGTGAGTTTTGGCTAAATGAAGTTGCCTTCCTTGGCCATGTGATATCCGCTGAAGGTATTAAAGTAGATCCTGCAAAGATTGAAGTTGTTCTTGATTGGAAGCCGCTTAACATTGTTACAGAAGTTCGAAGTTTCCTCGGTTTAGCTGGATACTATAGGTTATCTGTTAAAGGATTTTCTATGATAGCTTCTCCTCTTACCAAGCTGTTATAGAAGAATACTATATTTGAGTGGACAGAGAAATGTCAGCAAAGCTTTGAGAAACTGAAGAATATGTTGACTGAGGCTCTTGTTCTCACTCAACCCATTTCAGGTAAACCTTATACTATTTATAGTGATGCTTTCAGGAATGGGTTGGAATGTGTACTTATGCAGGAAGGAAAAGTGGTGGCATATGCGTCCAGACAACTAAAGCCACATGAAAGAAACTACCCTACTCATGATCTGGAGCTGGCAGCTATAGTATTTGCTCTGAGATTATGGAGACATTATCTTTATGGGGAAAAGTGCTATATTTATACAGATCACAAGAGCTTAAAGTATTTGCCTACACAAAAGAGCTCAACTTGCGATAAAGGCAATGGTTAGAACTTATCAAGGACTATGACTGTTTAATTGACTACCATCCTGGAAAAGCAAATATGGTAGCCGATGCACTCAACAGGAAGCATTTGATGGCTCTACGAGCAATGAAAGTGAGGCTGAACATGGCACAAGATGGAGCATTAGTGGCTGAAATGCAGATAAAACCAGATTGGCTTCAAAAAATCAAAGCTACTCAGAGACAAGATGATAGGTTAGCCTCTATTATCTCTCATCCACAGGTGTAAGTAGGTAAAAGCACTGAGTTCTTGCTTGGTCGTGATAACTGCCTGTATTACAAGGGTAGGATATATGTACCGAGTGATACAGATTTGAAGAAGAACATTCTGACAGAAGCCCACAGTAGTCCTTATGTTATGCATCCCGATAGCAAAACAATGTACCAGGAATTGAAGAAATCATATTAGTGACTGGGAATGAAGAAAGAAATAGCGAATTTTGTGACTAAATGCTTAATCTATCAACAAGTTAAAGCTGAACATCAGGTGCCTTCAAGGTTATTACATCCTATCATGATACCAGAATGCAAATGGGAACGGATCACTATGGACTTTGTGTCTGGGTTACCCCTTACCAGAAGACAACATGATTCTATCTGGGTGATTGTAGACAGAATGATTAAATCTGCTCATTTCCTTCCAGTAAGATCGAATTTTTCTTTAACCAAATTTGCAAAGATTTATGTGAACGAGATCGTGCGGCTTCTTGGTGTTCCGTTATCCATAATTTCTAATTGAGACCCACGATTCACTTCTATATTTTGGCAAAAACTTCAAGAAGCATTGGGAACCCGCTTGGACTACAGTACAACCTTCCATTCTCAGACAGATGGCCAATCTGAACAGGTGATACAGGTGTTGAAAGATATGTTACGGTGTTGTGTGCTAGAGTTTGAAAGCAGTTGGGAAAGATATCTTCCATTGGCTGAGTTTGCTTACAATAACAGTTATCACTCCAGCATTAAAATGGCTCCTTATGAAGCATTATGTGGGAGAAAATGCAGAACTCCTCTATGCTGGACATAATTAAGTGAAAGCAAGCTAGTGGAACCAGACCTAATTAAAGAAACTGAAGAAAAAGTGAAGTTGATCCGAGATAATCTAAGAGCTGCCACCGACAGACAAAAATCTTATGTAGATTTAAAAAGGAAGAACATAGAATTTAATGTGGGCGATAAAGTGTTTTTGAAAGTCTCTCCATGGCGAAAAGAGCTCCAATTTGGCAAAAAAGGTAAACTTAGTCCCAGATTCGTCGGACCCTATGAAATAATCCAGCGAGTGGGACTAATGACATACCGATTGAAGTTACCTTCGGAACTAAAAAAGATCCATGACATGTTTCATGTTTCTATGTTAAGAAGATATCATTCAGATCCCTCCCATGTTATCACTTCTGAAGATATTCAATTGAGACCTGACCTATCTTATGATGAAGAATCGATGACAATCCTAGCACGGGAGGTTAGACAACTTCGAAATAAGCAAATTCCATTGTAAAAGTTCTTTGGACACGCCACAATGCTGAAGAAGCCACCTGGGAATCGGAGGATACGATGAGACGACAGTATCCACATCTCTTCAGTCCAGGTAAATTTTGAAGACGAAATTTTATTTAGGAGGGGAGTACTGTAACGCCCCCAAATTATCATTTGTTGTGCATGATTTATTATTATGCATAATTAATTATTTTATGATAAGTTTAGTAGTGATTAAAGTTGATTAGGATAGAAAGGTTGCAATGAGTGCTCCGTTAAACGTGTCTAGGTCAGGAAAACCCGAGGATGGATGACCCGATGGACAAGGTGATATTAATGACAAATATGGAATTACGTGTGAAATAGAGTCTAGTGGTATAATTTGAGTGATAATTGACGTCAAATAGATCTTCAAAAGGGCAAAAGAAGAAAAATTTCACAGTTCGGCATAGGTTTGACAAAGACTTTGACTAAGCAATTGGAGGCCTTAGAGACCTATGATTGAATTCAAATTTCATATACATGCTATTCATAGTTTAGTGACACATGGGGAAATGAAAAATATCAATTCTGACAATTTTGGAAATTCGGGTTTCAGATTGGCTGTACAAACTGTTAAAGCTAAAAGTATATCGAAATGATGTCAGAATAAGCTGAAAGTTTTACCATATTTTCTTGAATATATAGTGACACTTGGGCCAAAATTTCAAGGCAATCCGATATCGGGATCGAAAATTCATATTTCAGAGCAAAAAATGAAATCGGGTCGTTATGAGGGCCAAATCTGGGAATTTAACCATGAAATTTTATATGAGATCATATTTTGGTGTAAGGATCATGTGTAAGTGAGCTCATGATGGTAGGATAATCCTAATGCCTTAGATGAGTGACAAGTGGCCAAATTAAAGGCCATTAGATTAAATAGTTACATAATTAATCTTGGCCTCTACTTTTGTAGATTTTTAACACCCTATATAAGGATGAAACCCACAAGAATTCTCTGGAAAAATCAATCATCTTCATCCTTTTTCACCCCCAAACCCGAGGCACCCATTTTCTCACCCTTTTCCCTATTTTTATTTTTCCTAAGTCTCATCTCTCCACATCTTTAGCTGAAATTACACTCCCATGCTCAGAGATCACTGTTCTTTAACATAAAAAAGAGCTTGCACCAAGGAAAGGCCAAGAAATATAAGGGATAAGGTAAAGACCCTTAAATACACTTTAGTAATTTTGAAAGATTGAGCTAAAATTTAGGTAAGATTTTGTTCCAACATATATATTAGGGTTAGGAGAGCATGTTAGTGATTTTATATTATCCAAATTAATGAGCTAAACTAGTGTTTTTATTCCTTGAAATTTTGGCCAAAAGAGGAACCAAAAGGGGAAGGCCATTCTAAGGAAGAAAAAGGCAAGGATAAAGTGGAATAGACATCAAGGAGACTCAAATAAGGTTAGTGGATACAATTTATAATTAATTTCAAATTTTTATGAGTTTTCCTTGAAATTTCTATTATGTAACTATGTAAACTAGGGTTAATTGATGAATTAATTTGAAATAACTTGATATTGTGATGAATTAAACTAGTATGAATTTATTTTAGTGAAGAAAACAATTTAAAAGGGGAACCCTAGTGATGGCTGAATGATATTCTTTAGGTAATTATTATGTAACTTAATATTAAATGTTTTATTTGGTTATATATGGACAATATAAGATGTGAAAAGAATAATGGACTTGATAAAAATAAAAAATAATAAGGGTATGTGAATATGTATATAAGTACATAATGATGGAAGTTGTGATATTTTGAGAAATCTTGTGCAAATTAAGCATATTATGCTATAATGATGTTTAAATAAATAAGAAAATAAATACAGTATAAAAAGGAATGATTAAAAGCTATGAATGTGAAAATTTCCATTGTGGCCGAATAGCCAATATGAGTAAAACAGTTTGATTTGGATATATTTTGATGATATTCTGCATATCTCTAAAAAATGCACAGCTGATAAGTTTAAATGATTGGAAAATTAATTATGTATAGGTTACTATAAGACAACTATCATGAAAAATAATATAATAATGATATAAAATATGGAAATGAAATAAAAAGTTATGCCCTTAGTGTCAGTGGGTAACTCAGGACCTTAGGATAGTATGGCTAGCCATAAAGGCGCTTACCCCACGATGTTCTGTCTTTGTATTATTATACTCTGTTATTGCTTAAAAATATATTGATTATTCTGCTTCTGTTAGCCGGCTTATTATTGATAGTTCGAGGAGTATTCGTATACTCCCAAGCTGTGTGGACACTTTCGGTGGCTGGATTTGCTTATCCACTTATCCGGTTCATGAATTTTCCTGTTGTCAATAACTAGGGGCAAAATGGTAATTTTAAATAAATCTGTGTAAAAAGAAAAATTTTAGCTTTAGAAATATTGAAAATATGAAAAAAAATGATATATGATGAAAAATGAAGTATATATGTTTAACAAAGGTAAAAATGTAATTTTACATCTAATGAAGGGCAAAATAATCAATTACCGGTAAAACATAATTAAAAGAAATAAAATAATTCATTTGAGTGAAAAGGGTAAATTTTGCAAGTAAGGAAGAGTATAGGGACCAAACGGTAAATTTATATTCAAGAAATATTTTTAGGGACTAAATGGTAATTTACGAAATTAAAGTTAATTTGGTGTCGGAAGAAATTTACTGAGTCGAAATTGAAGTTAAAATGAATAAATATGAAAAAGTCAACCGAAGATCAAAGTTGGTTAACGTAATAGAAAAATTCAACTGTAGCGATAAAATGGTAAATTTCTACTCTGAATGGTAAACTATTGAAATTAAATAAGAAAGAAAGGTTTTGAGGCTATTTAATGAGTAATTGGGTATGAAATGAATAAATTATGAAGTTATGAAGTTATAAGTGTTCAATAAATAATAGTGGTTAAATTGAATTAAATAAACAAATTAAATTAGTTGAAATTCTTTGTAAATATATCCACCACTAAGTAATTAGATTTGCTTAGTGTGTAGTTTTATGACTGCGCGCAGGGACAGGTGCTAAAAGATGAGAATTGAAGGAAGAAATGGCATGTACATAGAAGACCATAATTTTGAACTTTTTTCTTGTAATTATATGTAAATTATTATGTCAAGAATGAGAATTATTGGCATGTAATATTAACATAATTTATGAGTTTGATGGAAGCAAATGAATATAGTATGGATTAGATGTGTGTGATGTGTATGATAAACTGTGATTATAGAAGTATTGTGAATTGTTGATTGGAGTCTGGGAGTAGGAGGAATATTATTGGAAGTGCAATTTGACTTATGTAGGTTTGGAAATTAAGGAAAATTAAGCCGTTATATTGCAAATTTTCCGTTAAAATCAAAATAATAACTTATTATTTATAAGAGTATTAATGAACAGTGTAGGTCTTAAGTTTAGTTAAGAATGCGTTATAAGGATTATTTTCAAAAACTGGTTAAGATAATTTTTCTACAAAAATATACTAAGTTCGGTGATATTTAAGTTCCGAAAAATAAGTCAGTTACTTTTAGACGATTAGGTATAAGTAGAGTAACCAACATGGTACAAGTTTACTTATTCTTATGTTAAAAAAAAAAAGATTATGTGGTGTTGGAATATTTTGTGCTTTTTGTGCAAATAGTGCAAAGAAATAAAGAAAAAATAAAAAAAAAGATTTATATAACTTGTGTTGTGCATATTCTATATATAAAAAATAATAGCAAAAGGAAGTATGTATACTTTTACAAAATGGTTTTACACCATTGTATAAAAATAGAAAAAAATAATAATAAAAATAGAAAATGTTTAATAATAGAATACAATAATAAGAATAGTTTGTTAGGAAGTTTCTTTAGTTTCTTAACACTTCTCCTTGAAGAACTTTTTTTGCATTCCAAGCTTGTTCCTTTGAAATTCAAATTATACTTTCGAAAGTAGTTTGGTGAAAATATCAACTAGCTGCTCTTCTGATTTACATTAAATTAAGCTGATTTTTCCTCTGCTTTTGACTTCTCGAAGAAAGTGATACTTTACTTTGATATGTTTAGTTTTCCTATGTTGCACTAGATTTTTTGCAATAGCAATAGCTGAATTGCTATCACAATAAATTTTGGTAGGTGACTTTTCACTTACAATCATTTTTGATAAAATTCTTTTAAGCAAAATTACTTGATTAATTGTTGCACATACTACTACGTAACACCCTTATACCACTGTACCGAAAGTAAAATGATCGGATGTCACAATAGAAAGGCGATAATGAAAATGGCTATACCAAACAGTCTGCTAAAATGTTTTTCTTAAATCACAAATTACATTAATACCATAACATACCCATAAGGTAGACAAAATTATAATTAAATACTATACGAGTACAATTCATACTGTAACACCCTACATTCTTTCATAAATTTCATATACTATACAGAATCAATATATAGTCATCCACATAATATTCCTATGCACACATGCTAGTACTCATAATATTATTTACTTATACAGTATTAACCATAATTATTACATATCAGACACTAAATACCAATCAAACTGCCTCAACTTATGCGATCCCAACAATCTTCATGTACATGCCTTATCGATCTTCCTTCTTTACATCCCTAATTTTTTGTTCCTACGCACAGTCAACAAACCGCACGCTAAACAACATTATTGCCTCGTGGTGGAAACAACTACACAAAATTTCATATAAATAAATTCATTTGTATTTATTTATTTTTCAATTGTATTTATTATCTTATTTAACTCATTATATATATATATATAGTTATACTTATAGTTATATTATTAGTAATACCACTTCACTCATATTACTTATATACCCATACATTTTTTTTTCTTTTTTTTTTGTTTCCTTCTGTTACCTGATCTTTAATACTACTAAGGTTCCACATTTAATACCCTTATACGAATATATTTTTCCTTAACTTTTTACTAATTCCTATATAATCATTAACATAGCTATTTTATTGACTTATTCTAAAGCCAATTTATAATTTTGTCTTGTTGCATGCTTTTAATTATAATGTTCGACTTCCACTGTAACACCCTATATTCATCTATATTTTTCCATAATCATAAAACTGTCATTAACATATTATTCACATACATATATACTCAAATATATATAAATGCTAGTATTCGTAATATTATTTGCATTTACCATAATAACCTCAGTCATTTTATGATAATCAATGAACACGAATCGCCCAAGCTTGTGTGATCAAATTCTTTCTTTATGTACATGCCATATCGGTCTTCTTCCATCGTATCTTCAATTACCTGTCCATGTTCGCAGTTAACAAACCACGCACTAAGCAACATTGTTGCCTAGTGTGGATACAACTACATAAAATTTTATCTAAATAAATTTATTTATTTTTATTTGTATTTTTGCTGTAATTACTGTTTGACTTAACTCACAGTGTATATAAATATATAATCATGTTATTCATGATACTACTTAATTCTTATTACTTGTGTATCCATACTTTTTCATCTTCTGTTGTTTAATCTTTATTACTATTAAAATTCCACAATTAGTACCTTCATATGCATATATATGTTTTTACTCAACTTTTTACTAATTCTTATCTACTAATTAACATAAATATTTTATTTACTTTTCTTCCTATCGTAGTTTATAAATTCACCTAACTGCGTATTCGTGATTATGTAATCTAACTTCAAAATCCACATGAAATTTCTTTATTCATTGACTGCTTAATATTTCATTGTATTTAATTTCTTAATTTCTTATAACTCCTTCGTTTTCTGTGTTGTTCTCTCTTTTGATCTTATATGGTTTTTAAATTCAATTTGGTTTTCTATCATATAACACTTAGATTTTTATATTTCACTAAATTATCACTTAAGTTCCTATTTCAGTCTAATTGGTCTTATGTTTTCTTATAATTACTATTTTACTTCTTTTTCTTCCTTTTTAGCAATTCTAATCATGAAATTCCATTACTTTTCACTTTAGTCCTCATATTCATTTCTTTCAAAAAATTTACAATTTCCTCCTTAATTTCTCAACTTTTTTATTAAAGTAGATTTTTAACTTATTTATACTAAATTTATTCAAATTTCCATTTTTTATCTCTTTCTGCTGAAATCTTATTTTCTTATTGACCATTTTATCTTTAATTACTTTGTTATACCCTTTTATTTCATTTTTATCCTTTAAATTTACAATTAAATTTTTACAATACCTTTATACAATATAATTTACCAATTTATTCCCTTGTATAACTTTATTTTTTCAATTTTTCTATTTGACCCCTTTGACTACTTATTTTCTTATAAATTTTCCTATAGCTATCATTGTACAATTCAGCCCCTGAACTTTTAGTTTCTTCGTACTCACTTTAATTTAATTTAAAAGTTGGCCCTTTTTCTTTACTTACTTTTATATTGAATCTTTTCTTACCATTTTTTTTATAAATTTTCCACTTGAATGTAAAATTTCGCTTTAACCTCTAAACTTTTAATTCGATACGTTTGACTTCAAGTATCTTTCCTTTTGACACATTTAACTTTCCTTGTTTCTAATTTTCTTAATACATCTTTCTCATACTTAATTCTGCTTGTCTCTCTGCTGAAGTGGATAAATTACAATTTGATCCTTATAATTTCTTTTCACCTTATTTTAACTTACTTAACTCTAATTTTGACTATTTTAATTTCTTTTGACTTTTAATTCCCATAAGTTGGTAAATTTATATTTTGATTCTCTTAAATGTTCTTAAGATAGCAGATCACATTTTGGTCCTTATAATTCTTGTTATTTATGATTTTGCTCTTTTTGACATATTAAATCAAATTAATTTCAAAAAAACACTATTTTGAATATCAAAATTTTCTTCTAATTACTTTAATAATTATTCTTCTTGCTAAATTTCACTTATTTTCCAAATTAGATGGAAAATTTCAATCAAGTCCTTGAAGTTTGACTTTTACTCTATTTTAATCAAATTGACTTCAATTAATTTAAGTGCATAAATTATATTTTGGTCCCTCAAAATTTTTTTAGGATGAAAAATTATAGTTTGGTCCTTGAACTTCATTTTATTTATGACTTTACCCTTTTTTTGTTAAATTGACTATTTTATCCCTTTTTACTATGTCATTAATATTAAATGATCATTTTACCCTCAGTTAATTGTGTAATTACATTTTTATCCTTGTTGAACATATATATCTCATTTCTCACCTTAACTAATCTTTATTCTTATTTTTAACATCATCAAAGCCGTAATTACTCTTTTTACACAGTTTTCATGCAAAATTATCATTTTGTCTCTAGTTGTTGATTGTAGGAAAACCATGAATCGAATAAGAGGATAAGAAAATTCAGTATGTTGGAGTGACCAAATCACTAGGGTATGATGCTACTCCCCAATATATCAGTAACATGTGCTGGCTAACAATATATTCTCACTTCCTCAGTATGGTAGCAGTGAAATATACATAATACAGCAGGATAAGTACCCCTATGGCTAACCATAAGATCCTAAAGTTCTGAATTACTCACTGAACATTAAGGGCAATATCATATTTCATATTATAACATATTTTTACATTGTTGATTACTTTAATTATATTCTACTAACTGCATTATGCTTTTATTTGCATTCATATAACATTATCAATCATTAATTTCTCACATATAAGTTTCATGTCATGAAAATATATCTAAAACATACCATTCACCATAGCCATACCATTCGGCCACTTAGTGAAATCATCCATACGTAATGTTTCATCTTTCATTTGCTTGTGTTTTATATTTCTACACTCATTTTAGTCACCAATGTGATCAATCTCACTTGGTTTACATGAAAATCTGTAACTTATCTTTACTTCCATCATTGTGTTTACTTAAACATAATTATGTATACTTATTATTTTTCATTGTAATTATTTCTATTACATTTCATATACATCATATTGACTAATTCTTATTAAATACTTCATTAAGCATTAAGTTCCATTACGTTGAGGTTTGGTTCATAATTCGGTCACTATATAATCTCCCATCCTCAAATTTCTTTCTTCACCTCTTTATAATCATAATGTAATAATTCATCATTTTGTCAAGTTATATCAACTTATTTCACAATTTTACTCAATTACATATATAATTACATAATGTTACATCATTATGTATTTATAATAACATTACATTCATATACTTATTCAAGCTTAAATCATCCTAATTATGTTCCTTTAATTTAATATGACATACTTTATGATTAAATTATTAATTAACACCATTTAATCAATTTATTCTTTATTAAGTGTAATTTGGCCTTATTTCATTTTCTCGCTTAATGTTTGATTTCCCCCTAATTCCATACTTATTTCCTTTTAATTCATCATTTTATTAAGTTTTCTCAATTTATTTATCACTATTTCTTAAAATTTCAAAGTTAAATAAGATAATTTTTATAGAAAATTCAACAATCAAATGAAATTAAGTGTAGATAATGTATCCACTAACCTTATGTGAGCTTGAATTCATCTAATCTTTCTCTTTCCTGCCCTCCACTTCCTTGATTTTCCCTTTTCCTATAAGTTCCCCTTTTGGCCGAATTTATGGGGGACAATTTAGTGAGCTTTAGCTAGGACTTCAAACACATAATTAGTACCAAATAATTCTACTGATGATTCTCTACAAGTCCATAACAATTTTCCCAATTAAAACCAATAAAAACTCAAGAATTTACCTTATTACTGTTACAACTTCTCTCTAAAAATTCTTAGTTTCCAAGCTCCTTCTTGCTTCCATTCAATTTCTAGGTTAAAATAAATGTCTTTTTATGTATGTGGGTGAAATATGGACTTGATATTTGGTGGGAAAAAGGAAAGATGAAAGAAAAATTATAGGAAGCTTACAAAATGGGAAGGTTCGAATTTGAAGGAGAAGGAGCATGAGAATTACAGATTTTTGGGGTGTCTTGTAGATTTTTCTACACTATTCTATTTTTTCTTTTAATGTGTAAAATAGAGGGCCAAGATTAGATCTCTAACTATTTGATCTAATGGCTTGAAGTTAAGCTATTTGCCACCATTTCCCTCATCCCTACACATCCACTTATCATAGACTTGCACACATATGATTATACCTTTATTTTAATGAACTTCATATCCTTAATTAATTAAAATACACTAATTAAGCCCATTAATTAATTCAGTCTCAGTTTTGCACCATTTTTCTGAGATTTTCATTCCACATGTTAGAATGCCTTAAAATTTTTCCCATGTGTGCTAGTATATTTAAGAACATGTGGTTAAAATTTCAATCTATTTTGATATGGTTTCAGCATACTTCTAACTTTGACAGCATCATCAGCCGATCTAAAACCTGAAAGTCCAAAATTATCAAAAATTTTATTTTTTTACATCAAAATATTTTACAAAAAATTTTAGGTGTATTTGGAAATTTTAGTATTTTTAGAGATAACTTACTATTTTTAAATTTTCACTGAAACCTTGATCAGCCTTTTTCTTCAATTTCTGATCATTTTTTCTGAAATCAGTGCTCTCGATTTCAAAATACTTCAAAAATTTACCCCACATGCACTAACATTCTTAGAAACACATGGTTAAAATTTTGGCCAATTCTGATATCATTTCAATATACTTTTGGCTTTGACAACCTGGATAGCCGATCTAAAATTCGAAATCTTAAAACTGTCAAAACATTTATTTTTCTCTTCCGTTAAGTCATTTAGGTTATAACCAACATATTTATGTAATTGGAATAATTTTTGGAGGTCAGTACAATAATTCTGAGTCCGATTAAACTTTCAATCAATATTTTTTGCAGTACTAAGGAAAAACTTATCTTTCTCGTTTAAAGATCGATCTAAGCTCGTTTTCCTCTCAAATTATACCACTGAACTTCGTTTAACATTTACTTTCATATTTCAGTGTTAACTCAAATTGTTCGCTAGGTTACCCTGTAACGGCCTCAATGTCGGACTAATCATGAATAGTACTTTTCGATAATGAATAGTATTTTCAAGCTGAAAATTACCCCCAAAAGTGAAAAATATTTTATTGGATTATTAGAAAGTATTAGTCACGGATAGTTCGGGGTTGAAATTTGAAGTGAATTTAAGGTCAAATAGGCCTCCAAAAGCTAAATGAACGAAAACTGAGGTAATTAGGTTTTAGGGTTTTTAATTGATTTTTTTATCATTTTGGCTATTAAAAATAGAAAATGAAGCCTAAAAATTATCAAAAATTACATATATTTCTAAAATAATATTTAGATTATTTTGGGAACAAAAAGTAAATTTTTCGGTAATACTAATATTTTTGAATCGGACCGATAAAATTGAATTAGACCCGAAATGAACTCCGATTGGGCTGAAATTTTAAATATAACCTATTTTTAATGTGATATGAATAATGGAATTAAATTTTAAGTTATTTTAAGTTTTAAAGTGGGAGAAATTAATTAGGGCCTTTTATCGGGTAATTATCGAGCTTAAACAAATTAATTGTCCAAGCCCACTTAAAGGCCAGCCCATGGCCCAATAAAAGGCCATATATAAGAGCTCCATATCTAGATTTTTCAAGCAAAATCATCTCCCTCCTTCAGCTCTCTTGGTGGTCGAACCATCTCCCTCTCCATTTTTTTTCTCTTTTTCTTTCAATTCTCTCCCAAATCCCACCAAATCAAAATTCAAAAAAGTGATTTCAGCCTCTCTAAAATACCTTAGCCACCTCTGATCTTTGATTCAAGGAAGAAAATCAAAGGAAATCAAGGGTTAAAGTTTAGGTGTCAATTTTAGGTAAGTGAAATTATTAATTTTAATTTGATTTGTAGGTGCCTACTACTAGTTTTGGGTGCTTAGAGTTCATTTTTACTGTTAATTTTAGAATTTGAGGCCAAAATATTAGAGTTTATTTTGATGAAAATTTTAGCCATTGAAGGAATTCAAGAGGAGGAGCTTCTCTCAAAAGCCAAAGGCAAAAAAAAAAAGGAAGCCTAGGCAAGGATAATCACAAGAAAAAGGTTTGTGACTAAAAAATCCTTTTATTTTCCTATTATTTATGTGAATTTCCTTTAGGTTTATTAAGGAAAATTTAATATAATGAATTATAATTGAAAATAATGTTATATTCATGTATTTGGGACTAAATTATGCTTATTATGAATTTTAAATGAATTTAAAATAATTAATATTATATGGTTATAGTGGAGGCCAAATGATGATTAAGGGAAAAACTATGTAATTTTGAGTTATCTTAGTGAATTTAAGCTTTATAATGTTAGTACAAATGAGTATTGATGTTCATAAATTTTTATAGGATTTATGGGAATTAAATGAATATTTTTGGAATAAATTTTAGTTAGGTATTAATAGAAAAATGTAAAATTATGATGAATTATTGTAAGTTATTGATTAAATAGTGAATTATTGTGAAATAATCCACAAACTGTGTAAGAAAGATAGACTGCGAATATAATGTACTATTACAGTATTGACAAGTAATGAAAAGTAGTGAAAAGAATGAAAAATTTAATAATAAAATGAAAATTAAGTGAATGTGTGCCCTTAGAAATAGTTAGGCAGTAAAATATAGCTCATAATATAATTGACTGGCCATAGGGATATCTGTACCGTGGTGCAAGTCATGGCAACTTACTTTATTATAGTTGGATCGTTGACCTCCATAGTATATATCATACGTACTATCATATGTTCATATATTTTTTAAGGATTGATCTTTGAAGGTCTTTTCTCATTTTATTGTAGTCCTGTGGGGTCCATGTCCCTCATATTCGTTCTGAGAGTTTCTGTCGGATCTGTACTAGGGGCATAATGACAAGAAATAGATAAAAGTATAAAAAGAAAGTTAAAATTGAAGTTTAAAATGAAAAAGGACTAAAATGAAAAGAATTAAAAAGTTTAAGGGTAAAACGATAATTTTTTCAAAAGATGAATTTAATAAGTAAAAGTGAGAAAGAAAGAATTAATAAGGATAAAATGGTAATTTGGTCAACTATCTGTGTAAAAAGTCAACTTTTGTAAAGTTAAGTGACTAAAATGTAATTTTACATGAAAAAGTCAAAACAAAGTTCAATTAATAATTTATAAGTCAATTAAAAGATTAAACTGAGAAATTAAGAAATTAAAGGGCATTTTGGTAATTAAAGGTATAAAAAGGGTAATTGTGGAATAAATAAAAAGTTAAAGGAATAAACTGAAAAATTAAGTAAAGTTTTAAGTTAAATCAAAAAAAATTAATTGTTAATAGTATATTATGCTTTTAAATGAGAAAAACTGATAACAATTAACCTAATTGAACATATTTAGGAAAATATGCTTATAGGGAAATATTATGATTCTTAGTCACCACTGGGCATGTTTAATGCTCAGCGCGTAGGATTTACTGCGTGCAGGTATTGATATTTTGGAGCATGGGTACACAGAGGACAAAGGATGTTGAAGCAAATTGAATTATTATCTTTGTGGCATGTATATATTTGCTTTGTCATATGAGAACAAGTTGTAATGCTAATAGTATTGTATTGTATATAGATGTTGTGGATGAGAATTGCAGGAAGTGGATTGTATGTATATGTTATATTATGGAGTATATAGTGTGCTATGTGAATGGATTTAAATTGTTGTGCCTCAGAGAGGCTATGGTATTGTCTGCTTTGTAGGGGGTTGGTTAAGACTATAGCCGTTATATTGCCAAATTTTTGTAAAATGTATAGTAAACTGGACAGTTATAGGCCAGCAATCAATAGAAGTTATATATAGAAGGAGTTTAATATGTTAAGTGGAAAATTTGTTTTTGGAAAAAAAAAATTCCACCCAATTGCTTTAACCGATAAGATTGTTACAGTAAGGGTGTTACATTTTGTAGTATCAGAGCATTGGTTTAGCTGGTTCTAAGATCGGAGTGGGAATAAGTATGATGTATTTGTCTATATATACATGCCAATTGTGAGTAATAAGATGTTATGGAAAGCTAATGTGTACTTGCTTCTTTCTGTTTTATAGTGTGAAGATGTCTTCTGATCGAGATAGACAGGTGGGGGATGGTGAAAGTGAAGCATCTATAGGAACTGGACAACAGGAGGCCCCACAATAGCAGGCTTCCTCTCCAACAGTGTCACCTCCTCCCCCACAGCCGGACTTCCTTAATCTTATGGCTGATTATATCCAGCAATGATTACAAGCAGGTCAGGCTCAGTCCTCCCATACAGTTATTCAAGTTCAGCCAGCTCCACCTAGAAGGAAGCTTATTTTGGAACAATTAAAGAGGCTGGGAGCAGAAGATTTTTCTGAAAAAAGATCCTTTGACACTATCACAGGCTGAAGATTGGTTGTTTAAAATAAAGAGACTTTTTGAAATCACAAATAGCTAAGCTGAAGAAAAGCTAGAGGGCATAGTTGCTTCTTTGCAAGGACCAGCATTTGTTTGGTGGGACTCAGTTAGAAGGCACACCCTGGTGGATCAGTTGATTAAGAATTTCTTTGTGTCTCAGTTTAAACTTAAATATATTGGGTCTGAATATAAATTGGCTATGCATGATGCCTTTTGGAGGCTTAGACAGGGTAATAAATCTGTGGTAGAGTATGAGCGCAAGTTTGAGTGCCTTAGTGCCTACCTTGATGAGAGTCAGTCTACAGATGCAAAGCTACGACAGAGGTTTGAGAGAGGACTACATACTGAGCTTAGACAGATTATAGGGACCCATCAGTGCCCTACCTTAAGAGCAATGGTGGAGGCAGCCATTAAATTAGAGACTATTCAGGCTGAGCAGACTGAGAGACAGTCTCGATTTTAGCAAAAGAGAAAGCAGGGACAATCTAGTGGAAAGGGAGATCAAGGTAAGAAGTCAAAGGGATCTTTTACACCCCAGAGCCATCCTCCAATTCCAGCAGGCCGAGGTCGGGGTAGTGCTACTCGTGGTAGAGCTACAGCTACTCCAGCAGCCAGTACCCCTTGGGATAGAGATAGTGGGACAGCTGCAGCTTGTGATTATTGTGGTAACTTTCATTATGGGGAGTGCAGATTTCAGACTGGGGCATGTTTCAGATGTGGGTCCAGAGATCATCAGATTAAAGATTGTCCAGCATTACTGACCGTCTCAGTTGCATCTCCAGCATCAGGGTATTCTGCATCGAGAGGATTGGTAGAGGAGCTGCCCCTATCACATTAGCTTCTAGACTAGTTGGACAGTAATCTCAGAGTCAGAGGTGATCTGCAGGCCAGACATATGTTGTTAGAGCCAGAGAGGAGGATGATATTCTGGATGTGATAGTAGGTACATTTTTCCTATTATCTGATTTAATTCATGCATTGATTGATCCTGATTCGACCCATTCCTATATTAATACTGCATTAGCTCGGGATAAAGGGATGAAAGAGGCATGCTTAGACCAGGATATCTTAATAAGTAATCCTCTGGGGTATAGTGTAGTGGTAAATAAGGTGTATAGACAGTGTCCTATTAGTGCCCAGGAACATGTATTACTGGTAAATCTTATTGAGTTACCCTTCCATGAGTTCGATGTGATACTGGGGATGAATTGGTTATCCGTCCATCAAGCGACTGTTGATTGTAAAAGAAAAAGAGTCACTTTAAAGCTTGAAAATGACCGAAAATTACAGTGGTGGGTGTGAAAACTGATTTTCTATCTGATGTGATATCTGCTAGTGCAGCTAAAAGATTGATCAGAAAAGGATGTGTAGCCTACATGTGTTATGCAGCTGAGGCAAAGAAAGATAGCCCAAAGGTGTTAGAAGTGCCTACTGTCAGAGAATTTTCGGACGTGTTTCCTGATGAATTACCAGGTTTACCACCTGACAGGGAGGTAGAATTTTCTATTAATGTTGCTCCAAGCACTGCACCCATATCCATTGCTCCTTACAGAATGGCACCAGTAGAGTTAAAAAAATTAAAGATTCAGCTATAAGAACTACTTGATAAGGGATTCATCAGACCTAGTGTTTCTTCCTGGGGAACACCAGTCTTGTTTGTTAAAAAGAAAGATGAAACACTTAGGCTGTGCATTGATTACAGGCAGCTAAATAAAGTGATCATACAGAACAAATACCCCCTTCCTCGCATTGAAGATTTATTCAATCAGGAGCAGGTGTATTTTCAAAGATTGACTTAAGATCAGGTTATTATCAGATGGGAGTAAAAGCTACAGATATGCCTAAAACTGCTTTCTGTACTCGGTATGGCCATTATGAGTTTTTGGTCATGTCGTTTGGGCTTACAAATGCACCGGTCGCCTTTATGGATCTGATGAACAGAATTTTTCATCCTTATCTGGATCAGTTTGTGGTGGTTTTCATCGATGACATTCTAGTATATTCCAAGACACCAGAGGAACATGATAAACATCTGAGAATTGTTCTGCAGACTCTGAGAGAAAAGCAGTTATATGCTAAATTCAGTAAATGTGACTTCTGGCTGAATGAAGTATCTTTCTTAGGTCATGTGATTTCTGCATAAGGCATTAATATGGATCTTTCAAAGATTGAAGCAATTTTCAGTGGAAGCCACCTAATAATGTGACTGAAGTGAGAAGTTTTTTGGGTTTAACCGGGTATTACAGGAGGTTCATAAAAGGTTTATCCACTATTGCAGTTCCACTGACTCAACTGTTACATAAGAACACCAAGTTTGTGTGGACTGACAGATGTCAAGAATGCTTTAAGAAACTTAAAAGTATGCTGATAGAGGCTCCTATCCTCACTCAACCCGAGCCGGGTAAGGATTTTATGATCTACAGTGATGCCTTCAGAAATGGGCTAGGCTACGTTTTGATGCATGAAGGCAAAGTGATTGCTTATGCCTCCTGACAGCTCAAAACTCGTGAGAAGAATTATCCTACTCATGATCTGGAGCTAGCAGCTATTATTTTTGCACTGAAGATTTGGAGGCACTATCTGTATGGAGAGAGATGTTATATTTATTCTGATCACAACAGTCTGAAGTATTTGCGTACTCAGAATGAGCTTAATCTCAGACAGAGACATTGGTTGGAGTTGATTAAAGACTATGATTGTTTTATTGACTACCATCCAGGAAAGGCTAATGTGGTGGTTGATGCACTTAGTAGGAAGTGCATGACAGGTAATGTAAATATTTTCAAATGAATTGATATAAGTGATTGATAAGTGTAATTGACTAACGGTATTGTTTGCAGCTCTTCGAGCTTTGAATATTAGTTTGAGTCTAGCATCAGATGGAGCTTTACTGGCTGAAATGCAGTTAAAACCAGACTTTATGTATCAAGTGAAAATGGCTCAGAAAGAGGATGATCGATTGAAAACCCTTATGAATAAGTTAAAGAATGGCAATGAAGGAGACTATTTTTTGAATGAAGATGGAAGCCTTTGCTACAAGAAAAGACTCAGTATTCTAGATTATGCAGAACTGAAGAAGAACACCCTTACTGAGGCACACCATAGTAGTTATGCTATGCATCCTAGAGGTAACAAGATGTACTAGGATTTGAAATCTTATTATTGGTGGCAAGGAATGAAACAGGATGTGACAGAGTTTGTGAGTAAATATCTGATATGTCAGCAGGTAAAGGCCGAGCACCAAGTTCCTTCAAGACTACTTCATCCTATCTTGATACCAGAATGGAAATGGGATAGGGTCACTATGGATTTTTCACAGGATTACCTGTTACTCAGAAGAAGTATGATGCTATTTGGGTGATTATTGACCAACTCACCAAATTTGCTCATTTCTCGCCAGTCCGGATGGATTATCCTTTTATCAGATTGGAAGAAATTTACATTAATAAGATATTGAGGCTTCATAGAGTACCATCATCCATCATTTCAGACAAGGATCCCAGGTTTACTTCTAGAAAAGTTTACAAGAAGCTTTGGGTATAAGGCTCCATTTTAGCATAACATTTCACCCCCAAACAGATGGTCAGTTAAAGCGGATGATTCAGATTCTAGAAGATATGCTTCAATGTTGTGTACTAGAGTTTGGTAGCAGTTGGAAAAATATTTATCTCTTATAGAATTTGCCTATAACAACAGCTATCAATCCAGTATAAAGATGGCTCCTTTTGAGGCTTTATATGGAAGAAAATGCAAGACTCCTCTATGTTGGACTGAATTAAATGAAAAGAAATTAATAGGATCTGATTTAATTCGTGATTTAAAAGAAAAAATGTGAATTATCATAGGCAGATTGAAAGAAGCCATGGATCGACAGAAATCATATGTAGATCTGAAGAGAAAAAATATAGAGTTTCAGATCGGAGACAGAGTTTTCCTGAAAGTATCTCCATGGAAGAAAATTTTGAGATTTGGCAAAAAAGGAAAGTTAAGTCCTAGGTTTATTGGCCCCTATGAGGTACTTTTCGATTGAAGCTACCTTCAGAGTTGGAGAAGATCAACGATGTATTTCATATATCGATGCTCAGAAGGTACAGATCTGACTCTAGCCATGTCATTACACCAACAGACATTCAGGTGCAACCTGATATGATGTATGATGAAAGATCAGTGAGAATTCTTGCTAGGGAGATTAAACAACTGAGGAATAAATAGGTTTCATTAGTGAAGGTCTTATGGCACCATCACAATATGGAAGAAGCTACTTGGGAACCAGAAGAGATCATGAGAAAACAATATCCTCTACTTTTCGAATCAGGTAAATTTCAAGGATGAAATTTATTTTTAGTAGGGGAGAATTGTAACGGCCTCAACATCGTGTTAATCGTGAATAGTACTTTCCGATAGTGAATAGTATTTTCGGGCTGAAAATTACCCCCGAAAGTAAAAAATATTTTATTGGACTATTGGAAAGTATTAGTCACGGGCAGTTCGGGGTTTAAATTTGAAGTGAATTTGAGGTCAAATAGGCCTCCAAAATCCAAAAGAACGAAAATCGAGGTAATTAGGGTTTAGGATTTTTAATTGATTTTTTTATCATTTTGGCCATTAAAAATAGCAAATAAAGCCTAAAAATTATTAAAAATTACATATGTGCCTAAAATAATATGTAGATTATTTTGGTAAAAAAAGTAATTTTTTTTTGTAACACCAGTATTTTAAAATCATACCGATAAAATTGAATTAGACCCGAAATGAACTCCGATTGGGTTGAAATTTTAATTATAGCCTATTTTTAATGTGATATGAATAATGGAATCCAATTTAAAGTAATTTGAAGTTTGAAAGCAGGAGAAATTAATTAGGATCATTTATCGGGTAATTATCGGGCTTAAAATAATTAATTATCCAAGCCCGCTTAAAGCCCAGCCCATGGCCCAATAAAAGGCCATATATAAGAGCTCCATCTCCATATTTTTCCAGCAAAATCATCTCCCTCCTTCAGCTCTCTTGGTGGCCGAACCATCTCCCTCTCTATTTTTTTCTCTTTTTCTTTCAATTCTCTCCCAAATCCCACCAAATCAAAGTTCAAGGATGTGATTTCAGCATCTCTAGAGTACCCTAGCCACCTCTGATCTTTGATTCAAGGAAGAGAATCAAAGAAAATCAAGGGTTAAAGTTTAGGTGTCAATTTTAGTTAAGTGAAATTATTGATTTTAATTTGGTTTTTAGGTGCCTACTACTTGTTTTGGGTGCCTAGAGTTTATTTTTGTTGTTAATTTTAGCATTTGAGGCCAAAATATTAGAGTTTATTTTGATGAAAATTTCGGCCATTGAAGGAATTCAAGAGGAGGAGCCTATCTCAAAAGCCAAAGGCAAAGAAAAGGAAGTCTAGGCAAGGATAATCACAAAAAAAAAGGTTTGTGACTAAATAATCCTTTTATTTCCCTATTATTTATGTGAATTTCCTTTAGGTTTATTATGAAAAATTTAATATAATGAAGTATAATTGAAAATAATGTTATATTCATGTATTTGAGACTAAATTATACTTATTAGAAATTTTAAATAAATTTAAAATAATTAATATGATATGGTTATAGTGGAGACCAAATGATGATTAAGGGAAAAACTATGTAATTTTGAGTTATCTTAGTGAATTTAAGCTTTATAATGTTAGTACAAATGAGTATTGATGTCCATAAATTTTTATAGGATTTATGGGAATTAGATGAATATTTTTGGAATAAATTTTAGTTAGGTATTAATGAAAAAATGTAAAATTATGATGAATTATTGCAAAGTTATTGAATAAATGGTGAATTATTGCGAAATAATTCACAGACTGTGTAAGGAAGACAGACTGCAAATATAATGTACTGTTACAGTATTGACAAGTAATGAAAAGTAGTGAAAAGAATGAAAAATTGAATAATAAAATGAAAATTATTTGAATGTGTTCCCTTAAAAAGAGTCAGGCAGTAAAATCTAGCTCAGAACGTAATTGGCTGGCAATAGGAATATCTGTACCACGGTGCAAGTGATAGCGACTTGCTTTACTATGGTTGGATCGTTGATATCCATAGTATATATTATACGTACAGTCATATATTCATATGTTTTATGAGGATTGATCTTTGGAGGTCTTTTCTCATTTTATTGTGGTCCTGTGGGGTCCATGTGCCCCATATCGGATCCGAGAGTTTTAACTGGGTCTGTACTAGGAGCATAATGACAAGAAAAAGATAAAACTGTAAAAAAAAGTTAAAATTGAAGTTTAAAATGAAAAAGGACTAAAATGAAAAGAATTAAAAAGTTTAAGGGTAAAACGGTAATTTTTCCAAAAGATGAATTTAATAAGTAAAAGTGAGAAAAAAAGAATTAATAAGGGTAAAATGATAATTTGATCAACTATCTGTGTAAAAAGTCAACTCTTGTAAAGTTAATGGACTAAGATGTAATTTTACATGAAAAAGTCAAAATAAAGTTTAATTAATAATTTATAAGTCAATTAAAAGATTAAACTGAGAAATTAAGAAATTAAAGGGCATTTTGGTAATTAAAGGTATAAAAAGGGTAATTGTGGAATAAATAAAAAGTTAAAGACTAAACTGAAAAATTAAGTAAAGTTTTAAGTTAAATCGAAAAAAATTAGTTGTTAACAGTATATTATGCTTTTAAATGAGAAAAACTGATAACAATTAACCTAATTGAACATATTTAGGAATACATACTTGTAGGAAAATACTATGATTCTTAATCACCACTGAGCATGTTTAATGCTCAGCACGTATGATTTAATGCATGTAGGTACTGATATTTTGGAGCATGAGTACACAGAGGACAAAGGATGTTGAAGCAAATAGAATAATTATTTTTGTGGCATGTATATATTTGCTTTGTCATATGAGCATAGTTATTAAAATCGGACCAGATCGACCGGTTGAACCAGTTTAATCGTGAATCAGCAGGCCAACCAGTTGGTTCAATTACACAAAACCGTATTGGTAAAAAACCGGATTGGACCGAAAAAAACCAGGTTGAACCAAAAAATCGGAAAACCGGATAAAATCGGATTTTTGGTTGAAAATTGCAAAAAATTATATTTTTTTGTATTTTTTTACCCCTATATATATATATATATATATATATATATATTTCATTATTTATTTATTTGAGAAAATTAGTATTTTAAATTCTAAATATGTCACTTAATAATTTAATATACTTATTATCTATTTGTTTCATTATATATATATATATATATATATATATATATATTTCATTATTTATTTATTTGAGAAAATTTGTATTTTAAATTCTAAATATGTCACTTAATAATTTAATATACTTATTATCTATTTGTTTCATTATATATATATATATATATGAAATTTTCATAGTTTATTTTTTTGAAAAAATTAGTATTTTAAATTCTAAAAATATCACTTAATAATTTAATATACTTATTATCTATTTGAATTTATTGTAATTAAATATAATTATACTCATATATGCAAGGTTAATATTTTCTGTGTTTGCTTCATTAGTACTCCATCTAAAAAGGAAAATTTTTTCATAATATGATTGTATTTTTATGTTTCAATATATAATATTCAAAAATCCATAATTAATTACTTGTAATAATAAAATTAAAATTATGTTTTGTAACTTATTATTAGGATATTTGTGACATATATTAATGTTTGATGGATATTTTTTTATTTTTGTACAATAGTATTTATAAAATTATAATAATTTAATAATATTTTAAAAATAGAAAAAACCCGATTGAACCTGGTCGAACCACGAACCCTCAGCCTCGCCGGTTCTTTATCCGGTCCGATTTTAATAACATTGCATATGAGAACAAGTTATAATGTTAATAATATTGTATTGTATATAGATGTTGTGGATGAGAATTGCAGGAAGTGGATTGTATGTATGTGTTATATGATGGACTATATAGTGTGTTATGTGAATGGATTTAAATTGTTATGCCTCAAAGAGGTTGTGGTATTGTCTGCTTTGCAGGGGATTGGTTAAGATTATAGCCGTTATATTGCCAAATTTTTGTAAAATGCATAATAAACTGGACAGTTATAGGTCAGCAATCAATAGAAGTTATATATGGAAGGAGTTTAATATGTTAAGTGGAAAAGTTATTTTTGGATAAAAAAAAATTCCTACCAATTGCTTTAACCGATAAGACTGTTACAGTAAGGGTGTTACATACCCATCCTCAAATTACTCTGGCCAGAATAAGTTTAAACATTATACATCTTTAAATTCTCTTATCATGTTCAACTCCGATTACTTCAAAAATTGTCATGTGATTACTCTTCATGCTCTAGAATATACCAAATATGTCAGATGCCAGTTTCAGAGCATTATAGTTCTTCCCCTCTAATAAAAAAATTTCGTCCTCGAAATTTACTTAAATAGTTTATAATTCCTTTAAATTTTCAAATTGTCCTTTCCATGTCATGACATGTTTCGAATACTCGACGAGTTATATTTGTCTGCTATATATAGCATCCTTGCTAGTATAGGCGATTATTTCGCATAACAGAGGATTTACCATTATTTTCCAATTGAAATCAATAAATAAGGAGACTCAAATATTCTTTATATCTTTATGAGTCTTTTGCTTGCTATAACTGGCTAACTTATACTGCATGTCAATTTTAATTATCATATCCTGGATTGTAATCAACCTTGCACTTATTAGCACTAAGGTCCTTAATCTTGATCCTCTTTTGTCTTTTTTATGACCTTTACTCGTTGTATCTGGGTTGAGTCTAAATCATGTTTCAATTAAGAATGCTATTTCCTGGCTATAGTTATTATTATGCCTATAAGAGAGCTGGGGTCAAAATCACTAGTGTAGCAAACTCGCCACCATATATAAAAAATGCTGAATGCGTAACTATATAACCGTATGAATAGTTAATGCATGGATGTACTGTATAGCATGTGTGTATGTATGTATGTATGTATATATATATATATATATATATATATATATATATATATACACACACACTGTATGATTGTCTGACTGATTGTATGTATATACTGTATGCCTATCTGTATGTATCGTGAAATACAAATGTATATGCAACCAACTAAATGTTGAACTGGTGGCGACGTATGCTAGTTGAATTGACGAGATTAACACACAACGATCATCTCGTTAATTATTAGCCTACCTAGGGCCCTTCTCTCATTACCTCTTGTTACTTTATTCTCTCTCTTAGCATCAATACTATATCTTTCACTTAAAATATCCCAAAAGGGACAGGTAAATTCGAATCTTAAGTTCATTTTTTCCTCTATGGCATGTACATGTATCAACTAAAATGTCCATCCCTTCTTATGCGTTTACTCTGATCTTATGATCGCCTAAATCGATGATCTGATAACACAATTCTAACACCCTATATTCATCTATATTTTTCCATAATCATAACACTGTCATTAACATATTATTCACATACATATTTACTCAAATATATATAAATGCCAGTATGCGTAATATTATTTGCTTTTACCGTAACAACCTCAGTCATTTTATGATAATCAATGAACACGAACAACCCAAGCTTGTGTGATCAAATTCTTTCTTTATGTACATGCCATATCGGTCTTCTTCCATTGAATCTTCAATTACTTGTTCCTACGCGCAGTCAACAAACCATGCACTAAGCAACATTTATTTATTTTTATTTGTATTTTTGTTATAATTATTGTTTGACTTAACTCATGGTGTATATAAATATATAATCGCGTTATTCATGATACTACTTAATTGTTATTACTTGTGTATCCATACTTTTTCATCTTCTGTTGTCTAATCTTTATTACTGTTAAAATTCCACAATTAGTACCTTCATATGCATATATATATTTTTCCTCAACTTTTTACTAATTCTTATCTACTAATTAACATAACTATTTTATTTACTTTTCTTCCTATCGTAGTTTATAAATTCACCTTACTGCGTATTCGTGATTATGTAATCTAACTTCAAAATCCATATGAAATTCCTTTCTTCATTGACTGCTTAATATTTCATTGTATTTAATTCCTTTCTTTAAATTCAATTCGGTTTCCTATCATATAACACTTAGATTTTTATATTTCACTAAATTATCATTTAAGTTCATGTTTTAGTCTAAATGGTCTTTTTTTCTTATAATTACTATTTTACTTCATGTTCTTCCTTTTTAGCAATTCTTATCATGAAATTCCATTACTTTTCATTTTAGTCCTCATATTCATTTCTTTTACAAAATTTACAATTTCCTCCTTAATTTCTCAACTTTTTTATTAAAGTACATTTTTAACTTATTTATACTAAATTTATTCAAATTTCCCTTTTTCATCTCTTTCTGCTGAAATCTTATTTTCTTATTGACCATTTTATCCTTAATTACTTTGTTGTACCCTTTTATTTCATTTTTTATCCTTTAAATTTACAATTAAATTTTTACAATACCTTTATACAATATAATTTACCAATTTATTCCTTTGTATAACTTTTATTTTCTCAATTTTTCTTTTGACCCTTTTAACTATTTATTTTCTTATAAATTTTCCTATAACTATCTTTGTACAATTTAGCCCCTGAACTTTTAGTTTCTTTGCACTCACCTGAATTTAATTTAAAAGTTAGCCATTTTTCTTTACTTACTTTTATATTGAACCTTTTCTTACCTTTTTTTTTTAATTTTCTACATGAATGTAAAATTTTGCTTTAACCCTTAAACTTTTAATTCGATACGTTTGACTTCAAGTATCTTTCCTTTTGACACATTTAACTTTCCTTGTTTCTAATTTTCTTAATACATCTTTTTCATACTTAATTCTGCTTGTCTCTTTGCTTAAGTGGATAAATTATAATTTGATCCTTATAATTTCTTTTCACCTTATTTTAACTTACTTAACTCTAATTTTGACTATTTTAATTTCTTTTGACTTTTAATTCCCATAAGTTGGTAAATTTATATTTTGATCCTCTTACATGTTTTTAAGATAGCAAATCACATTTTGGTCCTCATAATTATAGTTATTTATGATTTTACCCTTTTTGACATATTAAATCAAATTAATTTCACAAATCACTATTTTGAATATCAAAATTTTCTTCTAATTACTTTAATAATTATTCTTCTTGCTAAATTTCACTTATTTCCCAAATTAGATGGAAATTTTAAATTAAGTCCTTGAAGTTTGACTTTTACTCTATTTTGATCAAATTGACTACAATTTTGATCAATTTGATTTTCTTTGACTTTTTAATTTAATTTAAGTCCATAAATTATATTTTGGTCCTTCAAAATTTTTCTTAGGATGACAAATTATAGTTTGGTCCCTAAAATTTATTTTATTTATGGTTTTACCCTTTTTGTTAAATTGACTATTTTACCCCTTTTTACTATGTCATCGATATTAAATGACCATTTTAGCCTCAGTTAATCGTTTAATTATATTTTTGTCCTTGTTGAACATATATATCTCATTTTTTACCTTAACTCATCATTATTCTTATTTTTAACATCATCAAAGCCATAATTACTCTTTTTACACAGTTTTTATAAAATTACTATTTTACCCCTAGTTGTCGACGGTAGAAAAATCATAAATCAGTTAAGTGGATAAGCAAATCCAGTATGTGGGAGTAACCATATTACTAGGGTATGATACTACTCTCCAATATATCAGTAACATGTGCCGGCTAACAGTATATTCTCACTTTTTCAGTACGGTAGCAGTATAATATACAAAATACCGCGGGATAAGTGCCCCTATGGCTAGCTATACTATCCTAGAGTCCTGGATTACCCACTAAACACTATGGGCAATATCACATTTCATATTATAAAATATTTTTACATTGTTGATTACTTTAATTATATTCTACTAACTGCATTATGCTTTTATTTGCATTCATATAACATTATCAATCATTAATTTCTCACATATAAGTTTCATGCCATGAAAATATATCTAAAACATACCATTCACCATAGCCACACCATTCGGCCATTTGGTGAAATCATCCATACATAATGTTTTATCTTCCATTTGCTTACCTTTTATATTTCTACACTCATTTTAGTCACCAATGTGATCAATCTTACTTGGTTTACATGAAAATCCGTAAGTTATCATTACTTCCATCATTGTGTTTACTTAAACATAATTATGTATACTTACTATTTTTCATTCTAATTATTTCTATTACATTTCATATACATCATATTGACTAATTCTTATTAAATACTTCATTAAGCATTAAGTTTTGTTACGTTGAGGTTTGGTTCATAATTCGGTCACTATATAATCTCCCATCCTCAAATTGTTTTCTTCACCTCTTTATAATCATAATGTAATAATTCATCATTTTGTCAAGTTATATCAACTTATTTCACAATTTTACTCAATTACATATATAATTACATAATGTTACATCATTATGTATTTATAATAACATTACATTCATATACTTATTCAAGCTTAAATCATCCAAATTATGTTCCTTTAATTTGATATCACACACCTTATGATTAAATTATTAATTAACACCATTTAATCAATTTATTCTTTATTAAGTGTAATTCAGCCTTAATTCATTTTCTCACTTTGATTTCTCCCTAATTCCATACTTATTTCCTTTCAATTCATCATTTTATTAAGTTGTCTCAATTTATTTATCACTATTTCTTAAAATTTCAAAGTTACATAAGCTAATTTTTATAGAAAATTCAACAATCAAATGAAATTAAGTGTAGAGAAAGTATCCACTAACCTTATTTAAGCTTGAATTTATCTAATCTTCCCTCCCCTGCCTTCCACTTCCTTGATTTTCCCTTTCCTATAAGTTCCCCTTTTGGCCAAATTTGTGGGGGATAATTTAGTGAGCTTTAACAAGGACTTCAAACACCTAATTACTACCAAATAATTTTAGTCATTATTCTCTACAAGTCCATAACAATTTCCCTAATTAAAACCAACAAAAACTCAAGAATTTATCTTATTAGTGTCATAACTTCTTTCTACAAATCCTTAGTTTCCAAGCTCCTTCTTGCTTCCATTCTATTTCTACGTTAAAATAAATGTCTTTTTATGTATGTGGGTGAAATATGGGCTTGAGATTTGGTGGGAAAAAGGAAAGAAGAAATAAAAATTGTGGGAAGCTTACAAAATGGGAAGGTTCGAATTTGAAGGAGAAGGGGCATGAGAATTACAGAATTTTAGGGTGTTGTGTAGATTTTTCTACACTATTCTATTTTATCTTTTAGTGTGTAAAAGGGAGAGCCAAGATTAGATCTCTAACTATTTGATCTAATTGCTTAAAATTAAGCCAGTTGCAACCATTTCCCTCATCCCTACACATCCACTTATCATAGGTTTGCATACATATGATTATACCTTTATTTTAATGCACTCCTCATCCTCAATTAATTAAAATACACTAATTATGCCCATTAATTTATTCAATCTCGGCTTTGCAACATTTTTCTGAGAATTTCATTTCACATGTCAGAATGCTCTAAAATTTTTTCCTGTGTGCACTAGTATATTCAAGAACAAGTGGTTCAAAGTTTAGCATTCCGACATCGTTTCAGCATACTTCTGACTTTGACAGCCTAGTCGGCCGATTCAAAACTCGAAAGTTCAAAATTGTCGAAAAATTTATTTTTTACACCAAAATATTCTACATATCATTTTAGGTGGATTTGGAAATTTTGGTGATTTTTAGAGATAATTTACTATTTTTAAATTTTCAATGAAACCTTGATCAGCCCTTTCTTCAATTTCTAATCATTTTTCTGAAATTAGTGCTCCCGTTTTCAGAATACTTCAAAAATATACACTACGTGAACTAACATTCTTAGGAACATGTTTTTAAAATTTAGGCCAATTTTGATATCATTTCGATATACTTTTAGCTTGGATTATCTGGATAGCCGATTCAAAATTCGAAACCTCAAAACTGTCAGAACATTTATATTTCACTTCTATTAAGTCATTTAGGTTATTATTAACATATTTATGTAATCGGAATAATTTTTGGAGGTCAGTACAATAATTCTAAGTTCGGTTAAACTTTTAGTCAATCCTTTTTACGGTACCGAGGAAAAACTTCTCCGTCTCGTTTAAGGGTCAATCTAAGCTCGTTTTCTTATCAAATTGTACCATTGAACTTCGCTTAACATTTACTTTCATATTCCAGTATTAACTCAAATTATCCACCAGGTTACCCATCCTCAAATTACCTTGGCCAGAGCACGTCTAACCATTATATACCTTTAAATTCTCCTATCCTGTACAACTTTAATTACTCTAAATATTGTCCTATGGTTACTTTTCATGCTCTAGAATATACTAGACATGTTAGACGCCAGTTTCGGAGCGTTACATCCATAATCATATGGAATTTCTTCCTTTATTAATTGTTCAATACCTGAATATTTTTAAATTTCTAAATTCTTCTATAACTATTTTTTTCCTTGTGTTGTCTTATTTTCATTTAACTTTTTAGATAACCTTTAAATTATTTTCATTTTCTGTCCAATTGATCTTTTATTATCTTCTCTCCCAAATTTACTATTTTAATTCAAGTTCTTATTTTTAATAATTCTTACCATGAAATTTCATTCCATTTCTTTTTGGCCCTCCACAATTTCAATTATATCCTTCATTTTCTTAGCATTTGACCAAATTATAAATTTATTTTATTTGTATTAAATTTTTCTTAGATTTCTCTTTTCAGGCCCTTTCGGTCCAACTCTACATTTGAATCTCTATTAACCATTTTGCCTTTAATTTTTTTATTTTATTTTATTCTTTACTTTACACTTCAATTTTTTCCAGTATTCTGTTATACAGAATAATTTATAAATTTATCTTCTCTTTGCTATTTTAATTTTAAAATTTTACCATTTGACCCCTAAACTTATAGTTTTTCATAATCACTATCATTTAAATTTAAATTTTGGCCCTTTTTCTTTAATTAATTTCATAATCAATATTTTCTTACTAACTTTTATATAATTTATAATTAAATGATAAATTACAATTAAACCCTTAAACTTCTGCTCATCACTTTTAATTTTATTTTTTTCGCTTTTAACTTAATTTCCTTTATACTAATTTTCCATAATTAATCTCACTTATTTCCTCACTTTGATGGAAAAAGTTCAATTTGGTTCTTATAATTTCCTTTTGCTTTATTTTATACTAATTAACTTTAGTTTTGATCACATTGTTTTCTTTTTGTTTCTAATTTCAATTTAATTGGCAAATTTTCATTTCCGTCCCTATAATTTGACTTTTATCTTATTTTGACCAAATTGACTTTAATTTTGACCAGTTTGACTTTCTTTGACATTTAATTTTATTTAAGTGCATAAGTTACCTTTTGGTCTCATGAAATTTTTCTCATAATGGCAAATTACAGTTTGATCCTTGAACTTATATTTATTTATAGTCTTACCCTTTTTCACCTATTTACTCAATTTCATTTTTTTAATGACTATATTAGTGGCACAATTATAATTTTGCCCTTCCTTTATCACGTAATCACTTTTTTATTCTTTTTAAGTCTATTAACCAATTTTTTCACTTTAATGCTCTTTTAACTTCATGCACCACTTCCTTTATGCACCATTTACTTTTTGATCCTTATTTCCTTACATAATTATGATTTTGCCCTTGTTAACTAATTTGTTATAATTTCCATTCTATTTTCAAACCAATTAACTATATGATATTCTTTTTACTTACTTTTCATTCCAAATTCTTATTTTCTTACATAATTACCGTTTTACCCTTACTTGATTTATTAATCTCATTTTTCATCTTATTTCTTATTTATTCATTTTTATGATATCTAAATTGTTGGAATTACTCTTTAATCATAGTTTTTATGTAAAATTACAATTTGCCCCTAGTTGTCACAAGTGAAAATTCTCGAACCGGATAAGCGGGATGAGGACTTCAATCATCACTATATATTGGAGGGACTGTACAACCGGGATACAATACCGATTCTCCAGTGTACCATATAATCCCAATGCACTAAAGGGACTGTACAGCCAGGGTACGATACCAAATTCTCCAGTGTACTATATAATGAGCCGGCAAAGCAATAAATCATATTTCACTATATAATTTCAATCAGATCACAATAATACCACGGTGTAAATGCCCCTATGGCTAGCCATTCTTTCTTGGGATCCTGGATTACCCACTGTTCACTGAGGGCTATATCAATTATCATATGATATTATATTTTTGCACTGTTATTTATTTTTTATTATACCATACTAATCACTTTATGCTTCATTTGCATTCATATAAGATTATTATTCATGTACTCTTCTCATAAGTATTTATTATCATAAGAATTGAACTAAATCAAGCCATTCTACATATACCACCATTCGGCCAATAAGCAGTATCACATTTCCAAATTATTTCTTTCTCAAATTTCATACCATACATAGTTTTATATCCAATTTAAGCCATAATATAATAAAATATGCCAATTTCACATAGAAATTCTCAACTCCCATCTCTTTTCACCATTATGTAACTATTACATAATTTGGTACTCTTCTCATTTTTCCTTCTCATTAATATTATTGCACTCCTTATATTTTAATTTGCCTAATTATCTTAAATACTCAATTAAAAGTCAAATTACATTAAGGTACCCTAAGGTACCCAATTCGGCCACCCTAGCTTTCAACCTTATTTATTTAATTTCTTCACTAATTTGAGTTTCTAATAACTTAATTTAGCATTTTATCATGTTAACTTAATTTATTTCACCATTCCATTACATTGCATATATTCTTTTATAATATCATATTAATATATATTCATGGTAAGTACTATCTTTATACACATACTCGTCTCAATTTATTCTAAATTAGTATAGCACATTTTATGCTTAGATTATAACTAACATTATTTAATTGTTTTGTTATCAATTGCATACAATTCAGCCCCCACTCCATACCTCACGTAGACATCAATTTCTTCTTGGTTCTATAATTATTTCATATCAATTCATCATTCTATTACATACTCATGACTTATTTCACATTATTCTTTATTTTTACTTAGTTACATAACATAAATTTCATACCAAAATTCATAATTTAAATGAAATAAGGTGTAGTTTGTATCCACTTACCTTTAATTAGCTTGAAACACTCCTATTCCTACTTCTCTTTGCCTTAGCCTTAGCCTTCCTTACCTTCTCTTTCCTCTTACTTTTCTTCTTTTGGCCGAATATGGAAGAGAAAAATTAACATATCTAAATGTTGATTTAAAGCAAATTAAAGCTGATACAATACTCTCCTAATACTTCTCTTCATGCTCATATAAAATTTTCTAATTAATTCCAACTAAAACTTATAAAGTCATTAAATTATGTATAACTTCTCTTACCTTATTTTCTTAATTTATTGACTCCTCCTTGCTGTAAATCCTTCTCTAAGTGAAAGAGAAGGTCTTTTAATGTGCAAGAATGGAAGATGAGCTTTGGAATTAGAGAGAAAAAGCTTGTGTGAAGAAACAAAATAGTGAAGGAGGAAGATGATGGCTGGTTCTAATTTCTAAAGGAAATAAGGGGAAAATTCTATAAATTTGAAGAGATTTTTAGATTTCTCTACACTCTTCCACCTTATCTTTTAGTATGTAAAAGGAGTGGCCATAATTCACCCTTTAACTATTGAATTCAATGGCTTTAAATTAAGCCACTTGTCACTCATTCCTCCATCCCTACACATACATTCATCATAAGCTTACAACACCTGATTATGGACTTACTTTAATAACCTCAATGTTCTCAAATGGTTAAAATACCTGAATTAAACCCTTTAATTAACTCATTTTTGATTTTGCAACTTGAATATTAAATTTTTGTTCCCCATGTTGGAATGCCCTGAAACTTTTCCTCGCATGCATTAGGATTCTCAAGAACATGTTAAAAGTTTGGCTAATTTCAATATCGTTTCAATATACTTCTGGCTTCAAATGGCCTGAATAGCTGGTTCGAAACCCAAAACCTCGAAACTACCAAAATATTTATTTTTCACTTCCAATAGTTTTTTTAGGTTATTACTAACATACTTATGAAATTAGATTAAATTTTTGAAGTTCGGTACATAAATTCTGTGTCCGATCAAACTTTTAGTCAACCATTTTTACGGTACCAAGGAAAAACTTCTCTATTATGTTTAAGGGTCGATTTAAGCTCATTTCTTCTCAAATTGTACCATTGGACACTATTTAACACATACTTTTATAAATCACTCTTAGGTTAAACTGCTCGTCGGATCACCCATTCTCGAATTTTCTTAGCTCGAGCATGTTTAACCTTTACACATTCTCTAATTTTCCTATCTTGTTCAACTCCGATTACTTCAAAAATTGTTCTGAGATAATTATTCATGCTTTACATCGTACATGCATGATAAATAAAAATTTGGAGGTGTTACAATACTCCCCCGCTAATAAAAATTTTATCCTCGAAATTTACTCAAATAGTAAAGCAATACACATTGCTAGCTTATAATTCCCTTAAATTTCCAAGTTGTCATTTCCCTATCGTGACATGTTCTGAATACTTGATAAATAATATCTGCTATATATATCATCTTTGCTACTATAGACGGTTATCTCATGGAACAAAGGATTTACTTTATCATCATTTCCTAACTGTAATCAATAGATAATAAAAGTCAAGTATCCTTTATGTCCTTAAGTCTCCTTTTCTTGCTATAACTAATTAAACCCATACTAGGTGTCAATTTTAATCATTATATCCCAAACTATAGTCAATCTTACACTTATTGTCACTAAGGTCCTTAATCTTGATCCTCTTGTATCTTTATATGACCTTTGCTCGTTGTATCTATGTTGAGTCTAAATCATGTTTCAACTACGAATGTTATTTCCTTGACTTTAGTTATTACTATGCCTATAAGAGAGATGGGCCCAAAAACTTGGTATAGAAAACTTGCCACCATCCAAGAAAATGCAGAATGTGTAACCGTATGGCTACATTACTCTTCTTAGCTCTAGTTCATTCCTACTTCTGCTGCCCAACTCTGATGTTTGCCTTCTGCTTACTTTAACATTTAATATGATGCATTAATATCTGAATGCACAATCTATTTATAAACTTTATCAAAATATTTCCTTTATCTAGTGAATGATTTATTACATGCATCTTCCTTTTCTAGTGTAAGTAGTCCTCTTTACTAAGAGAAAGTTTACATTTATTATCTACTCTTGATTGGTTCATTAACTAATAGAAATAAAGCATCTCTTTTGTCTTCATAAGGCCTTTACTCAACATAATTGACGAAATCTATACTATGTTTCAGCCATAACCCATCGCTCGTATAATATCCCGCCACTATCCATGTTGAATGTAAGACATGTTGCTGAATGACTGTCTAATGATAAATGCATATATTTACTGTGTAATATGTAACTGTATGATTGGACTGTATGTGTGTATGTTGTATGTCTATGCATAGACAAAAATGCAAATGTAAGTATAACTAGCTAATGCGTAGTACCGGAGGCGGTGTATACTAGCTGGGTTAACAAAATCACCCGATAGACATTATCTCATAATCTATTAAACTAACTAGGAGTCCAACTCTCATCCTCAATCACTACCAACTCTCATCCTCAATCACTAACTTACTCATTCCTTTATGGCATGTACATGTGTCGACCCAATATCCGTATTTATCCATACTAATATATTACTCCGATCTTAGGATCGTCTAAATCATGCTTTGATACCATTAAATGTAGCACCCTACATTTTTTCATAAATTCCATATACTATACAGAATCAATATACAATCATCCACATAATATTCCCATGCACACATGCTAGTACTCATAATATTATTTACATACACAATAATAACCACAATTATTACATATCAAATGCTAAATACAAATCGAACCGCCTCAACTTATGCGATCCCAACAGTCTTTATGTATATGCCTTATCGATCTTCCTTTTTCACATCCCCAATTTTATGTTCCTGCGTGCAGTCAACAAACCACACGCTAAGCAATATTGTTGCCTAGTGGTGAATACAATTACACAAATTTCATCTAAATAAATTTATTTGTATTTATTTATTTTTTGGTTGTATTTATTATCTTATTTAACTCATTATATATATATATATATATATATATATATATAGTAATACCACTTCACTCATATAACTTACATATCCATACATGTTTTTTTTTATTTTTTTCCGTTTCCTTATGTTACCTTATCTTTAATACAACTACGGTTCCACATTTAATACCTTTATACTAATATATTTTTACTTAACTTTTTACTAATTCCTATATAATCATTAACATAGCTATTTTATTGACTTCTTCTAAAGCCAATTTACAATTTCGTTTTGTTGCATGCTTTTAAGTATAATGTTCGACTTCCACAATCATATGGAATTTCTTCCTTCATTAATTGTTCAATAATTGAATTTTTTTTAAATTTCTAAATTCTTCTATAACTATTTCTTTCCTTGTGTTGCCTTATTTTTCTTTAACTTTTTAGATAACCTTTAAATTATTTTCATTTTTGGTCCAATTGATCTTTTATTATCTTCTCTCCCAAATTTACTATTTTAATTCAAGTTCTTATTTTTAATAATTCTTACCATGAAATTTCATTCCATTTCTTTTTGGTCCTCCACAATTTCAATTCTATCTTTCATTTTCTTAGCTTTTGACCAAATTATAAATTTATTTTATTTGTATTAAATTTTGCTTAGATTTCTCTTTTCGACCCCTTTCGGTCCAACTCTACATTTTAATCTCTATTAACCATTTTACCTTTAATTTCTTCAATTTATTTTATTCTTTACTTTACACTCCAATTTTTCCCAGCATTCTGTTATACAGGATAATTTATAAATTTATCTTTTCTTTGCCACTTTATTTTCTAAATTTTACCATTTGATCCCTGAACTTGTAGTTTTTCATAATCACAATTATTTAAATTTAAAATTTGGCCCTTTTTCTTTAATTAATTTCATATTCAATCTTTTCTTACTAACTTTTATATAATTTATACTTGAATGACAAATTACAATTAAACCCTTAAACTTATGTTCATCACGTTTAACTTTATTTATTTTTTTCTCTTTTGACTTAATTTTCTTTATACTTATTTTCCTTAATTAATCTCATTTATTTCCTCACTTTGATGGAAAAGTTCAATTTTGTTCTTATAATTTCTTTTTGCTTTATTTTATACTAATTAACTTCAGTTTTGACTTTTATCTTATTTTGACAAATTGACTTCAATTTTGATTAGTTTGACTTTTTTTGATATTTAATTTAATTTAAGTGCATAAGTTACCTTTTGGTCCCTTGAAAGTTTCCTCATAGTGGCAAATTATAGTTTGATCCCTAAACTTATATTTATTTACAATCTTACCCTTTTTCACCTATTCACTCAATTTAATTTTTTTAATCACTATATTAGTGGTACAATTACAATTTTACCCCTGCTTTATCATATAATCACCTTTTTATCATTTTTAAGTCTATTAACCACTTTTTTCGCTTTAATGCTTAAATTCATGCACCACTTCTTTTATGCACAATTTACTTTTTGATCCTTATTTCCTTACATAATTATGATTTTGCCCTTGTTAACTAATTTGTTATATTTTCCATTATATTTCCAAACCGATTAACTATATGATATTCTTTTTACTTAATTTACATTCCAAATTCTCATTTTCTTACATAATTATCGTTTTACTTGTACTTGACTTATTAATCTCATTTTTCACCTTATTTCTTATTTATTCATATTTATGATATCTAAATTGTTGCAATTACTTTTTAATCCTAGTTTTCATGTAAAATTATAATTTATCCCTAGTTGTCACCAGTGAAAATCCTCGAACCGGATAAGTGGGATGAGAACTTCAACCATCACCATATACTGGAGGGATTGTACAGCCAGGGTACGATATCGATTCTTCAGTGTACCATATAATCCTAATGCACTGGAGGGACCGTATAGCCATGGTACGATACCAAATTCTTTAGTGTACTATATAATGAGCCGGCAAAGAAATAAATCATATTTCATTGTAAAATTTCAATCAGATCACAATAATACCGCGATGTGAAAGGAGTGGCCATGATTCACCCTTTAACTATTGAATTCAACAGCTTTAAATTAAGCCACTTGTCACTCATTCCTCCATCCCTACACATCCATTCACCATAAGCTTGCACACACCTGATTATGGCCTTACTTTAATGACCTCTATCTCCTCAAATGGTTAAAATACCTGAATTAAATCCCTTAATTAACTCAATCTCGATTTTGCACCCTTAATATTGAGTTTTCGTTTCCCATGTTGGAATACCCTGAAACTATTCCCCGAGTGCACTAGGATGCTCAGGAACATATGGTTAAAATTTCAGCCAATTTTGACATCGTTTCAATATACTTCTAGCTTTGACGGTCTGACTAGCAGGTCTGAAACCCCAAACCTCAAAACTACCAAATATTTATTTTTAACTTTCGATAGTTTATATAGGTTATTACTAACATACTTATGAAATAGAAATAATTTTTGAAGGTTGGTACACAAATCCTGAGTTCGGTCAAACTTTCAGTCAATCCTTTTTTACGGTACCGAGAAATTTTTTTTTGTCCTATTTAAGGGTTGATCTAAGCTCATTTTCTTCTTAAATTATACTATTGGACTCCGTTTAACACCTACTTTCATAAACAACTCTTAGGTCAAATTTTTCGTCGGGTCATCCATTCTCGAATTTCCCTAGCCCGAGCACATTTAACCTTTACACATTCTCTAATTTTTCTGTCTTGTTCAACTTCGATTACTCTGAAGTTTATCCTAAGATAATTATTCATGTTCTACGTCATACCATGCATGATAGATAAAAATTTGGGGGTGTTACACATATGCCATACCTATGATATACACATGTATACATGCCATGCCTACCATCTTCGTGGTACCTCGCTTTGTTCTTGATCATTTTAGCATCGGCTACCAATCTTTCTATCACTATAACCTGTGCGCAGTCAACAAACTACGTGCTGAGCATTAAAATGCCTAGTGGTGGATACATATCCCAAACTTTCCACAAAATATCATACACATATTTACATGCATGCATGCATACGTACATACATACATACATGCATGCTTCTATGATCATTACTTAATATTAACTATTCATTCACCATTTTGATGTGCATCCTACATTCATGCACAAATGCATTTAACATGAAAATTGTTTCAATCATTCAATAGAATACAATTATCATTCCACTTAACACTTTATACAATTAAATGCCATAATACCACTCATTTTTCCATTTTATCGTTTTTATCCTTTAAACACATCACTTAGTGTAGTTGCCATTTTTATGCTTATCTTTCATTAATTTACAATATTACCCCTCAATTATAATTAATTACTTTAATATCACTAATTGAACTCATTTATGCACTTTCTTTTACTATTCATTGTGCAATTTACAATTTTGATTTTTAACATGCTATTTTCTTGCCACTTTATACTTTAATTCCAATTCTTTTCACTCTGTACAAATAAGTTCACTCACATTTCATTTTTACTCGGGAATTAACCTTCATACTTTTATTCATTACACAATTATTTAGTCATTCAGACATGCATTCATTTATTCAGTCACTCAGATATTTATTTAATTGATCATTTTAAAAGAATCTTCTTATTTTCGCCATACTTACTCTTAAGGCTTAATTTTTCCTCTCTTTTATTTTTAATACATGTTATGATATGAAAATTTATGATTTAGTCCCTATTTCCATTTAAGTTCAAAAATTACACTTTTAATCCCTATCTTACCATACAACAGGGTTCATTCACAATTTTATTTTTTCAATTAACATTCCATTTGCTAAATTACGATTTAATCATTGCATTTTCACTAAATTATGATGATATTTTTTTATCACTTATTTATACTAATGCCACTATTTATCTTTACTTTCACACTAAATTTTTTATTTGACATGCGACCTATCATTTAATCTCAAATATATCACTTTATGGAAAATTATATACTGATCCCTAATTTTTTAATTAATTACAAAACTGTCATTTTTACATCCTATTTACAATTTTTCCATTAGTTCATTTATTTTCACTCTAAATCCATTATTTGGCATACAAATTACCAATTAGTCCCTATTTGATAAATTTCTTGTCCAATTTCAGTTTAGTCCTCCAAGACTACAAAAATTTACCTTTAAGCTATTCATTCACTATTTTATCATTTTTATTCATACATTCACTATTTTATCACTTTTACCTATTAAATTTATTATTTGTATAACTTACCATTTTGATCCTAAACTTTTCATTTTCTTTCATATAAGTCTTTTTCACTCTCATTTTCATTTACACTTCACTTTTTGCACTTTTAAGTCATTTTTACCATTATGCCCCTAATATAATTCCGGCAGAAATTTTCAGACCAGATATACGGGATGTGGATCCTATAGGTCCACAACAATGCACTAAGGAATGACCTCGAAAGATCATTCCACCACTTTTGTAGAACAGAATAGAATAGTAAATACAGAAACTATGAGAGATCATTACGATCCTGCCATAGCAAAACAAGTCGTCATGACTTGCAATGCGGTATGTGTGTTTTTATGACTAGCCAATCATATCCTGAACAAGATTTAAACCGTCTGACCACTACTAAGGGCAAAATTTCTTACTTATTTTAAAACCACTTTTCACACTTGAACTCTTTCACTTGCTTTTTCATTTCAATACACTATTCATTTAATTATTTCATCACTTTTACACATTTAAACTTTTTCACTTGCTTATGCATTTTAATACATTGGTCACTTGACATATTCATCATTTCCACTCATTTTATGAATTATTTCATCATAATTCAACAATTTCACTTTAATCATAATATAATTTCATTCTCAAAAATATTTATATAAATTTCATAAATTCTAAATAAATTCATGTACACTTCTTTTCATAAGTTGTGATGATTGAAGATTAAAACAAAAAGCAGTATTTTAAAACTAAAATAAAACAATTGAAAGAGTAAAAATAAAAAAACAAGTAAATTAAATGAGGTAAAAATCAATATTAAAAATAACTTTCACTAAAGGACTATCCACCTTAACCAATATTATTATGACTTAATCAAAAAGTAAATACACAAGTGATTATGGAGAATTTAGATTAATAAACCCAGATAACTTTATTCAAGATTATCATTCCAAGCATTAAAATTCACTTATTCAGAATAATTCAACACTTAGCATAAATATCTGAATTAATTCTCCTAGATGTTTATTAAAGCCTTTTTCAAGAGATTTAACTTCCACCTATTCTTAGTTACACTTTTTTTAATCTTAATTTACTTAAATCAATACAAAATTATAGCTTATTCAGTTTATAATCATGCATTAACCTAAATAAATCAACCCAAGAACATGCAAATTAATAATCAATTTAAACTAATTAATTAACCAATGCTTAATCAAGTTAACAATCAATTTAAAATTGAGTAAAGACAAGACTATGTTTAAGAACTAAGAAATAATCAACTTGCATTAAATTGAAGATCAAACTTAAGTCATAACAATACAAGTTAAGGATTCAAGTATCCTTTAGCAAAAGTTAGAGAAAACTACTCACAAGACATACTTAAAACTAAAACAAAGCTTCGAAGAAAAACAGTGAAAACAAAAACAACGTAAAATAAACTAAGAAAATAATGTGATTAATTCTAAGATTGGATGATTTCTCTGGTATTTTAGATTGCTATTTATAGGCCAAAGTCGTAGTAAAATCCTTCTTAAACTCTAGAAATTAATTAGGAAGTGAACTCTACTAAAACAGGAAGCTCGAGAAAATCCTTCGTCATATGGGACTCCAACACGTGGCCACGTGTCTCCCAGTGTATTTCTACACGTGGTCACATGTTGCCTTTGTTCTTCCTCACACGTGGTCACATGTGGTCCTCCTTTGTTTCACACGTGGTCACATGTTACTTGGTTGCTCTTCTTTTTCTCCTTCTCATGTGGCCATGCATACTTATTCAATGCTTTTCACGTGGCAATGCATTCCCAAGTTCATCCCTTCACGTGGCCACACCTAGTTCTCTTCATACAATTCAAGTGGTCACATGAAAACCTTATGGACTCGACACTTCACTTCCTCGTATCAATTTTTTCACTTTTGTAGTTTTGGCCCCAATCTTTGCCTTTTTTGTAATTTAAGCTCTTTTTAGCAATTTAAACCTGAAAAACAACCAAAACTTTGGATTAACCTTAAAAACATACAAATTAATAATTTAACTCTAATTCAACCTAAATTACACCAAATTAACTAAATAACAATGCTTAAAACATATTAAAATTATATATAATTCATACTTATCAAACACCCTACACTTAAACCTTGCTTGCCCTCAAGCAAATTAAAACAATCCCACCTTCAAAACTGTCAAACTTGTACAAAGACATACAATTTCAAAACCAAGCTTAGCATTTTAACAAAAGCACTTAATATAATCTCTAAATATATCAACTTCGAACAAGATAATATTAGTTAATTTCCTTGAGTGTGTGCAAGAACAAAATATTTTAAGCAATTTTAAAGATCAAAACATGAATACAACTAAGTAATGAAGTGTAGAATATATGAATGCATAAGCATACAATTGGTTTCGTGCTTGAAACTCTAGAAACACAATAGGCCTCTCCTTTAGCACCAGAACCCGAAGGTCATTTTCGCTAAACAACTCAAAACAAACTTAAAATCACATAGGTCTTTTAAGGGTTGCAATGGGGTTAAGGATATGGTTATCAAAGAATGGATAAAAGATAATCAAAATGAATAGCCACTCGAAGATAAAATAGATCACTAGTCCCAATAACTTAAACAATGTATATTTTGCTCATTCTTGCCTCAATTTCAAACTTCTTTTTAAGAGAAATTATGCCTTTTTCCAAGAAGTTATCATAATTTTGTTTCTCCTTATACTACCCCACACTTAGATTTTTTTCATATTTGCTAGCTCTTCTCTTTCTTTCTTTTCTCAAACTTTCAAACGTTTTTTTTAATGCTAGCATTCACAAAATACTTGCATAAACTCAAGGTAATACAAAGTAAATTTTTCACTTTACTTCATCAATAACTTTGCTAAGATTTTCTTACTACACCCAATAGAACTTTAATCTCTCAAAAATCCATTTAGTCCTAAAGTGGCCAATTCCATATGGTGAGATAAAGGCTTTTTAGGTTATATGGTTAAAACATTAGGTGTAACAAGAAAATATTAATGGTACGCATTAAGCATACCCTTTTAGGCTCAATTTGGCTTTTCAAAGGATAATTTTATCAAGGTAGGACAAAAAGTCTTTAAGGAAGTTTATCAAGAAAATTGTTACCTAGATCATTTTCTAAGTTGTTTGAGTTGTTCATATGCTTTAAAGGGTGATGAGGAAGGTTCTAGTGCTCTAAATTTTCTTACTTCACTACTTCATTATATTGATTTTTTCTAAGTTAAAAACTGGTCTAAGTGCTTTCAAAGATTTGGAAACTAACAAATATTTATCAAGCTGGAGATTAAACTATCTAAAGATTTATTAAACAACATAAATGTTCTCTTGCTAAGCAAAGGTTTAAAACATGCATATTCCTACATTCAAGTTCAATTTGTTCAAAGTTTTGAAGGTAACCAGGGCAAACTAAGTTCTCATGCAAACTAAGTGAAAAGGCAAGCTACATAAGTCTTCAATATGTTTTACAAACTTAAGAAAGCAAACAAAACTCACACAAAACAAAATAACATAAAACAAAACACAAAATATAAAATAACAAAACCCGATTCATGAAAAAGAAAAGGAAAGGTAGAAGACAATCTTCCTGAAAGGAGGCTACCTCCTTCTCAAAATTTTGCTATCCACAGCAAATGAAGAACTATTCAGGTGGAGGCGGAGGTGGAGGATACCGCTTCCAAAAGTGGTGTATAAAGTGCTCAATAGTCCTATTGCCTTCCATCATCGTATCTCATAACATGTCCAGTCTTCCTTGCATTTGATCTAGCCGAATTTGCTGAGCATCCAACCAGCTACTTAACTGATTAAATGGACCTTCCCATTCAGGTGTTGCGGGCTCATTGATGGGGGAAGGTGCAATTGGGGCAATATTCTCCTCATTTGGCTCATCTTACTGCTCTTCAATCCTAATGTTGTTCTCTCTTAAGTATTCCTCTCGAGTTGCCTAATGACCACAAGGCCTAGCAATCAGAATTTTCATCCTCTTAAGCATCTTATTATCAATACAAGGTAGATCTCCTGGAAGTGGGTCTCCGTACACAGGCTGTTCAACTGCAATAGCTAAAACTGTAGCTATCCACCCAATAAAAATATTATCAATATATCCTGGCATTTTCTGTAATTCCTTAATTCGAGTTGCTATAATTCCTGCTCCATTGATTGCTATGCCATCCATCATGCATCGGAGGACAATAGCTTGAGACACACTAATAGTGCTCGCATTTTTCAAATTGTTATACATGCTCTTTGCCAAAAAATGATGAATGATCCTCAAAGCATGATTCCTTAAGGCATAAACCTTGCATTGACCTCCTACCCATGGCTCATCTAGCTCAAGATCTTTGATTCTTTCCCAATTTACTACAGGAGATGCATCCTCCAATTCAGTTGGGGCATCGGGCACAAATCCTAAAATTTCTGAAAATTGCCTAAAAGTCAAGGAGTAGCCTTTCTTGCCAAACTTAAAACCTATTGTTTCGTCCTCCGCATCTCTCTTAAAGTAACATTGAAAAGAGTATAGAAAATCCCTTGCCATATCCGGATATACCTTCGGCTTCTTTTCAATAAACTGTATCCATCCAATATGTTGGAGTAATGGTTCTACCTCATGATCCCACGGATTTCCAGCCGGAATATTGAGGAAGTATTGACTTAAATAGGCGGGCTAGACATACGTACACTTACTGAAGTAGTCAAATTTATTGACCTTAGCCCTGTCCACATATGATGGGATGCGTATACCGAAAGAGCTTGCTACATCAAGATATTTGGTTCGTCGAGGTGCCACTGAAAAGAATTAAAACATAATGTAAGCGGAACATGTAAATTCATAAACCAAAGTATACTTAAGTGCAAGTCGTTGAACATACATTGAAGCACAAATGGATGAAATGAAAAATAATGAAAGTATAGATGCATGGTATATGAGTGCAAAGCAAAATGTTAGGCATAACAATTGTTGAAAAGTTGGGCACAATGAATATGTCAAAAAGAATGCCTAACATGCATGAATAAGGTTATGAACCAATCTCTCAAGAGGTTAAAAAGGTTGTAATGCATCAATACAAATCATAAACATGCCAACCAAAGAGTGAAAATTAAATAAATTTAAAGAAAAACTCATTAGGACATTTCATCGAACATGTTATGGGCACAAGTTTGCACATCATATTAGAGATCATATCAAAGATTATTCTTTACCCAATTGAATATCAAGCATCTATAACATGCATATATGATTCATAATCATTCATAGGAGCAAAAGGAATTATCATGAAAGCAAAACGTTAAGTGCAAATTAACCTCCCAACTACCCATTCATAAGTAGTAATGGCAATGAAACATAGTAATGGATGATATGAAAACAACAACCAAGCAGCAAGGAGAACGAATACTTACTTGAAAGTGAGAACCAAACCAAATGGTAGCTTAAAATTGAAGATGAGGTGTGTGAGTTGTGAAAACCCTAAAATAATAGAGAAAAATATGGAGAATGAAGAGAAGATGGGTAGAAGAGAGAGAAAAAAAGGCAAGGAGAGGGAGAATGGTGGTTGGAAATGGTGATGAGCGGTGGTGGTTGGAAACCCGTGGCCGTGGGTCAATTTGTTGATGGTGAGGCGTGGCCGTGTGTGAGAGTAAAAATAAAACGAAAAAGAAGAGTAAAAAGAGACATGAGAGTGTTTATAAGGGGCATCATCAATTGGCGTGGCCATGTGATTTCAAGGAAGGAACCACACGTGGTCACGTGTCCTTGTGTACATGAGGTATGCGTGGCCACGTGAGGTTTCTTCTTTGAATTCACGTGGTTACGTGTTTGTGTGTAGTGTAGACAGTGAGTGTGTGCGTGCCCACGTGTGTGATAGAGTGGGTGTGTGCGTGGTCATATGTGTGTGTAAAGAGGATAGTGAGGTTGTGCGTGACCACGTGATGGCAAAGGAGAAACCAAACGTGGTCACGTGTGTGGAAGTGAAATAGAGCAGTGAGGCTAGACGTGGCCACATGATGGCAAAGGGAAAACCACACGTGATCACGTGTTGGGGTATTTATGTGCACCTTTTGAAACACCTATCTGCAATAATCCTTTTTAGCCTTCCTTAGTTTTAATTTTTCCATTTTAAACATTTAAAACACGATGAAAAACCTTTTTACCCACTCTTTTCATGAATCAAAACACACAAAACACAAAATACAAAAAAGCACAAAATTTAACTGTAAAAATAAAAGAGAGAAAGATTAGAAGTTCTGAGTTTTTTAAAGTCTCCAGCTAGACTTTCCAAACCATTTCTTAGGTATCTTGAAGAACCATAGTTGCTTCAGCAACCTCTTGTTGTCCGAGTTGGTATGGTTTGAGCCGATGACCATTTACTGTAAATTCACGACCGTCTTTTAAGCTTTTGATTGTTACTATGCCAAGGTTATTGCTTGACACCACTTGGTATGGTCCGAGCCACTTTGATTTCAGTTTTCCTGAAAACAAATGAAGATGACTATTATAACGAAGCACTAACATACCTGGAACAAAATATTTTACCCTTAAATGCTTATCATGCCATCGTTTGGTCTTTTCTTTATAAAGTGCAGCATTGTCATATGACCATTGTCGAATTTCATCGAGTTCATTGAGCTACAATTTCCTCTTTTCTCTTGCATTTCTCAAATCAAAGTTAAGAAATTTTGTAGCCCAATAAGCTTTATGCTCTAATTCTACTGGAAGATGACATGCTTTTTCAAAAATAATTCTAAAGGGAGACATACCTATAGGGGTTTTGAATGCAGTTCGATAAGCCCATAGAGCCTCATCTAACCTAAGAGACCAATCTTTTCTAGAGTTGTTAACTATTTTCTCTAAGATTGATTTCAACTCCCTATTAGACACTTCTACTTGCCCATTTGCTTGAGGGTGTTATGGGGTTGTGATTTTGTGCTTAACACCAAATTTCTTAAGCAATGTTTTGAATTGATGGTTGACAAAATATTTGCCGCCATCACTTATAATAGCTCTAGGTGCTCCGAATCTAGTGGAAATATTTTTCCTAATGAATTCAAGCACAATTTTTGCATCACATGTCCTAGTAGCTATTGCTTCTACCCAGTTACTCACATAATCCACTGCTACCAAGATATACTCAAACCCAAATGAATTTGGAAAGGGTCCCATGAAATCTATGCCCTATACATCAAAAATTTCTACTTCTAGCATGTTGTTCATAGGCATTTCATCTCTTTTGGATATATTTCCTACCCGTTGGCATTTATCACAAGTTGCTATAAAAGATCTTACATCCTCAAACAAAGTCGGCTAGAAAAAACCTGATTGAAGTATTTTTTGAACTGTTCTATTTGGTCCGTGATGACCTCCAACTTCATCTCCATGGCATTGTTGTATGATAGCTTCTTGTTTCGATTCTGGTATACATCATCTTAGCACTTGATCCGTACAGATTTTGATGAGATACGGATCATCCCAAAGGTAATGCTTGGCATCCACTTTTAGCTTTTTCTTTTGTTGCCAAGTAAATTCCTTAGGAAGATAGCCACCTGCAAGAAAATTAACTATATTAGCGTACCATGGAACTGAATTTTCATAATTATAACAAGCACAAATATGTTCATCGGGAAATAAGTCAGAATTTTTTTCCTTTTCGATGCTAGCATGATCTAATCTAGATAGATGGTCAGCTACGAAATTTTCCACTCCTTTCTTATCTTTAATCTCAACATCAAATTCTTGGAGTAGTAACACCCATCGGATAAGTCTTGGTTTAGAATCCTTCTTTGCAAAAAAGTACCTCAATGCCGTATGGTCCGACCACACCGTAACTTTGGATCCTAGGAGATAAGATCTAAATTTTTCGAATGAAAAGACTATTGCCAAAAGTTCTTTCTTCGTAGTGGTGTAATTAACTTGGGCTCCGGTGAGTGTATGGCTTGCATAGTAGATGGTATAGAAAATTTTCTCCTTTTGCTGTCCTAAGACTGCTCTAACTGCATAATCGCTTGCATCACACATAATTTTAAATGGTAAGCTCGAATTGGGTGATGCAATGACCGATGCATTAACTAACTTTTGCTTTAATAGATTAAAAGCCTACAAACACTCAGCATCAAAGTTAAATGCATCATCTTTAAGCAACAAATTAGAAAGTGGTTTGGCAATTTTAGAAAAATCCTTAATAAACCGATGATAAAACCCGGCATGACCAAGAAAACTTCTAATGCCCTTAACACTAGTTGGTGGGGGTAATTTTTCTATCACATCAACTTTTACTTTATCGACCTCAATGCCTTTTTCAGAAATTTTGTGCCTTAAGATAATTCCTTCTCTAACCATGAAATAACATTTTTCCAAATTTAGAACAAGATTTGTCTCTTGACACCTTTTTAAAACCAATGCTAGATTATTCAAACAAGATTCAAAGTCATGACCATAAATAGTAAAATCATCCATGAAAACCTCCATAAATTTTTCAATAAAGTCATGAAATATGGCCATCATGCATCGTTGAAATGTGGCAGGTGCATTACAAAGAACAAAAGGCATTCTCTTATATACAAATGTTCCATATGGACATGTAAATGTGGTCTTTTCTTGGTCTTCCGGGGCTATAGGTATTTGCATATACCTCGAATATCCATCAAAGAAACAATAGAATCTATTACCTGCCAATCTTTCTAACATTTGGTCAATAAAGGGCAATGGAAAATGGTCTTTTCTAGTAGCATTGCTCAACCTCCTATAGTCAATGCACACTCTCCATTCCATTACTGTGTGTGTAGGAATTAACTCATTATTTTTATTGATTACTACTGTCATTCCCCCCTTTTTAGGCACACATTGAACGGGACTTACCCAATTATTATCAAAAATAGGATAGATAATACTTGCATCAAGTAATTTCAATACTTATTTTTTCACTACCTCTTGCATAGTTGGGTTGAGCCTTCGTTGAGGTTGCACCACCGGCTTAAATTTATCCTCCATGGGTATACGATGTGTACAATAGCTGGGGCTAATCCCTTTTAAGTCGGATGTTGCCCAACTAATTGCCCTTTTATGCTTCTTGAGGACTTCAATGAACATTTCTTCTTCCAAACCTGTCAATAAAGATGAAATAATTACTAACACATCATTATCTTTTAAAAATACATATTTTAAATGAGATGGAAGTGTTTTAAGTTCAGAATCTCCCTTAGAAGGGGATGGTTCATCCTCCATTTCATCATGTTCACTGTGCTCTTTTTCCAGATTTTGTACCAACTTCTTCTCTTTTGCTTCCAACTCTTCCATTTCCTTAGGATGCATTAAACAACTTTAAAGCTCATCATTGAGAATGATTTCCTCTTGCTTTATATTGGCACAATCTTGAATTTCATCAACAAAATAAATGGTCTCTTCAAAATCATACGAGGGGTGTTTTAAAATTTTATTGACATTGAAAATCAATTCCTCCTCGTTGAATCTCAAAGTGACCGTTTGTCCATGAACATCAATTAAGGCTCTTGCCGTATTTAAGAATGGCCTACCCACTATTAATGGCACCTTCCTATCTTCCTCCATGTCCATGACCACAAAATCAATTGAAAATATGAAATTTTTGACTTTCACCAATAAGTCCTCAATGATTCCTTTTGGCTTCTTCACCGATCTATCCGTCAATTGAAGTGTTATTCGGGTTTCCTTTAGATCACCTAGGTTCAATTTCCTGCAAATTGAATAAGGCATCAAGTTAATACTAGCACCCAAATCACATAAAGCATGCCCAACAAAATTACCTCCTAGTTCACAAGGTAATGTAAAACTACCAGGATCTTATAATTTTTCAGGAATTTTATTGGTTAATATGGCACTACAATTATCGGATAATTGAATCGTTCCTATGCCTTCTAGCTTTTTCTTATTAGTGCACAATTCCTTCATAAATTTAGCATACTTAGGCATGTGTAATAAAGCTTCAGTAAATGGTAAATTTATATGTAGCTTTTTAAACATGTCTAAAAATCTACTTAATTGTTCATTTTTTCTTTCTTTTCTAGCTAGAATAGGAAATGGTAATTGAGATTCATCAAGAACAGTAGAAACGAGTTTTTCTTTACCTTTACCCTTCTCAACCGTAGGAGGCACTTTTTCAACATTTTCTGAGTTAGAATTACTTACCTCCGTTGTCGGTTCCACTGTTGGGGAAGAATTCTTACCAATTTCAATTTTCTCTAACTCTTTCCCACTCCTTAAGGTGATAGCTTTGGCTTTTTCTTTTGGATTTATGTCCACATTAGATGGAAATGTCCCTTGAGTTCGGTTGGATAATGAACTAGCAAGTTGCCCCATTTGGTTCTTTAGATTCCTAATGGATGCCTCTTAGTTCCTCATCCAAATATCTTGTGATTTTCATCTAGCATCTTGACTAGCCAAGATTGAGTTTTGAGAGGCCATGAAGTTTGCAATCATCTCTTCAATATTGGATTTCTTTTCTTGAGGAGGGGGAGGTTGAGATTTTTGAAAACCGGGTGGTTGGTGGTATGATTGTGATGGGTATTGGTGTGGATAATATGGTGGAGCTTGATTTTGGTATGGAAGATGGTTATTGGGAGGTTAGTTATGGTTAAACTGAGGTCTAGGATTAGAGTTAGAAGAAGAACCTTGATTACTTTCCCTCCATGAAAAATTAGGATGGTTTCTCCATCCCGGGTTATAAGTGTTGCTATATAGGTTCAAGGCATTTACTTCTCCAATCCTTCATTAGTCTTCACTCCCGAATGTCCTGGAATTCCCGCATAAGCATCAACTTCATTAGATAACATATAAATATTTTTAGCTTTAAGCTCATTTATTTCTTTTAAATGCTTCTTTTCCATTAATTTCAATTGAGCTTTTAACATAACTACTTCATCAATATTATGAACTCCCTATTTCTTTTGAGCTGCTCTAGAGGTTGCCCATTGAGTATCATTGGTAGCCATCTCATCAAGAAGCAAAAATGCATCTTTCGGAATTTGGTTCATGAAACTACCATTTGAGGCTGCATCCAACAAAGAACTTGTTGACGGATGGGCGCCTGCATAGAAAATGTGCATTAGTTGATAAACGGAAACCTCATGATGAGGGCAGCTTTTTAAAAGTCTCCTAAATCTTTCCCATGCTTCATGAAATGGCTCCTCATAAAATTGTTGGAAATCACTAATTTGTTTTCAAATGAGGGCAGTCTTAGTAGGTGGAAAGAATTTGCACAGGAATTTTTCTTGTATTTGTTGCCAAGAATGGATGGATTGATTTGGTAACATTTGTAGCCAATCCCTAGCTTTTCTTATGAGGGTGAATAGAAAGAGTTTCAACCTAATTGCGTCAATTGATACATTAGGAATTTACACAGTGTCACTAACTTCTAAGAACATATCTAAATGTTGCGCAGGATCCTCTATGTCCAAACTCGAAAATTGGTTTCTTTGTACCATCGTGATGGTAACGAGTTTAATCTCAAAGGGCTAGTGGCGAGGAATCCTAATGGTTCTATGTTCTTCATTCCACCTAGGAATAGCATAATCCCTAATGGTCCTAGGTCTATACCCATTTCCGGGAGCTTGGTGGGGTATGTTTTGCTCTTCAATCTAGGTGGTGGAGGATCATTCATAGGTTGTTCTATTTTCGGGTCATTCATGTTGCCTCTTAGTCATCTAATCCTATGAAATGTCCTCTCAATTTCAGGGTCTATGGATAGGATGGGATTATTTCTCACTATAAACCACTAGTCACCTAAATAAAATCAGAAAATAGGTGAATAAGAGAAGAAAACACACAAAAATCACTTTAAAATCAAAATAAATAAACAAACGCCAATGTGTCCCCGGCAACGATGCCAAAAACTTGATCGGATGCTAGCAAGTATACTAGATCGGCTAAGTAATATAGGAAAATATAATTATGACCCAAAATATTGAACCCAAGGGAAACTTGTGTTTGTATGTGCTATTTTAATTTCAAAACCAATTTTGTGTGTAGAAGAAAGAAGAGAAATCCCAAAGTTGTGATGATTGAAGATTAAAACAAAAAGCAGTATTTTAAAACTAAAATAAAACAATTGAAAGAGTAAAAATAAAAAACAAGTAAATTAAATGAGGTAAAAATCAATATTAAAAATAACTTTCACTAAAGGACTATCCACTTTAACCAATATTATTATGACTTAATCAAAAAGTAAATACACAAGTGATTATGGAGAATTCAGATTAATAAACCCAGATAACTTTATTCAAGATTATCATTCCAAGCATTAAATTCCCTTATTCAGAACAATTAAACACTTAGCATAAATATCTGAATTAATTCTTCTAGATGTCTATTAAAGCCTTTTTCAAGAGATTTAACTTCTACCTATTCTTAGTTACACTTTTCTTAATCTCAATTTACTTAAATCAATACAAAATTATAGCTTATTCAGTTTATAATCATGCATTAACCTAAATAAATCAACCCAAGAACATGCAAATCAATAATCAATTTAAACTAATTAATTAACCAATGCTTAATCAAGTTAACAATCAATTTAAAATTGAGTAAAGACAAGACTATGTTTAAGAACTAAGAAATAATCAACTTGCATTAAATTGAAGATCAAACTTAAGTCATAACAATACAAGTTAAGGATTCAAGTATCTTTTAGCAAAAGTTAGAGAAAACTACTCACAAGACATACTTAAAACTAAAATAAAGCTTCGAAGAAAAACAGTGAAAACAAAAACAACGTAAAATAAACTAAGAAAATAATGTGATTAATTCTAAGATTGGATGTTTTCTCCGATATTTTAGACTGCTATTTATAGGCCAAAGTCGTAGTGGAATCCTTCTTAAACTCCAGAAATCAATTAGGAAGTGAACTCTGCTAAAACAGGAAGCTCGAGAAAATCCTTCGTCGCATGGGATCCAGCACGTGGCCATGTGTCTCCTAGTGTATTTCTACACGTGGTCATGTGTTGCCTTTGTTCTTCCTCACACGTGGTCACGTAAGGTCCTCCTTTGTTTCACACGTGGTCACGTGTTACTTGGTTGCTCTTCTTTTCTCCTTCTCACGTGGCCATGCATACTTCTTCAATGCTTTTCATGTGGTCATGCATTCCCAAGTTCATCCCTTCACGTGGCCACACCTAGTTCTCTTCATATAATTCACGTGGTTATGTGAAAATCTTCTGGACTCGACGCTTCACTTCCTCGTATCAATTTTTTCACTTTTGCAGTTTTGGCCCTAATATTTACCTTTTTTGCAATTTAAGCTCTTTTTAGCAATTTAAACCTGAAAAACAACAAAAACTTTGGATTAACCTTAAAAACATACAAATTAATAATTTAACTCTAATTCAACCTAAATTACACCAAATTAACTAAATAACAATGCTTAAAACATATTAAAACTATATATAATTCATACTTATCAACATGCATTTATTATTCATTAATATTTGACATATTCCTTAATTTATTCTTAATATCTATCCGGCCTAATATAATATAATCCATTTCAATCATCTTTATAATAATTTAATTACTTAAATCACTAATCCTCATATTCATTATCATAGATCCACACTCTTTTAACATAAAAATCACAAAATCATTAAGAAATTCCTAAGCACATCATTTGGCCATATCAAGCTATCCACTTAAATTTATTTTCTTCTATATTTAAATCATTCAAAACATTATTTTTAATCCTTTTAATCATTTCTATGGCAATTATTTCAATTATTCATGCATTAATTATATACATGCATTACACATATAACCATAAATCAAACCAAATCACTGGAAAATAGGGAATTTTGTACCTACTTACCTTAGATTCATTTCCTCCATACTTTAATCTTCCTCTTCTTAGTTTTACTCCATAAATCATCATCATTTTCCTTAAAAAAATTCTAGTGGCCAAATATGTAAAGGTATAAAATCATCATTTTATTTGCTCTAAAATTAAATCTAACATCACAAATGAGCTTTACATACCTTAATCTATCTATATAAACTTTTAAATCAAATTATAGAGCTTGATTTCTCATACCTCATTTTTGATACATAACTTGATAAATCTTGATTTTTCACTTCAATTACTCCAAATTAAGCTTAGATATGATCACCATATGAAAGAAAAGCCTTATTTTACTTGGAATAATGGAATTTGGTGGGAGATTTTGAGAGAGAAAATGAAGAAATCCAAGAGAGAGGGAGAATGGCCAATTCGGCCATGAAGGAGATGGAAGAAAGCTATGGTGAATTCTGGCAATTGAATCTTTAGGCTATTTATAGGGTTGATTTGTGCTGGGCTTGGTTCAACCAAAGTGGTTGGGCCTAATTTAAACCCAATTTGATTTTAAGCCCATTTAATATACTCTAAATTATTTATCTCTCTTACCAAGCTCAAATCCACTCAAAATCAATTTCATAATTCTTAAAATAATAAATTAAGCCTTAGTAAAAAATTTTAGCTCAATCAGAATCCATTTCTAATCCGGTTCACTCAAATCGATCCGATTAACTAATTTTCAGTGTTACCGTAAAATTTCCTTTTTACTGCCAAATGATTCTACATAAAACTTAAGTTATAATTGAAAATTTTGATTATTTTTAGAGGTTATTTGCTATTTTTAAGTCACGGTCAAATTTTTAGTCAACCCGGGCACTATTTGAACTGAAACCATGAAATTTCCTTATTTTTTAGCTCTTGGGGACTCATTTTGATTCCAAATTTTACTCTTGGACTAGTTACGACTGATACTTTCCAATGATTACATAAAATATTTTCATCCCGGGAGCTATCCAGAAAGTCACCCATCATTACACTTCTTTGGTGCGCGTACATTTAACCTTATACTTCCGATAAATTTAGATGTAGAATACAATTGCACCCAAAATACTTTTCTCACGGTTCATCAAATATTGGATCTCTACAATAATTCTGATGTCACTGTTCACGGTCCAAAAATACTATTTATAAGAATTAAAATTTTGGGCTGTTACATGCTACGTATTTAGCTTCAGCTGTTGATTGAGCAACTGTATCTTGTTTCTTGGCTGAGCTAAGAAAACACACAATGCCTAAAGAAAACACATAACTTGAAGTACTCTTCATGTCATCTTTATATCCAACCCAATCACTATCTGAATATTCAATTAGTTCTATATTCTTCGTAGATTTATACCAAATTCCATAGTTTGAGGTACCTTTTACATATCAAAGAACTCTTTTAATTGCTTTCATGTGCTCTAAGGTTGGCTTATGCATGAATCTAGATAGCATACTTGTATCATACATTAAGTCTGGTCTTGTTACGGTTAAGTATAATAAATTTCCAATCCTGATTCTATACTTTTTAACATCGCCTTCACCAAAGTCATTATCCTTTCATAATTTCTCATGTTGAGCAAGAGGAGTTGAAATAGGCTTACATCCTTCCATGTTAAACTTTTTTTAAGATTGTCGTTGCATATTTCTTTTGACAAATGAAAATACCTTCTTCTATTTGACCCATTTCCATGCCAAGAAAGTAATTCATCATGTCGAGATCAGCCATCTCGAACTTGTTCATCATTTGTTGCTTGAATTTTGCTATTTTTGACGGATTACTTTCAGTAACAATAAGATGGTCAACATAAAGGGAGAGAATTAAAATATCATAATCTTCTGCCTTTATGTATAAAGTGGCTTCATTTGGACTCCTCCCGAATCCATGTTCAATGAAGTATCCATCAATTCAACTGTACTATGCTCATAGAGCTTGTTTTAACTTGCATAATGCTTTTTTGAATCTGAGGACTTTCTCTTCTTTTTCTTGAATCACAAATCTCGATGGTTGCTCAACATAGATTATTTCTTTTAAAAATCTGTTAAGAAAGGCAAATTTTACATCAAGTTGGTAAATCTTCCATTTTTGTTGTGCTGTGAGTGCTAAAATTGTTCTGATTGTATCTAGTCTTGAAATAAGAGCAAAGGTTTCATTGTAATGTACACCAAATTGTTGTGAATATCCTTTTACAACTAATCTTGCTTTGTGCTTCTAAATGGATCCAGTTGGATTAAGTTTTGTTTTAAACACCCACTTAACACCAATAATATCTTTGTGTGGTGGCTTGTCTAGTAATTCCCATATTTGATTTTTCATGCTAAGATGCTAGCTCATAATTATTAGGTTCATGTGTACTAAAACAACAATACTTACATTATTCTGGATTGAGATATGAAATTCTTTGAGTATCTTCATATATGTTTGACAATCTTCGAGTCTTTGTAGGTGGCTCATCCGACAAACTATCAAATTCATACTTGGGAGAGTCTGACTCATCTAAGCTACTACTACTCTCCTCCTGGATATGTTGATCTGGTTGATTAAGTGGTGTTGGTGCTAGTTCTGGTTGAAATGGTTGAATCACCACATATCTTTTAATAATATCATTATGCTCCCAATTCCAAAAAGCATTTTCATCAAATACAACATCTTTGCTAACTTGAATTTTATTAGTTTGCAGGTTGTATATTCTATATCCCTTGGATTGTGAGCTATAGCCGATAGAGATTCCTTTTTTAGCTTTGTATCTTTTCTTTTTTGGTATATAAATGTAACAAGCACATCCAAATGTTCATAAGTGACTTACAAATGGTTTATGTCTAGACCATGCTTCGAGAGGTGTTTGCCCTTCTACTACTATTGTGGATAATTGATTTTGTAGATATACTACTGTATAAACAGCTTTTTCCCAAAACTTATCAGGTAAATCTTTATCTTTTAGCATTGATCTTGCGCTCTCCATCATAGTTCTATTTTTTTTCTTCCTGATACACCATTTTGTTGTGGTGTATATGGAACAATAAGCTGAAGATGTATGCCTTCATCTTTACAAAATTTATTGAATTCTGAAGAAGTATATTCCTTTCCGTTATCACTTCTTAGATTCTTGATTAGGTATCCACTTTCTTTTCAATGTGACTCTTGAACTTGAGAAAGATTTTGAATACCTCGGATCGATCTTTCATAAAGTAGACCCATGTCATTCGAGAATAGTCATTGATGAATAAGATAAAATATCTACCATTGTCAAGTGAAAGAGTTCTCATAGGCCCGCATACATCCGTGTGTATAAGTTCAAGTTTCTTTGATGCTCTCTATGCATGTCATATAGGAAATGGTTTCCTGGACATTTTTCCCAACTGGCATCCAATACATACATCAATAGTGCCTGAAATAGTAGGTAGACCTTTCATCATGTTATTATGTGAAAGAAATTACAGACCTTGAAAATTACTACGTCCAAAACACTTATGCCATAACCATGCCAATTCATTTGTCTAGCCTTGCATCGACTTTTCTTGTTCTCCATATAGCTATTGAATAGGAAAACATTTTTGCTGCATTTTCCCACAAGCAATATTGTTTCCTTTTGAATCATAAATGGTACATCTATTATCTTCAAAATGTAAGAAATATCCATTTTGCATCATTTGTGGAACACTGAGTAAATTTTATTCCAAACCAGGTACATAAAGGATGTCTTTTATCAAACTTATGCCTTTTCTTGTTTGAACAGTAACAATACCTTTACCTTCAGATTTCACCACAACTCTATTGCCCATTTTTATTGGAACTTTAATAGAAAAGTCTATTTTAGTGAAAATATGAGAATATTTGGTCATATGATTGGTACATCCACTATCAATAAGCCAAGAATCCTTCTAGTTGGATGTATTTTGACAAGCAAAAAATAATTGATTTTGCTTTTCCATTGTCTTTGATATTCTTGCTTGGTGTTTTTGATTCTACATTCACTTTTAGTGTGGTTAAGGGTTTGTTTATTTACAGAAAACTACTCCAGTTTTCTAGAAAATTTTTCCACAGAAAACAGAAAATAGAGATCATATTTATTTTCGTCAGTTTTCTAAAATAGAAAACAGAAAATGAATTTTCCAGTTTTCCAAAATAAAGAAGAAATTGAAAAACTAATAAAAGATGTTTTCCAAATTTTCTAAATAATATTAATACACACACACACATATATATATATGTACATACACACACATATATATGTACATACATACATATACATATACATATACATATACATGCATATGTAAATTTTTGTATGTGCATACATACATAAGCATATGCATATGCATGTGCATGTATATGTATATGTAGTACATGCATACATACGTACATATGTATATGTATATATATGTATATACATACATACATACACATACATATGCATATGTATATGTATACATACATATGTATATGTATGTATATATATGTGCATATATACACATACATATGCATATACATATATACATATATGCATGCATGCATGTAGTACATATAAATATGTATTTATGCATATACATATACATATACATATGCATATACACACACATACATGTTCATATACATGTATCTGTATGTGCTTATATGTGCATACATGCATGCATGTATGTATCTATATACATACATATACGTATAAATATGTATTTATGCATATACATATACATATATACATATGCACATACACACACATACATGTTCATATACATATATCTATATGTGCTTACATGTGCATACATACATATGTATATATATGTATGTACATACATATATATACATATGGATATGTATATATATATATACACATACATGTACATATGTATGTATTCATAAATACATGTGTATGTATGTGCATATATTCACATATATATATATATACACACACACACACACACACACATACATATATAAATATACGTATGTATGTATATATATATATACATACGTGTGTATATACACACATAAATAAACGCTCCAGGTTTTCATTTGTTGATAAATAAACGTGTTTTCTAAATTTTCTACGGAAAATAAATACTTCAATTTTCTAAGAAAATAAAAAACAGAAAACAGAAAACTATTTTCTGTAAGTAAACGCATCCTAAATTTCTTGCAGAAGTTACATTGAGATTTTTCTTTGTGCCAACATTCTTTTTTTTTTTCACAATTAGTTTTGTTGCAAATTTTGCAGGAAGGAAATTTGTCTTTCCTTTCTCTTTCTTTGGAACTTGTAGAATTTTTTTTTTGTTTAGAACCTCCACCTCTTTGATATCTTCTTGCAAATGAAGGATTATGCTGTGTCTAAAAGGCTCCTTCTTAAGATGCTTCATTTTTTCGAGACATTCTTTCTTCACGAATTGTTAGAGAATTAACCGATTAGTTATGAGATAGTTAAATGTGTGAGATCTTTAGATTCTTCTATCATAGTTACAACTGTCTTAAATTTCTCGGATAAATTGACCAATATTTTCTCTACAACTCTTTGATCAGTTATATTTTCACCATTTGATTTTTGCTCATTAACCAATTTCATTACTCTAGAAAGAGTAATATTTGATTGGTTCTCCATCTTTCAGCTTCAAATTTTCAAATTCTCTTCTTAGAGATTAAAGCTTGACTTTTATTGTCTTCTCATTTCCTTCAAACTCAAATTTTTAAGATGTTCCATGCTTCTTTTGCTGATGTGGCATTCATTATTCTTGGAAATATTGTATCTGTCATAGCAAGATGAATTTTTGTTAATGCTTCCGCATCTTTTTATGACCAATCAATTTGGGTTGTTGTTTGTGAGTTGGCATTGTCTTCAGCCTGAGGTATGCCGCTTTTTACAACATTCCATAAATATTGTGTTGCACGTAAGATAACTTTCATTTTGACACTCCAATATTTATAATTTTCTCCATCAAATAGAGGAATAGCTTGATTTTGGCTTGAATCGGGAAAGGCCATTTTGATATTTATAATAATGCAAAAATTGTATCAAAGCCTTCTTAATCGTTATGGCTCTAATATCACTTGTTGGAATATTTTGTGCTTTTTGTGCAAATAGTGCAAAGAAATAAAGAAAAAATAAAAAAAAAATTTATAGAACTTGTGTTGTGTATGTTCTGTATATAAAAAATAATAGCAAAAGAAAGTATTCATCCTTTTACTAAATGATTTTACACTATTTAATAAAAATAGAAAAAATAATAATAATAAAACGTGTTTAATAATAGAATACAATAATAAGAATAATTTGTTAGGAAGTTTCTTTAGTTCTTAACATGTGGCAAAAATTTTGGCACCTTGCAGCGTGAGATGCACCAGAAAAGGAAAACCGGTGGCAGGCAAGAGAGGAAAACATAGATGGCACGAGTGTCCATGCGCTCTTCATGGGACAAGCATGTGAAGTATGAATTTTGTTTTGACGTATCATAGGACATAAATAATTAAGCTGCCACGTAATTAAACAGTGTGCCATTTTACTGAAATCAAAATTAAAAAACTGCGTGCCGTTTTTTCAAACTCTCACAATTTCTAAAATAACGCGCCAATTCTCCTCCCGCCCAACTAATCAATAAATGAAAGAGCTTCCCTCTCAAGCATTTCGCTCATCCTAATCCTTTTCTGTTTCCTATTATGCCCTTCCGTCACTCCGGTATTTACATGCACTAGGACTGTTATCATATTAACCTACCCACTCCTATTTCTGTAAATATACAAAATGACTATCGAAATGACCAATAAGTCCTCCCCGGTTTAGTATTATAACTCAAATTGAGTCCACCAATAAGAGGTCGCCACATATGCGAAACTTCAAAATATCTGAACTACCCCTAAATTCAACTTTTCAACTTCAGTCTCCCGCAAGCATCTCATAATAAAAATTCAAATCCCCCGCTCTTCTTCATGCAAATTCAATATTCAAAATCTTTCATTTCCCTCTATAAAACCATACCCAAATCCTCAGTTTCTCTTCAGTACAATCCTACTTAAAATTTCCATTCCTTCTTCGTCAAATTCAACCCTAATTTCTAAAAAGTCCCAAATATCAATCCCGAAATATGCCTGCAATTCCTGAAGAACCATTACTAGCTCCAAACCCAGATCGTTTCTGTATGTTTCCCATCGAATACCCACAAATATGGGAAATGTACAAGAAAGCCGAGGCTTCCTTTTGGACTGCAGAGGAGGTCGATCTCTCTCAAGATATACGCCACTGGGAAACCCTAACTCCTGATGAGAAACACTTCATTACCCATGTCCTCGCCTTCTTCGCCGCCTCTGACGGCATTGTCCTAGAAAATCTAGCTGGCCGCTTCATGAAGGAAGTCCAAGTGGCCGAGGCAAGGGCTTTCTACGGGTTCCAGATTGCAATTGAGAATATCCATTCTGAGATGTACAGTCTTCTATTGGAGACGTATATCAAAGACTCGACTGAGAAGAATCGGTTGTTTCACGCAATCGAGACCGTTCCTTGTGTGGCTAAAAAGGCTCAGTGGGCCCTGAGATGGATCGACGGCTCCGAATCATTCGCCGAGAGGCTGATTGCCTTTGCTTGTGTAGAAGGGATTTTCTTCTCCGGTAGCTTCTGTGCGATATTTTGGCTGAAAAAGCGAGGTTTAATGCCGGGGTTAACGTTTTCAAACGAATTGATCTCGCGAGATGAAGGCTTACACTCCGATTTCGCGTGCTTGCTTTACAGCCTGATGAGGAAGAAGCTGAGCGAGGAGCGCGTGAAGGGGATAGTGCGTGATGCTGTGGACATAGAGAGGGAGTTTGTATGTGACGCGCTTCCCTGCGCGTTGGTGGGGATGAACGGGGAACTCATGAGCCAGTACATTGAGTTCGTGGCTGATAGATTGCTGGGTGCGCTTGGGTGCAGTAAGATGTACAATGTAGCTAATCCATTTGATTGGATGGAACTGATATCACTGCAAGGGAAAACCAATTTCTTCGAGAAGAGAGTTGGAGAGTATCAGAAAGCTTCGGTTATGTCTAGTTTAAACGGAGATGGTGGTGCCCACGTGTTTAAAATGTATGAAGACTTTTAGATGCGTTTAGGGGCATTTGCTTTTAGTTGTATTGTAATAATATGATAAGGCTGTTTGCTTCTTCTACATGGGATGCTAGTTTTGTTTTTTTAGCTTATTTTTTAGACTCAGGGAAATGACCCAAAAAATTTCATATTATTTCTCCTTTCTTAAAGGGTTCTTGTTAGCGAATAATTCGGTAAATCTCTTGCAAGGATATGCAAGTTCGTTAGTTATTTGGGCCAATTGGAAATTTGTTTATATTTCTTGGGTTGAAATTGATTATACAAAATGAAATTAAGTTGTGATTATGTGGTTGAATTGCAAATAAGGAAAATAATTTGGGTAATTGCGATATTTTGCTTAAATTTGTGACAAGGTCGCATCTTTCTGGCTCATGGCTGTTGTGTCCTCCCGTCTCGCTCTCTCTTTCAAAATTGGGGTTTGAGGTGCGCAGTGTTCCAAAATAAGCGCTTAAGGCTCAAGTTTAGTTCAATAATGGCTACTTCGGCTCCAGAGCTTCAAATCTCGGGAATGTTATCTGTTGAACAGTTGCTCTATCTCTTCGATCGCTTCTCCCAACTTGCTTCTCAGTCTGGTAAAACATCTCTTCCCTTTCTTTAAACTCGCCATTTCTCCTCCTTTTCTCTCTTACTGTTAGTTCCCATTGTTTGGTTTTACTCAGATGTAAAGAAAAGGATTGCAGATGCTGTGAATGATAAACAGGTCACAAATCTCTTGTCATAATTCAAAATGCACTAACTTTTATCTTAATTTGGTTTATCTGATGCTATATTTTCTGTTAGTCATCTTTTTCTTTTTCTCGTAATCAATGGGCCTGAAAAGGATAAAGAATTGTTCATGCCTTAAAGTTGGAGTTCTAATTTAAGCATTGCATCAATTTGTTGTTTTTGTTTCGTTGTGTTTGATGTTTGCAGGAGGCTGTTGCTGTTACCACCTCAATCCAGGAAGGCATATTTTTGGAGATGGGGGTTGGTGAGTCACCATATTCTTTTCCATTTAGCTTTGTGATAATTCAAACTGATGTCAATTTCTCTAACTTTGCTACATTTCTATTCTGGTATAGGCGAATTAGCAACCCAGTTCATGAATTCCATAAGAATTCCTGGGTGGGTTACACACTTGTTTTAATTAACCGGGCTAAATCTTCCAGCTGCTGAAGCTAACCCTGAGCATCTCTTTCCTTTGTTCATGTGTATATGCAATCCTTACTAGTGCTAGTCTTGGCATCCGTTAATAACCTAGATTAACTTACAATGCTCCTCTTAAAACCTGAAGTGATTCAATCGTAGGCATTGTTTTCTTTTTCTATTTGATTGAGAGATGTTAGTTTGTAAATGTAAATTTATGTTACATTTTCTTTAAGCACGGTGTACTTTCCAGTTTGCATATTTGCACTTCATACATTATCTTTAATCTCTCGTCATAATATTTCAACTTAAAGTTTGTGAAAGAAGTTGAAAGCATTGCTTGTATATCTAACTCCAAGCATGCAGAAATCTTGAAATACTGCGTGATGATTGTGGAGAGTGGAGACCAGAGAGCATCTTTAACCAAATTTTGGTTTTATTATTGTGTTTTTAAGTCTCTCTGCCTTGCTTTATACTTGCATCGGAAGTTGTAGAAGTCAAATTAATTTATTCTATTTTCTAAAGGGAGAGTTGTTAGTTACGAGGCCACGATTTTTATTTTTGGAGCTATAATTCTTGTTGCAGTCAGTTTCTGGTAGTTTGACTTGCAGCATAGCTTTCTAATGTTGATTTACAATTCTCATATACCATAATCAAAACTATCTTCTCACTATTGCAGATCCCAATTTTGGAATATTGTGTCTGGGGAAAGTAAATGCGGTTTATGAGAACAATCAAGATTTGATGATCCGCTTCTATAAATTTATTGCTGAGTAAGAGCTCTCTCTATCTCCTTGATGAAGTTTGCTGAATGGTAATCTGCAAGCAGCATGCAATTATCATTCTTGTAGAAGTTTTCTTTTATACAGTAGCTCATATTATACATTTTAGCGAGAATATCATATTTTTGTGTTGTGTTACATGCAGAAAATGCCATGTCTTTATTTGCAACCTCAATATAGATCGTCACATCTATAATCTCTGCTGGCAATAAAATTAGTATTTTAACATTTAGGCGATCAACTTTTCAACATGTAAAAGATTAGTTTGCTCTTTTCTCTTTCAAGCTTCTACTGTTCATCAAGTTTTGATCATACTGTCTTCTCTCTAGCAGCATGCAGTGCTAAACGTCATTCTGACACACTTAAGCATTTAGCTTAATTTTCCATATAAAACTAGCACTTTTTTTGACAGAAGCTTCAAGAGTAGCTCCATAGGTATAGAAGTATACTTCTTCTATCCCAAATAGATAGGCACTCTTTGAATTTCAGTTAGATTAAGAAAATGTAACTAATAATCTTGGAACCATATGATATACTTTGTCCTATTTTATTATAGCACTTATTTGGGGTATATGTGAGAATTGTGAGATGTTACTTAATATATGTTGGTAACAAGAAACATTAACTAAGGGTAAATTAGAGAATTAATAAATTGATTGTATTGTCAAAAAGAAAAGTGGGCTATGAATTGGGGTGGATGAGAAGGAAATTGTGCTATTAAATTGAGATAGAGGTAGTACAAGTGAAGGTTATGAAAGAAAATTAATAACATAGCAGGGTGCCTACTAACAATACCAAATTAATTTTATTTATTATTTTCTTTATCAGTCTTTTTTGAGCCCATAGGTAAGGGGATATTAGTCTATAAATTGTAGCATATGTATGGCAAATTCATTCTGTCTTCTCTATTGCCTTTTCCAAACTAATGAAATAATATTAATATTGGCATTGCTGATGCCATCTTTCTTCTATGTTATGAACCGTGGATATAATAAAATAAGGCTTTTAATTATTCTGCATAGAAGTTCTAAACTTGAGGCAACCCATCTTTGTTTTTCTACTGTTTGATCCGGTCTTTCTCTCTGTAATGCTGGTTTTTGGCAGAAGCTTTAGTTTCCCATGTGCCTACTTATCGTCTCCTTGCTGTTGTAACATTGGAATGCAAGATATGACTATTATGCTTACGTATACATAGTTGTTTTCTCTGACCGTCAATGATGCTTATTTTACTTATACAAGGGAGATTTAATCTCATTTTTAATGTCCTATTGTCATTGATTCTATGAATTAAGAACATCCTTTAACAGTGTAAATTTTGTTTTTTAGACTTGATTTTCTAAGTGCATAATGTCATGATGTTGTATTAAATGACAGTGAGGAGATGGCCTGTGATGAAGCTGAGCTTGGACCAGAAGAGTTTGCCGTGAAAATGCAAAATCAACAGAAATTACAGGAACAGGTACTATCTAGCTGCATTTTGGTGTGAGTTTGGTTGAAGAAGGATCTGTTAAAGACTCTCTGGAATTTTATTCTTGTTTTCGGCAATTGGAGATGCTAAAGCACATGCGTAAATTTCACCTCGATGACCAATCTGCAGTTCTTGAAAAGGTGCATACCTGTCTGTCATGTTATCTGTAACAATGATGTATGTTAGGAGAATTTCTACTTCACATTCATTAATTGCTTATGTCAAAATATGTTGTAAGAAAATTAGTTTGGAAATCTATGCGATGATTTGCCTTAAAGGGGAAGGATCTCATTCAGTCTCTGAACTGGTTGTTCTGTTGTTCAGCTGCACCAGCATATGCAAAATGCCAAATTTATACCTGAGGCATCCGTTTTGTCAGTAGAAGAGATTCAAGATATTGTTTGAAGGAGGATTTCACCTTTATTTATGCTTAGATCAAAAATCATTTTGCACTTATTCTAGTTCCAATCTAGCCTGTTACGTTCTCTGTTCTTTTTGTAAGCCACACTTTGTTGTAGCAAATGCTTGCCTTGACTCCATGTGTATCATTCTGGTGTTTAGTTTGTTGTCGTTGACCTCTTAACTTCGATGTAGTTCCTCTGCCTTTCGGTTGCATGTCTGTGTCTCTGTTGAATAGAATAACAATGAAGTTAGGAGTAAAGGTTTGTTCAAGGTAGATGGTTTTTGCGAGGACGCAATTGCAACGAACATTTGTCTGGAAAGACAGCATTGTTGGATGGGCTTAGGGTGGGATTGATGTAGCCAAAGCCAATAGCAAATTAGGAATTCCAGGTTGATCCGAGGTGATGAAAATGTTTTCCTGGGATCAAGATATAATTCATGGTTGTCAGTATGATATCATTTTATAACTATCATGCTGTCCTTAATTTGTTGTACTCGCATAAGCCCTCATTGACGGGGACGTATGCAGAATCGGAATAAAAAAAACGATGAAAGTATGTGCTGCAAAGTGGAAATGGTCGAGTTGGTCTAAGGCGCCAGATTAAGGTTCTGGTCCGAAAGGGCGAGATCAAATCCCACTATCCACAATTAACTTTTTCCTAATAATTTCTTTTCTGCCAACTGCATAACAAAAGTTGGCCAAAATAACCATTTGGGTCTTCTTTGATTTTCACAAAAATAACATAGGTAAGTTAAAAATACCACTTTTTGATAAGACTTATTTTTACTCAACTTCTCATTTTTCACATATTTTTTGTTTTTGCAATTCATCCACTGTAAACCGTAATCATTTTTCTTAAATAAAAAGATATATATATATATATATATATATATATATATATATATATATATATATATATATATATATATATATATATATATATATATTCCATATTAACATTTATTTTTTCAGATTTGAGATTTCGAATCAATCAAACAATTAAAAACATGTTAATGACAATTAATAAATTAGTTTGATGTTCATCAATTATCTAATTACGAATTTAAACTATTTATTTTCGTATAGCTGATATCAAAATTATGTGTGCCATATGGTACACATTGTCTAAAATTAAAAATTGTAACAATTCAGTTTGGTATATCAATAAGTACTGATATATATATATATATATATATATATATATATATATATATATAGATTTCAAAAGACACTCAAAAGGGGGTGAATTGGGTGTTTTGAAATTTTTTGGCTAAATTTTTAATTAAACAGAATTGTATGCAAGTGTAGATTTTTTATAGCTTTTCTAACAGAGAATGTAAAAAATGCAAGATAACAATAATAATAAATTTTGCAAGTTCTTTTTAAACTCCAAATATATTTCTGAAAATGTGTGTTAAATTTGTTGTGAATGTTTCAGAAATTCGTTTTATAGAAATTTGAAAACTTAGATTTTCAGAATGTAAAACAGAATTGTAGAAGATAGAAAAATAGAGCAGAAAAGTAAAGCACACACAGAATTTATAGTGGTTCGGCCAACCTGCCTACCTCCACTCCTCAAGAATCACTCTTGAGCTTTTCTCTCCACTCTTGAGCTTTTAAAGGCAAGAGTTCAAGTCAATATACAATCCTATGTATATCTACCCACAATCTTTTTTCCAAGTAAAAGATTGAAATACTTACTAGAATTTCTCTTAGATTCTATCCAACCCAACTCATAATCTTTCACAATAAAGATTTCTCACAAATAATTACAACAAAAGCTATAAACAATTGAGGATGATAAGTAAGAATGAAGTGTAAAGATGAAAAGTGAGATTTAAAACAAGTAGGCTTTCTCTTAAGAGTTAGAAAATCTTTTCAATATTTTCTTTTTACTTCTAAATGAACTAACAACACATATTTATACCAAAAAACATGGTTTGAGAGAGAAAACACAAAACTAGCCGTTTATGACCGTTAGAAAACAAAACAGACGAATCTGCCTCTAACTAGCCGTTATCTAGCCGTTATTTTGTCTTTTAATGCAAAGCAGATTTTTGATCAGAAAGTTTGTCAGATTTCTAATCCAATTTCTAATGTAAATTCTGACGGACCAATTTCTAAAATATTTTCTGAGGGAAACCAGTTTTAACTAAAAACGAGATTTATGACTTAACAATATTTTTATGCAATTTTAAAACTTAGAATATGTATGTATGAATGACAATTTGATCCTCAAATTGATCTTATAATTTAATAACCTAACTTTTCTTATACTAAAAAATATTCTTCAACTTGATCTTCATGAATTCATTCCACAATCTTCATTTTAATAACTCTAACAGAAGATTCCTGCAAAACATACTTAGAACAGATTTCTCAATAGAGTTTATATAAGGTTTGATTATCATCAAAATTTGGATATGGCCTTGGACCAACAATCTCTCCCTTTTTGATGATGATAAAACCTTAATAAACTTCACTTAGAAGTCTATCTAGATTAGTCTAAAAACTCCCCCTGAATATATGCACGGGTTATTTAGAAAAAATAAAATCTGTAAAGTAAGTATAAATTCCAGTAGAACTTCAGATTTTATCAAAATATAAGTATGCCAATGAATTCTATAAAAATTTAACTTGATATTTTACAAGAAATATTTTTAAAGAAATCATGCATCACAATGAATCAAATAGCATTAATGCATCAGTAGATTAAATTTCCGATAAATAAATAATTTTCCATCAACAAGGAATTTTTAGAATTCATTCCAAAATATTAGTAAATCATATACCCATATAGCAAATCATGCATATGTTTTTCTCCAGTTTTAATTATCAAATTTTCTCCAAAAATTTATCTATTTTCTTCCATTTTTCTCCCCCTTTGTAATTATCACTATTCATCAACATTTCTCCATTATTCTCCCCCTTTTTGTCATCAATAAAAAAAGAAAGAGATAACATAATGTGCACAAGAGATTTAAATAAACCAAAAGAAATTTAAGCCCAAAAAAAATCATCCAAGATATCCAAAATATATCAACAAAAATGCAAATAGAAAAACCTGTCCATCCTTGATTTTTGCTGCAACGTGATTGGCCGAATGAGATGGAGTCTTGAAAAATTACTTTGAAATTTTCTTTCTCAATTTCAAATTGAGAGATGTAGAATTCTCAAACTAGATCGGGATATAGCCTGCTGCGTCGATGCTTGGCAATAATTTTTTATTGACCCATTTGCAGCAACGATTCAGATTGAGAAGGAATAAAAGAAAGAATAAGGGAGGCTGAGTTATTTGAAGAAACAAAGATTTGGGTTTTAGAAGAAAACAAAGTATTTAACCCAACTAATAGATGAAAGTTGTTTTACCCAAGTAAGAGACTTTGTTTTTTAAATGAAAAGATAAGTTTTGAAGAGAGATGGGTGCCGTAAAAATCAAAGCATCATTTGCTTTTGAAAAAGTTGTTAAAGAATTAATAAAAGCTTTAACTAGAAACATGTGAAAGTAGGATTTTAAAAGATGAATGCCACGTTTTTCCCAAGAAATCAAATTTGTATGAAGAAAATACAAAGACTAGATATTTTTAAAAAGTTTGAAAGCAAGTTACGTAAAGTGTGTGAAGTGTGGAAGAATGAATTTTTAAAAGATAAAATGTGTAAAGTGAAAAATACATATTTCAATGTTAAAAAAGTTAACTTGTTGGAAATAATCAACAATCACAATTTTCAAAGTCAAAAAGTTAACTTTTTAAAAGTAACACAATTTTCAAAGACAACAAACCACTTTTCTTTTAACCAAAACCATACGTTTTCATGTTTTGTGAAATGGTGGCTTTTGATTTTATTTTTAAATTACAACATAAAAGATAAATGAGAAAAGACTTACAAACCTTTTTTAAAGTAAAAAGAAAACGAAAAATTCAAATCCCTTTTTTCCTTTTTTTTAAATGTTATTATTATTATTATTTTTTGTCAAAAAAAAAAACAAAGTGAAAAACAAAGTAAACTTTTTGAAAGTTTTATTTATTTATTTTAACGTGAAAAGCTTTCCTTTTTTTACATGAATTTTTTTTAACGTAAAAGTAATTTTTTTAATGTGAAAGCAATTTTTTTTTACTTGAAAAGCAACTTTAAAATTATTATTATTATTATTTTAAAAACATGTAAGGCAAAATTCAAATCATTTTAAACGTGAAAAGCAAATTAAATTTTTTTTTAACATAAAAAACAAACTTATTTATTTTTATTTATTTATTTTTATTATTATATAATTTTTTTAAAGGAAAGAGAATAGTCTTCTTTTAGCCACTTAAAAGATAAAAATCACAATTTTCAAAGACAAAGATAACATTTGTAAAGTGAATCACATTTTGACATAAAATAGTAAATTTTTCTTTTGTAAATTTTTCATTAAACAAATAGTTTGTTGAAAAAAAAATCTTTGACTTGAGATTTGTAAAAGGTAGCACACGTTTTAGGTGGTAAAAAGCAACTTTTTTTAATTTTAAATTCAAATAATCAATGAACTAGTTTGACCATTGAAAAATTATATCATTTGAAAACTTGCAATTTTGCAATTACCGAAACACGTGAACCAAGAATAAGAGAAATGTTAAGGTTGTCCCTATATAATTTTAAAACAACACACATAATGCTTATGAGTAACAAAAATAATTAGTGTAAATCTTGATTTTTTCTTCATATTTTTAACTTCTTCAACACGTAAACATCAATTCAAAGACAAATTTTAGCAGATCAAAGATGAAAAATTACACATAAAAAATTAAAATTTGCTCTTTGATATTTAAAGAAGATGCACCTTTCTAGAGAAAAAATTAATACTCATATCCATTTTAATTCTTCTTCTTTGCTGATAAGGTTTGTCTTTCTTTTTCTTCATTGTGGCCTTGAGCCAACAATTCAAGTTTTCTTGCTCATTCAATTTTCTTTTAAACATCTCACAAGATTTACACATGGTTCTTCCTGTCATTATTTTTTTTATACCAGATACTTGTGAAATCTTCAATCTTTCGACAATTTTATTGATTGCACAACTTTCTGTTCTGCCTGAATTTTTTGTTACGTTTTCTGTCGATTTTTTTTAATTTTTTTTTGCATACATGATCTTTATCAATCTTTATTTTTAGCATTCCCTTCACCAATTTTTTTTAATGCATAAAAGCTTGCATGTCTTAATTTTCTTGTAAAAATATTTAGATCTTTACCCTTATATAATATATTTTTCCATTTCAATATCTTCTACTCTTTTCTATTATCACAAAAACTAACAAAACTACTTTTAGATTTTCAGTTTAGAAAACTTAGCTTTGTCTCATGTGACATGCCTAGAGCAGCCGCTATTCATATACCATTTTTTCTATCTTGGCACACTTTAGGCAAATCTGCAAAATAATCAAGTATTTCTAGGTACCCAACCTTTCTTGGGTCCTTCATGGTTAGTTACAATATTTGCTGAATTTTTAACAATCCATTTATATTTGGTAGAATTAGCATTTTTCTTATAATAACAATATTTCGAAATATGTCCTTTTCTACAGCAATAAAAGCATGTAGCATAAGTGCTAATTACCATTTTATCATATGAGTATTTCTGATACCTTTTCTGGGTGTATTTTCTGTTATAATTTTTTGATATGCTTGCATGAGAATTATGAACAGATTTTGCATTCAGATTTTCAACAAAATTCTCATTACACACACAAACGTGTTTTTCTTTTACATTGTATTTTTCTTGCAAAGCAATAAATTTACTTTCTAAAACCAAATAATCATTTTTTGTTTTTAATTCTGTCTCCTTTGAATTTTCGTGTTTCATAAGCAATTCATCATAATTTTTCTTTACTTCAATATAAGTCTTTTTAAGCATAAGATATTTATGATGCAAATCTTTAAAGCATTCAAGCATTTTTTCATATTCATTGCCATTTTCATTTGAATCAGAGTTCGAGTCAGAATCACTAACCTCAGAATTTTCTGAATCATTTTTAGGTGAACTTCTATCATTAGCATTTGAGTTAGAATTTTGGTCTTTACGGTCAGAAATTGCCATCAGACCAACATCATCAGAATTTGCAGATTCTAGTTCACTTGTGCTTGAATCTTTACTGTCGCTCCATTTAGCTTTCATAGCTTTCTTTTTAAACTTTTTCTTCTTTCTTTTTAGATTGGGGCAATTAGGTTTGATGTGGCCAGGTTTGTTACATTCATAGCAAATCACATCTCCACCAGAATTTGATGAATTTTCTGCTTTATGGTGGGAGAATTTCTGATGCTGCTTTTTGTATGATTTTTTGCCATTTCTGTACAGCTTTTTGAACTTCTTTATAATTAAAGCCATCTCATCATCACCTGTAGAATAATCACTTTCAAATTCTGCTTTGAGAGCAACAGCTTTCAATTTTCTATCTTTTTCTTTTTCTGTATCTTGAGACTTAATGTAAAGCTCATGAGAAATAAGAGATCCACAAACATTATCAAAATTTAAAGTACTGAGATCCTTATCTAACAGAATTGATGCTTTTGCTTTCCATCTAGGTGTGAGACCTCTAACAAGCTTAGCAATTTTATTATGTTCATCAAGTTTCTTACCAAGAGCTTTAATTTCATTAGTTAATTTAATGTACCTGTTGATTACCTCAGAAATTGACTCTTCTGACTTCATTTTGAATGCTTCATAATCTACCATAAGAACATGAAGTCTAGTATCTTTAACTTGATTTGTACCTTCATATGTTGCTTGTAGCTTATCCCAGATTTCTTTAGCTGTATCACATCCAGAAACTCTGTTGAATTCATTTGTGTGCAGTGAACAAAAAAGTATGCTCATAGCTTTAGAATTTAGCTGCACTTTTTTCTTTTCAGCTTCTGTGAATTCTTTTCTGGTTTTTAGAACAGTGGCAGTTTTTGAAGCTCCTTCCTCATCAAAAATCTTTCATGGATGCTCATATCCATCTTCAATAATATCCCAGCAATCCATATTTTGAGATTGGATAAAATATCTCATGATAACCTTCCAGAAAGAATAATTCTCACCGCTAAACATAGGAGGACGATGAACAGAATGTCCCTCTTTGAATGGAGCAGCATTAGGAGCATTGCTTGATTCGGCCATTTTTAGGATCACTCAAGGGTGTTAAGCCTTAGGGAATAGAGAACCGCTTTGATACCAAATGTAGGTCCCGAAAGACACTCAAGAGGGGAGTGAATTGGGTGTCTTGAAATTTTCTGGCCAAATTTCTAATGAAACAGAATTGTATGCAAGTGTAGATTTTTTATAGCTTTTCTAACAGAGAATGTAAAAAATGCAAGATAACAATAATAATAGATTTTGCAAGTTCTTTTTAAACTCCAAATATATTTTTGAAAAAGTGTATTAAATTTGTTGTGAATGTTTCAGAAATTCATTTTACAGAAATTTGAAAACTCAGATTTTCAGAATGTAAAACAGAATTGTAGAAGATAGAAAAATAGAGTAGAAAAATAAAGCACACACAGAATTTATAGTCGTTCGGCCAACCTGCCTACCTCCACTCCTCAAGAATCACTCTTGAGCTTTTCTCTCCACTCTTAACTCTTTTAAGGGCAAGAGTTTAAGCCAATATACAATCCTATGTATATCTACCCACAATCTTTTTTCCAAGTACAAGATTGAAACACTTACTAGAATTTCTCTTAGGTTCTAGCCAACCCAACTCACAATCTTTCACAATAAAGATTCCTCACAAATAATTACAACAAAAGCTATAACCAATTGAGGATGATAAGTAAGAATGAAGTGCAAAGATGGAAAGTGAGATTTAAAACAAGTAGGCTTTCTTTTAAGAGTTAGAAAATCTTTCCAATATTTTCTCTTTACTTCTAAATGAACTAACAACACATATTTATACCCAAAAACATGGTTTGAAGAGAGAAAACACAAAACTAGCCGTTTATGACCGTTAGAAAATAGAACAGATGAATCTGCCTCTAACTAGCCGTTATTTAGTCGTTATTTTGTCTTTTAGTGTAAAGCAGATTTTCGATCAGAAAGTTTGTCAGATTTCTAATCCAATTTCTAATGTAAATTCTGACGGACCAATTTCTAAAACATTTTTTAAAGGAAACCAGTTTTAACTAAAAACGAGATTTATGACTTAAAAACATTTTTATACAATTTTAAAATTTAGAATATGTATGTATGAATGACAATTTGATCCTCAAATTGATCTTATAATTTAATAACCTAACTTCCTTATACTAAAAATATTCTTCAACTTGATCTTCATGAATCCATTCCACAATCTTCATTTTAATAACTCTAATAGAAGATTCCTGCAAAACATGCTTAGAACATATTTCTAAATATAGTTTATATAAGGTTTGATTATCATCAAAATTTGGATATGGCCTTGGGCCAACAATATATATATATATATATACACACACACACCAAATTGTATTATGAAATACTTAACTTGAATTCGGTGTACTATATAATATAGTTAATTTCAGTTGTGAAATTACTTGTTTTCAATTGGGTCTATACATGTAAATAAAGGTACACCAACCTATAAATTTACTTTTTTCTCAATTTCTTGTGAAACAAATAGAAGAAAAAAAAAAGAGAAGGAAGAATTAGGTTAAAAATTGAAAGATTAATTAGCTTTTGAACTTGATTTTGCCTATGCTAATAGTCAATTTTTTTAGGAAACTAATACTCAATCTTAGTTCATTTGATTTATGAAATGACTCGATCCTATTCAATCTGTCATATGATACATATAAATCAATATGTTTATGGGTCATCATTCATGAAATCCTAAAATATATATTTTTTTATGATCTGGTTATACAATTCTATTTTTGTTTAAATTCATAGGAATCAATTGATTCAACAATTAAGTACTATCTACATTATAATTAGAAGAGATTTTTCAACAATGTAAAATTTCATAAACAAAATAAGAATTGAATGTAGATTATCATTTAAAAGAATCCGAATTTCTTACCGTCATGTAATCCTAGAATGCTTTATAAATGGAAGTGAATCATTTGGGTAGATATCTGGTAAAAAAAAAAAAGGAGTAAATTTGTATGCAAAGCAATATTAAGAACTAATGATTTTATTTATGTTGGCTGCAAATGAGTGAAATTAAACAGACGGGAAGTTCCTATCATAAAAACAATAAAATTTTATAGTTCAACAAAAAGAAAAAGGATCGCTATCACTTCTGTTTCCCAAAGATGGTATCTCAAAATGCCAAAGTCTCCCTTCACTCTCAACCAAATACTTCAAGCACAAGAATTCCGTTGCATACATCTTCTCTACCTTCCTATCCACGTCATGCAAGAACACATGAGTCACACCGGCCCGTTTCCTAGCCCGTGACATTACCGCCACCGAGAAAATTGCCCCCATCCTTCCCGGTGCCTCCGCGAAATACCCACGTGGCGCATCAATCATTATGACATCCCATTCCGTATCATACACCTCATCGGGTAGCGTACTTAACGCCAATTTGCATCCTGTGTTACCCCTAAGACGTACATTAGGTAGCATGCAATCTTTTTGCCGGTGGTAAGAGGAGAAAAGCTTCGAGGCCTCGCGGAGGCGCGTGGGATATTTAACTACATGGGCACGTAAGTAGGGAGCATGTTTGAGAACTTCGCGGACCCACTTAGGATCTTCTTCAAGGAATATAGTCTTGCCACGTGGATTTAGTGAGGTCCACATTAATGAATCGTGACCAAGGCCGAAGACGAGAAAATTGCATGGTGCAAGGGATCTGAGAACCTGGAAGGAAAGCTTAACTTCGGCGCGTGATTGTTGCGGCACCACGCGACTGGTGGCGTAATGGAAGATGGCCGCGAGTTGTGTGGGTGTGGTCTCGTAGTCTATATCCATTGATGCTCTATACACGGTTAAAGAATGTAAGAAAGAGCTGCCTACTACTAATAATAGAGCAATTGCGAATGAAACGCCGATGAGGATGGCCAGGAACCCTGGTTTTTCCGGCAAGAATAGTTGGTGACTCTTCCCCACTGCATTGGTAAGTATTTCTTTTTTCATTGGTATTGGTTGATCTGAAAGGAATAGTTTTAAGGATATTAGAAAGTATAATTCTGTCTGTTCATTTTCTAGGAAGAAGAAAACATAGAAAACGAAAAAATAGCAAGACAAATGGATTTGGGAATTAATGAATTGTGGGTAAACAGCTTTCTTTCCTAATTTATAGTGTTTTCATATTTTAATTTTTTATTTTTAATTTCCATTATATCTCCTAAAATTTATTTGCCAAGTCTAATTTCCTTTTAAATTCTAATTTAATACCAAAGTAAATAAATATAGTCTAAATTTAGAATTTTTTTTAATGCAATGTAAATCTTCATTAATAATATAGAAGGTACATCTGAAAAGTATAAATAATTTTATAAAATTTAAAAGTACATAAGACCTAAGAAACTAATGAAATTATCATAATATATTTCTGGACTTCTTTGACAAAAATAGTAGATAATGATAACATGCCGTGGGCAATCTGATTTTCAGCGAAAAACTCAATTTATCTGTTGTTCTTGTAAAAAATCATTCCAAAAAGACGAAAATTTCTATAAAGGAAGACAATAACCTTTAAATGTAGAGGACAAACTTGCACGATGAAAAATTAAATTGCACTTGACATTAACTAAATAAATCAGATTTATAAAAAATACAAATAAAATCCGGATAAATACGAAAATAAAATTTAAAATAAAAATTTCAGATATGAGTTTATTGAAACCAAAATATAAAAAATAAAAAATAAAGAATAAAATTTAAAACTTGAGATCTATACCGATATGAAAATTATTAAAAAAGAGAATTAAAGAAAAACGAAAAAACACACAAAAAAATTGAAAAACATAAATATAAATTTAATAAAAAATAAAACGAAAGAGTAGAGGAGCTGCCGTCAGTAAATGAACTGACGGCAGCCCCAAAATTAGATAAATAAAATAAAAATCTTTAAATTCGGGTAGAGAAGTAGATTAAATTTTTTTGTGTAGGCTAAAGAGAAAAGGAGGGTAGGATTTTTTGGGGAGGAGCAAAATTTAATTTCAATATTTATTTTTTGAGAAAGTTGGAAATGCTTTTTTCCTATGGTAGATTCAACAAATTCAGTGCCTTGCTTAACAAAATAATCACTTATTGAATAATTAGGTTACTATAGTCTCTTAATTGACAGAAAACTTTGATTGCAATATCTAAACTACAAAGCAGCATAGGATATGATTCGTAAAGTTCATATGCTTATTAATACTTTTAAGTTGAGGCATTTTTAGATTTAGGGTTATTTTGTAAAATTATTAGATTTTTGGTACTATATTAAAAATAATTAAATTTTTGGTGTGGAAAATGTTCCAACCCTAATTAAAAACAAAGACTTGTTAACAGCTCCAAATCCAATGGCAGTCCAATCGCAAACTACTAAAAGAATTGGGACCATTGCTCTATTAAAAAGTATGGAAATTCTCGAATTGTGGCTTTCATTGTGAAATATGAGAGAGAAAAAGAAAGGAGCTTAGCGGAAGACTTTGGAGAGAGTGATGTGGATGGACTTTGTAGCTGTATTTGGATTTTTTTTTTTGATTAAAAACAAAGACTTGTTAACAGAGCCAAATCCAATGGTCCCATATAATTTGGAATCTTTTTAAATGGGTTTTGTGCCCTGTTTTTGTCCTCGTCATCATAGTATTATTGGTTTTTTATTATTTTTGGAATTTTTTTTAAAAAATTAGAATTTTGATGTAACTGTGAATTAGAAAAATAATATATTGAAAAATAGTAATTACTGTATCGTTTTGTGTAACAAACGGCAAATTAAACTGTCATTTTTTGTAAAAAAAAATAATCATTTCACTTATTTTAAAAAATGATAAATCCATGCATGATAAAAAAAAAGGGTATAATTCATTACCGTTTTTCTATACAAATTTTTTTTTTTTTTTTAAATCAGCCGGTCCCAAAGACTAGAATCGAAGGTACTTTTGTTCCGGATTGAAAATCTTCACGCGCCAATCAAGTTATTCAGAAAATCGTGCTAGGCTTATTATGTTTGACTTTCAGTTGGAATTTTTTTATTTTGGGGCTTGGTGGGGCCGGAGGTTGTGAGTTTTGAAGGAAAGAGATGACATGAGAATAGGGATGATAATAGCGGAAAATTTTACGTTTTCTGCAGGGAACCGTCCTATGCAGGACGAAGAATTTTTAAAAATTTCTTCCGTGTAGATGAAAACGGAAAAAAATATTTTTCAATTTAAAATTTGAGATGCAATTAAATTTAATTATATTTATATACTTTAATTTTAATTTTATTAATTATTAAAATTTATATTAATTTAATTTATAATTTAATTTATATTTTTTTAATTATTAAATATTATATTTCTTTTTTTGAATAATTAAATATTATATTTCAATTACAAATAATTATTAAATATTATATTTGAGTTATAATTATATTTTTTTAAAAAATAAAATATTTTTTATGCGCAAATAGGGATTTTTGTGAAAATTTTTTTCTTCAAAATACTTTCGGGGACGGTCCTGCCCCCTTACGGGGCAGTAGGTGGGGAGCTATTCCTCAACCCGTCCCGTCCCGTAATTATCCCTAAATGAGAAGAAGATATGAGGATAAGGTGGGGATGCTTTTGTAATTTTGTTACATAATTTTATATCAAATGATTTTAGTGTTAAAACTTTGTTCGTGTTTTATATGAAATTTTCCTAAATTAACAAGTTGTAAGGAGTAATAGTGCAATTACTCAATTACTACTTTAAGTTGTAAATAAGTTTCAGCTATTATTACCCAAATTGTCTTTGAAATTAAATGGTTATCTTTTTCTTTTTGTTACCTAGAAACATGGTGTTTAGTTATAACTATGAATAATTTTTTTATTTTACTTTAACATGAAAATCAAAGAAGATGTTGAAAAATTTTAATTGTATAAAAGGATATTAACAATTGACTAATTTACTAATTTCTAATTTCAAATATACTAATTAACTTTTATATGCTTAGTATTAAATTTATTATTTTATTAAATGTACGGGTACAAAATAAATATAGAAAAATATAAATTATTTTCTTAAAATTTTTTAAATAATACTTAAAATATGATAAAATAAAGGAGTAAAAATGACCATTTGACATGACATGAATGGAGTATTGTCGAAAAAAAATTAAATTTGAGCATTTTGTACCTTCAATTGAATTGGCTATACGAGTTATATTTTTCTTTTTTTTTTTAATTACTAACAAAATATAATGTTTAATTACAAATTCATAGAAATGATTTACAATCAAAATTTTTTTTACCCTTTTAATTAAGTACTAACCATTAAATCAACTCTATGCTACTAAAGGCTTGTCATTAGATTTCAACATGTTTTATATGCCAATTAATTGTTAACTCCCTAATCGGCCATTGATTTAATTTTGCACGAGTGCTAGATTTTTAAATTTTTTACCAAGAAAAATTTAATTTAATGTTATTATTTTTATTGTAAGGGTGAAAATAGTCCAGATCCTCGGGGTCTACATAGCTTGATTGGCGCAAGAAGATTTTCAGTCAAGGACAAAAGTATCAAGAATTCTAGTCCCCGGACCTGGATGATTTTTCAAAAAAAAAAAAAAAAAGAGTATAAAAAAGGGCAATACGTTCTACCTTTTTGTCATGCACGGATCCCATTATTGTTTCTAAAATACGTAAAATCATATTTTCTCTATTTAAAAATAAATGACATTTAATGAAAAAAAAATTTATTTTATAATATATGATATTTTGATATAATCAAAATACATTAATTAATTTTTACCAAATATATCTTTAATTGATTTTGAAAAAAAAAAAATTTTATTAGTAAATACAATTAATATAGTAAGGGTAATAAAATTTTTTAATAGTAAAGTAATTATATTTTTTAATTACTGTGTATTTTTTTTCAAACATCATCTATTTTAAAACAGATGGAATATCTTTTTTATACAAAAAACGGTGGTTCAACTTGCCTTTTTTATACAAAAATTTAAAAACGACGCGGGATGCATACCGACACAAAACGGCACAATGATTGCCATTTTTCGACACACTATTTTTTCCAATTTTTTACTATTTATTCAACAAACTAAATTTGTTTTAAAAAAATCTCCAAATAAAAATCCCTGTATTATTTGGATCTTAAATATCTATAACACATTAATCATTGATTATATATAGTATGGTATGTTCAAGGGATTGACATTTCCACTTTCATGTGATTGTTTTTTTTTTTCCCTTTAAATGAGAACTTTTTATATTGTCATGTTGATGTACTATCTTATTCTGTATGTGGTGACAATTTATAGTCGCTCTTTTTGCAGTAACAATTTTGTTATATCACGTACAACTTAATTTAGATGATCTGTATTGGTTAGATGTGCCCACATGTATTTTTTAATGGATTTTATAATTATATATTTTATTTATAATTTTAAGAAAATTTAATTTAAAAAAATAATTGTAATAATAATGAGATAAAATATAAATCTAAAATATTTTATGTACTTTAAAATATGATGCACATATAAAATAAAGTATAGATAAAAGTATTTTAGATTTCATTTAACAAAATAATTATATTTCTAGCTTTATTCATTCTTTTTACGTTAATTGCAAATATTGTAATATCAATCTTTTATTTTAATTCAAACTTTTATGTTATAATTATAAAAATATCAAAATTTTACAATATTTTAAATGAAATTACAAATGTGAAGAATGTTAAACATTTTGCATATTTGGTATTTTGCATAAAAAAACAAAAGTCAACGATGTTAATATATAGATAATTAAGCATACCATTATATATATATTTGGTTCTCAATATATTTTATGGAATTACTAAAAAAAATTCAGAATGTTTAAATCAACGGACGGTTAAAATTTTATTGTTTAAAACGTAACGATTATAGTTCCAACGTTTTAGAGATATTTTAATTGTGTCTATTAATTATTTAATTTGTTAATAATTCTGTTAAAACTAGCAAAAATATCGAGACACACCTTTAATAAATACTAAGATCGGAATCTTAGAATCATAAAAGAAAGATGCAAGCCATCTATCAATATATCAATTATCAACAATTTTGAAACGTTAACTTGCCAATTCAAGTGAAAGAAGTTTTTCTTCAAATTGGTGTTAGCATCTTGCCTTGAAAATGTTTTAATTTTATGAAATAAAGTTAAAGATCTTTTTATAGAATTATTAATTAATGGCCCAAGTAGAGTAATATGCCCTCCATCATTCCAAATTCCTATCACCTTATATATTTTTCTATTTTTTTATTCATAAAAAAATTTTAAAAATTTAAATTTAACTTATAAATTAAGTCGAGGAATCACTTTTAATTCAAAATTAATTGAACTACTCTTTTAGTTAATCAGTATTCGAATTCCCCACTTTCCTATAAAAAAAAAGTCTGATGATGACTTGCAATTGTGTACTTGTACAATCATTGAACTTAATTAGTTACAATATGATAAAAAAAATTCAATATAACCATAAAAATATATATATAATAATAACAGCAGTAGATGATGTGACATATATGAACAAAACTAGGGGAAAATGAAGAATAAAGTTATTCTTAATCTGGAAACCAGAGTATATAGCTACAATATAGAAGAAGAGATTATATATCGGAAGAGAACACAAGAGAACAAGTGATCAACTAATTAATGCACGCGATCAATTAAAACAAATAAACTAATTATATTTACATGCCCCCTTAAGTTGGAGCTAGTGCAAGCTAAAGCTGAAATATACCCAACTTGGATACTAAACGTTAAACCACATTTATACTTGTCTCTCACCGTGGCAATCAATTTCCAAATATTTTGCTCGTTCGTGAAACACGATATTTTGTGTAATATGTATGGCTGCTTGATTATCAAACCACAGCTTGATGGGAAGGGAAAAAACAACTTTGAGATCATTTGATAGATAAGTAAGCCACTAAATTTAACACACAATAGAACCAAGACTCCGGTATTCAGCCTCTGTAGATGACCTGGAAATAATATTATATTTCTTTTATTTCTAAGAGATTAGAGCTGAACCAAGAAAAACACAATAATCAAAAATAGACATGCGAATATCATGACATGCTGCCCAATCAGCATCATTGTATGCTTTCAACTCAAGAGCATTGCTCGATGAATAGAATAGCCCAGTACCAGGACTACCATTCAAATACTTCAATAAATGCATTGCAGCCTGCCAATGTGTATCTCTTAGAGCTTGGACAAAATGACTTAATAGATGGACAGAATGAGCGCTATTAGGTCTATAGATTTCAAATAAAGAAATCTGCCAACCAATTGTCCATAAGACGTAGGATCCTCAAGTAAACTCCCACCTTCAGCAGTTAAAGACATATTCTTTGGCACAGAAGTAGAAGCAACCTTAGCCCCCAACATACCAGCTTCATTTATCAAATCAAGTGTGTACTTTCTTTGACTGATATATATCCCTGCATTAGATATGGCTATCTCCAAATCTAGAAATATTTTTCAAAACCAAGGTCTTTAATAGAAAAAGTTGAATCCAGCTTATCCTTAACATGCATGGGAAATAAAATCTTCAGAATTACCAGTAATGAGCACATAATTAATATAAACTATCAAAGCAACAAAGATAACCATATTGGTGCAAGTAAAAAGCCAATTATCTGCTTGTGACTGTTGGAAACCAAGCTGATGTAACTGAGAAGTGAACTCAGTATTTCATTGCCTAAATGCTTGCTTAAGTCCATAAATAGACTTTATTAATCGACAAACTTCTCCTGGTTTGGCCTTTTTGTAACCTTCAAGTGGAGTTATGTATAACTCCTCAGCAATAAAACCATGAAGAAAATCACTGTTAATTCTAGTTGATAAAGAGGTCAACCTTTAGAAGCAGCAAGAGCAAGAAGTACTCTTATTGTCACCATTTTAGCTATAGGTGAAAAAACATCAATATAATCCACTCCCTCCACTTGATTATAGCCTTTAGCTACTAGGCTAGCTTTATATCTCTCTATACTCCCACCTGGTTTTAGCTTAAGCTTGTATACCCATTTAGCACCTATGGGTTTCTTTCCTTCAGGAAGACTTGTGAGCTGCCAAGTTTGATTAGCTTATTGCGCATCCAATTCTGTTTGCATAGCTACAACCCACTGTGGATTTGACTTGGCTTCATGATAAGATTTAGGTTTAAAAACATGCTAAAGATTGGCCATGAAAGCCACATACTGATCAGAAAAACAAAAATGAAATGTAAAAGGTTAAGCAGGAACTCTATGATCAAAAGATGAAGCATGTGTAGGCAATGGAATTGGAGTTGGTGTAGTCACATTAGAGACAAAATCTGTAATGGCCTAAACATCGGGTTAGCCGTGAATAGTATTTTTCGATAGTAAATAATGCTTTCGGGCTGAAAAGTACACCCGATGGTGAAAAATATTTTATTTGACTATCAAAAAATATTGGTTACGGGGTAGTTCGGGGTTAAAACTTGAAGTGAATTTGAGATCAAATCGACCTCCAAAAGTCAAAAATATGAAAAACGGAGTGGTTCGGTTTAAATAATAACTAGGTTAATCTAGGTTTGATCGAGCCATTAAAAATAGCAAATGAAGTCTAAAATTACCAAAAATTACATACATGCCTAAAATGATGTGTAGAATATTTTGGTTGCAAAAAGTTAAATTTTCGGTAGCATCGAAAATGGTTGAATCGAATTGATCTAATTGAACCAGATTAGTAACTGATTTCAATTGGGCTGAAATTTTGTACACAACCTATTTTTAAATGATTTGAATTTGAAAAGTTAGAGAATTGCAAAAAAATGGCATAATGGGCTTAAATAGGATTTTGGGGGTCTTGGTTGAACCAAACCCAACCCACCTAAGACTTATATAAAATTTGAGGGATAAGAGATATTTTGGCTGGCCACCTTATCTTCTTCAGCTCCTCCTTCTCCCTTCAAGGCCGAAACCACCATAGCCATGGTTTCTTCATTTTTCTTCAATCTTTCTCTCATTTTCTCTCACAATCCAAGCATAAGAAATAATAGTATGCCTATCTAGTTCATTATCTAAGCCTTTATCCTTTGATTTAAGGAAAAAAATCAAGAGAAACCAAGTGATAAAGCTTTAGGTGTCAAAGTGAGATAAGTGAAATTTATGGATTTAAATTAGTTTTAAGGTGCCTATAAGTATTTTAGGATGCTTAGAGTTCATTTGCATGGTTATTTTGAGCTTTTGAGATAAAAAAATTATGGTTTTAATAAAAGAAAAATTAGGCTATGGTAGGTTCACAAGGAGAGGGACAAGCTTCTAAGGCCAAAGGAAAGAAAAATGAAGTCTAAACAGCTTGAGCTAAGAAAAAAGGTTAGTGACTAATAAATCCTTTTATGTCCCTTAATTTTGTATGATTTTCCTTTATGTAACTTAGGAAAAATTTAGAGAAAATATGTAAAATTGAAATTGATATTAGAATATTGAAATAGGACCTTGAATAAGCCTATTAGAAACCTTAATTTGATTTAAAAGCATGTGTAAGGTTGAACTCCTTTGATGGCCGAATGGTATTCCAAAGGAAACTAATGTGTATTTTGTGTATTTGTGATAAATTAAGCCATAAAATGACTATAAAAATGAAATAATGTGTCAATAAATTTTTGTAGAATTTATGAAAATTAATTGAATATTTTGGAAAGGAAATTTGATTGTGTTCTAAGTGAAAATGTTGAATTAATGTGAATTAGTTCATAATTTGATGAGAAAATGGTGAATTATTAAGAAATAATTCACAAACCATATAAAAGTATTGAAAATTCTAAATCACTGTATTTTCTAGACTGAAAAAGTAATTAAAACTGTAAAAAATCTGAAAAGTGAAATGAAGTGTAAAGGAATATTATCCTTAGTAATAGTCAAGCAGTCAAAATCTAGCTCATGATATGATTGGCTAGCTATAGGGACATATATACAGCGGTGCAAGTCATGACAACTTGCTTTGCTATGGTAGGATCATTGATCTTTCATAGTATCTGTCTATTCTGTTATCTGCTCTGTGAGAAATGGTCATTTGGGATCATTTCTCTATCTTTATTGTGATCCTGTGGGATACACATCTCGTATATCCGGTCTAAAATTTTTTTGTCGGGATTGTACTAGGGGCATTGTGATAAGAATTAGTTAAAAGTACAAAAAGAAAGCTAAAAGTGAAGTTTAAAGTGAAAAGGACCTAATTGAAAAGAAAAAAAGTTTAGGGGTAAAACGACAATTTTAAAAAAATTGTATTTAATGAGTAAAAGTGATTAGAAAATGATTGAGAAGGGTAAAATAATAATTTAATGATCAAACAATCCAAAAATAAACTTTTGTAAAGTACATGGACTAAAATATAATTTTGCATAAAAAGTTAAAATAATGACGATTAATTTTTTATATGCCAAAAGTTAATTGAAAAGTGAAAACAAGAAAACTGATGGTAATTCTTTAATGAAACTATAAAAAGAGTATTTTTGTAATAAAATTTAAAAACTAAGGATTAAATTGAAAAGTTACCAAAGTTTTAGTATTGAATTAAAAAGACTGTTAAAAATATTGAAAAGTGCATTTTTGGTAAGAAAAATTGATAATTTTGCATAATTAATGCAATTATGTATGTTGAAAAATATTATAATTTTTAGTCACCACTGGGCATATTTAATGCTCAGCATGTAGGATTTATTGTGTGTAGGTATAGAAGATGAGCTGGAGCAAAAGTACACTTGGGTGAAGAATTTTGAAGGAATAAAAGATGTTTATTTTGTATTGGCATGTATAATTTTGTAATAGTTGAAGTAAAAGAATTGATCTGTATTGGTACAATGACTGTATATATGTAAATATGTGGTTGGCTAGTGTGGATGGTTTGTGTATGATTGAAATGAAATTGAGTATGTGGATGAGATGTATCTATTATTTTTAAACTGTTGTGCCCCTAAGGGATTGTGAAAATTATTTGTGTTTCAAGGGGCTAGTTAAGTTTATTGGCGTTATATTGTCGGATTTTTATAAAGTGAATAGTAAAATTTGACAGTTATAGGTTAGTGGAAAGTTGAACTTATGACATAAATAATGGATAAGTATTAATAAGTAATGATTTATGTGGTTAAGAATATGATATTTAAGTTAAGAAAGTAAAAAAAATTTCGGCCAATTGCTTAAATCAGTAAGACCGTTATAGTAAGGGTGTTACATTTTATGGTATCAGAGCAATGGTTTAAGTGATTCTAAGATCGGAGTGGGATTAAGTGATTGATTTATCTATATATACATGCCAATTGTCAGTAAAAAGGTATTTTGGAATCTAATGTGTACTTGCTCCTTTTTATTTTATAGTGAAAAGATATCTTCTAATCGAGATAGACTAGTGGGGGTCGGTGAAAGTGAGGCATTTATAGGTATTGGATAGCAAGAGGCCCTATAGCAACAGGTTTTTTCTCCAGCAGTGCCACCTCTACCCCCATAGCTGAACTTCCTTAATCTAATGGCTGATTATACTCAGCAACGGCTGCAGGCGAGTCAGGCTCAGTCCTTTCAGGCAGCTGCATAGGTTCAGCTAGCTCTACACAAAAGAAAGCCTATTTGGAGCAGTGAAAAAGGCTAGGAGTTGAGGACTTTTCTAGATGAGATCCTCTGACACCAGAATAGACAGAAGATTAGCTATTTAAAATAAAAAGATTATTTGAAATTACAAATAGCTCAGCAGAAGAGAAACTGGATGGCTTAATGTCATTGCTTCAGGGACCAGCCTTTATCTAGTGGGACTATGTCAGGACATATACCCTAGTAGATTAGTTGAGTTAGAATTTTTTTGTGTTCCAGTTTGAGCAAAAATACATTGGGTCTAAATATAAAGTAGCAATGCAAGATGCCTTCTGGAGGCTTAAATAGGGAAACAAGATAGTGGCTGAATATGAGCGTGAGTTTGAGCACCTCAGTGCCTACTTAGATGAGAGCCAGTCCAAAGATATAAAGATATGTCAGAGATTTGAGAGAGGACTGCATACAGAGCTCAGGTAGATCATAGGGACCCAGAAGTATCCCAATTTGAGAGCTATGGTCAAGGCAACGATAAAGTTAGAGATTATTCAGGCAGAGTAGGCTGACAGACAGTCCTGATTCCAGCAAAAGAGAAAATAGGGGCAGTTTAGTGGCAAGGGAGGATAGGGTAAGAAGTTTAAGGGATCTCCAGCACCTCAGGGCCACACTCCAGTTGTTGCAGGCTAAGGTTAGGGTAGTGTACCCCATGGCAGAGCTCCAGTTGCTTCAACAGCTCGTACACCTCGGGACAGAGATAGTGGAACAGCAGTAGCTTGTGACCATTGTGGCAAGATTCATCCTGGGGAGTTCATATATTTGACTGGAGCATGCTTCAGGTGTGGGTTTAGAGATCACTAGATTAGAGATTGTTCAGTAGTACAGACTGCTTCAGCCAATCACTAGCAATAGGTACTGGGTCCTCTTTACGGACAAGTTATGGTAGGGGAGTTGTCCTCATCACCTTTAGCTTCTAGGCTAGTTGGGTAGGCATCTCAGGGTCAAAGGCAAGCTGCATGCCAAACTTATGCTATCAGATCCAGAGAGGAGAAGGATGCTCCAGATATGATAGTAGGTAAATTCCTCTTGTTATCCGATTCAGTACATGCTTTGATAGATCATGGTTATACTCATTCCTACATTACACTGATTTAGCACGAGAAAAGGGATGAAATAGGCATGCTTGGATCAGGATATCTTGATATATAATCCTTTGGAGCATAGCGTAGTGTGTTGAGCAAAGTCTAAAGACAGTGTTCTATTAGTGCCCAGGGTTATATATTCCTGGCAAATTTAATTGAGTTGCCTTTTCGTGAGTTTAGTGTGATTCTGGGGATGTATTGGTTATCCATCCACCAAGTGATTGTTGATTATAAAAGAAAAAGGGCCACTTTAAAGCTTAAAGATGGTTGGGAGATCACAGTGGTAGGTGTGAGAACAAACTTTTTATCTGATGTGATATCTGCTATTGCTGCTAAAAAACTGATCAGGAAAGGGTGCATCGCTTACATGTGTTATGCAATGGAGGCAAAGAATGGAGGCAAAGAGGGACGGTTCAAAGGTGTTAGAAGTGCCTACTGTTAGAGAGTTCCTTGATATATTTCCTGAGGAGTTACCAAGCTTACCACTTGACAAGGAAGTGGAATTTTCCATTAATGTTGCTCCAGGCACTGCTCCTATCTTCATCGTTCCTTATAGAATGACACCTACAGGATTAAAAGAATTAAAAATTTAGCTACAGGAATTACTTGATAAGGGGTTTATCGGACCCAATATTTCTTCCTAGGGAGCACCAGTCCTGTTTGTAAAGAAGAAAGACTGGACACTCAGGTTGTATGTTAATTATAGATAGTTAAACAAGGTGACCATAAAAGAATAAATACCCCCTTCCTCGCATTGAAGACTTGTTTGATTAGTTGAAGGGAGCAAAAGTGTTCTCAAAGATTGACTTGAGGTGGGATACATCAGATGGGAGTGAAAGACTCAGATGTGCCCAATACTGCTTTTCGCACTAGGTATGGCCATTATAAGTTCTTGGTCATGCCATTTGGGCTTATAAATGCATCGATTGCCTTTATGGACTTGATAAATAGGGTTTTCCACCCTTATTTGGACCAGTTTATGGTGGTCTTCATCGATGACATCTTGGTGTATTACAAGACACTGGAGGAGCATGATAACCATTTGAGGATTATTCTGTAGACTCTGAGGGAAAAGCAATTGTATGCTTAGTTCAGTAAATATGACTTCTGGCTGAATAAAATATCCTTCTTGGGTCATGTTATATATGCAGAGGGTATAAAGGTGGATCCTTTAAAGATTGATGTAATTCTTTAGTGGAAGCCACCTAAAAATGTTACAGAAATGAGGAGTTTTCTTGGTTTAGCTGGGTACTACAAGAGATTCATAAAGGGATTTTCCACCATTACAGTTTCTATGACTCGACTGCTACAAAATCATACTAATTTTGTATGGACTGATAGATGCCAAGAGTATTTTGAGAAGCTTAAAAGTATGTTGACAGAAACTCTTGTTCTTACACAACCCGAGTTAGGCAAAGATTTTATGATCTACAATGATGCCTCCAGAAATGGTTTAGGCTGTGTTTTGATGTAGGAAGGCAAGGTGATTACTTATGCCTCTCGACAGCTCAAGACTCATAAGAAGAACTATCCTACTCATGATTTGGAGCTAACAACCATTGTCTTTGCATTGAAGATTTGGAGGCACTATTTGTATGGAGAAAGATGCTATATTTATTCAGATAACAAAAGCTTGAAGTATTTGCTTACTCAGAGAAAACTCAACCTCAGATAGAGGCCGCTGGTTAGAGTTGATTAAAGACTATGATTGCTTTATTGACTACCATCCAGGAAAAGCTAATGTAGTAGCTGATGCACTTACTTGGAAATTCATGTTGGGTAATGTAAATGCTTTCAAATGAATATGTATAAGTGATTGATAAGTGTTATTGATTGACAATAGTCTTTGCAGCTCTTCGGGCTATGAATGTCATTTGAGTTTGGCACCAGATAAAGCTTTATTAGCTGAAAATAAGTGAAGCCTGACTTTATGCATAAGGTGAAAGTAGCCCAGAAGGAAGATGATCGACTGATGACTATCATAACTAAGTTGACAGATAACAATGAAGAAGATTACTCCTTGAATGTTGATGGAAGCCTTTGCTATAAATAAAACTCTGTGTTCCAGATCAGGAAAAATTGAAGAAAAGCATCCTTACTGAAGCACACCATAGCAGTTATGCCATGCATCCTAAAGGTAACAAGATGTACCAAGATTTAAAAGCTTACTATTGGTGGCTAGGTATGAAACAGTATGTGATAGAGTTTGTAAGCAAATGTCTGATATGTCAACAAGTGAAGGCAAAGCACCAGGTTCTTTCGGGATTGCTTAATCCCATTTTGATACCAGAGTGAAAATGGGATAGGGTAACTATGGATTTTATCTTAGGATTACCTGTCACTCAAAGGAAGCATGATGCCATATGGGTGATCATCGACAGACTCACCAAATATGCTCATTTCTTGCCATTACAGATGGATTATCCTTTGACCAAGCTGGCAGAAATCCACATCAATGAAGTAGTGAGGTTGTATGGAGTGCCATCATCTATCATTTCTGACAGGGATCCTAGGTGTACTTCCCATTTTTAGAAAAGTCTGCAAAAAGCTTTGGGTACAAGACTCCATTTCAGCATAACATTTCACCCTCAGATAGATGGTCAGTCAGAGCGGGTGATTCAAATTTTGAAAGATATGTTGCGATGTTGTGTGATGGGGGATTTAATTGAACCCTTAGTCTCACTAGACTGCGTATAGTATGAGTAGGGTATCGTTCCAAAGGGAACGGGGTAAATTTTATATTGACGTAACAACAAGTAAATGGATAGGTAACAATTTGAATTAAAATCATGCAATTAATGTAAATTCTAAACTACTTAAAATATATTAAGTTAATTTTGGATAATAGATTACTTAAAAGATGGGATGAACATACATTATAACCAAATAAAACAAGTTCATCTTTGAATTAATTAACAATCGTATGAATGATATGAATGGAGAATTTAGCCAAGATTCTTTTAAAGCAATTCTCATTGTCAATAAAGAATGTTCTTACTTAGAGTCTATAAGCATTCTCATGTCATTATAGAGATAAATAAAAACCATGAAGTTCTATGCCAATTCTTTAACCCCTTAAAGTGAATTCCTTATCTCTAAGTGAATTCAATGCTTTAAGTAAATTCATTTAACTTTCCATCAAAGAATTCCAACTCTCATTGTGAATTAAATGACTAACATACTTAATATGGTGATCAAGCATACTAAGCAAATCAAAGCACTTAAACAAACTTAAATCATACTTCATACATAAATAAAATAAACATTCAATAGACAAAGATAAGTAGATGAATAACAACTTAAATTAAATAGTTATAATGTATCAAAAGAACTTAGCCATAAACAAAATTACAATAAAGATGAAATAAGAGACAAGAAAACATCACTCCCCAGGGTTTACTTTCTATTTAAACCTTCTGATATATCTCTTATTCCTTTGGCTTTGTTCTTTTGTCATCCTTTAAAACTAAGTAAAACAGAAAATCCAAAAGCAACTAAAAATGTTCTTAAGTAAATAGTCAAAGAATTCTTTAATTTTTCTCCATATCTCCAGGTGTTGTTCTCCCATATATTTATATGTATCTTCTCTACAGATATGTCCCTTGACAATTCACGAAAGATTGCTTTTGAAAGGACATATTGTTTGGCTGAAAAATCAGGTGCAGAAGACACATTATTTGCGAAGCAACGCCTTTGTCCGACTCGTGAGCCTCCTCACGAGTCGTGATTTCCTTGAGTTCTTCTGAAGTCGTGCCCCATTACAAGTCGTGAGCCTCCTCACTACTCGTGAATCTGTTGCCTAGTCGTGATCTCCATCCTGCCTTACTCGTGAAATGGATGCCTAGTCGTGATCTCCATCCTGCCTTACTCGTGAAATGGATGCCTAGTCGTGATCTCTTGTCCGAGTCGTGATCTCCTTCACGACTCGTGATCTTCTACTTTGAATTTCCACCATCTTTTTCATTTTCTTCACACTTCACCAATTTTAACCTAAAAACAAACATAAACACATAAATTGGACATAAACACATAATAATACATATAATATTACATACTTAGCTATATAAATAAGAGAAAAACACATATAAAAAGATAGACATTTTACATGACATCTTAATTCCCCCACACTTAAACCTTGCTTGTCCCCAAGCAAGAGAAAAGTGAGAAAATCTAATCTCAAGTCAAACTAAGTAAGTTACATTATAACGTATTGCTCAATTGTCACTTAAGGTAAGATTGATATGAATTCAAACACCTTAACACTCAAAATATTAGTACATCAAGACTTAAAACATGCATCTTAGATTATCAAGTCACCTAAATTTACTAAATTCAACATTAAGAATATAAAGTCTTAAGACTAACCATGCTCAAGAGAGAATAGTGATCATAAAGCCTAAGATCCTAAGACTACAGTTGCCTTTTTGGACAATTAAAAAGCACACATACCGTTAAACCCATCTCATGGCATTTTTAGACTATGTTTTTCATCTTTTTCTTTTTCTTTTGCATGGGTATACTTTTAAACTTTATCCCATGAATAGCAAGAGAATGTAGTAATGGGTGCGTTTTACGCTCTATCCCATACTTGATTAAACTTTTGAGTATGCATCTTGCTTTATTGTTTTTATTATTTTTATTTTTCTTACTTTCTTTCTTTTTTTTTTTTACTACTTCTCATCCATTATTGAAAGGCCTAAAGGTAAGTATTATGGCTATAGTTTCCATGTAGCAACTAAAATCCTAAAATCTTAAGCTAAATGAGCATATTCTAACTTAAAGCATAGTTAATGAAGAGACTAAATAACCTAAAATGTTGAAAGAAGTAAAAAGAGATAACTTAAAAACATAAAACACATGCCAAAAGCTTGAAAAACTAATCAAATGAGTATAAAAAGTAAATGAATCTTCATAACAACCTATATTTCATACAATATGAGCAATACTTATAATAAAACTCACTATAAAAGTTAGTCTACGTAAAGAAAAAGATAAACAAACAACAACACACACAAGTGCTCCCCCACACTTAGAACACACATTGTTCTCAATGTGGAGAAACAAAACAAACACACAAACAAAAAGAAAATAAAAAATAAACAAAAGCAGAAAGGAAAGAAAACTCCCCTTAAATTCATGGTGAAGGTGGAGGCGAAACAACCACATAACCCGATTGGGCAATGAAAGCGTCCACCTTGTGTTCAAGGCGGTGTTGTCTATGAACCAATTGACTTGTGGTTTGTTCCAATGAAGGCAATTGACTTTGGATGGCGGATTGATTGTGTAGCAATTGATTGAACATGGAAGTTGTGATATTCGAAGAAGATCTAGCAGTTGGTGTGAAAACAGGTGAAGGACTAGGTGTACCCTCCATAGGATCATCACTAGGCCCTTGCTCCGTTGGTCTTGACTCGTCCGAAGTACTTTCCATATTAGCCACCTGTGGAGTAGAAGTACCAGGAAGTTCCTTCCAACAGGAACGATATATAGGTGGTATGTATTGAAAGGAATTGTTAGTGACTTCTCCTCTTACAAACAAATGCTTAGAAAAATATATGCATGGAAGTACACCATCATAAATACGCAAATCAATATCAATGCCCCTAGCAATAGCAGCAATAACATGTCCATGTGTAATAGGGGATTCCGGATGATTAACACAATTCAATAATTGTTTGAAAATCCAATAAGACCAACATAGAGACTTACGGTTATGCACACACCACATCAAGAAAAGTTCATGACTTGAAACTCGATTAAATTCAGGCTTGTTGAAAACAATGGAGGCAAGAATCTTATGCACAATCCAGTATTTCAAGTCCGATATAAACATGGATTTAGCCTCTCTAGTCCTATATGGTGTAGTTAAACCAGTAAGAAAGTTCCAAAAATCATTAGGCCTATAACTCTTAGGAGGAGTACATAATCCATTTGGGCTAAAACCAAAGATACGATGCATCATGAAATTAGTAAGAGTATGATTAACACCATTCAAACGAAAGTCTACAAGCCTAGGATTATTAGCATTTTCTTTAAAATTTGTGTAAAATTCCAAGACTAAGTCAGGGTAGAACTGCTCATGCATATTAACAAACCTCAAGAGACCACATTCAGACAACATCTCATTCACTTCATCAAGAACACCCACACTTTCAAGCAAAGAGTTAGGAGATATACTTATATTGAGATTCTACTCTATCTTTTAAAACAAGGAACCTGTTACCTTCATGAATTGAGGAAAGAGGGAATGGTGAACCAAAGTCTGTCTGTAAGCTCGGAAGTGGTGGTTAATCGCCTCCTTGCTGACCCCCTGATGCTGAAACGTTCTTCGTCCTTACCATGGTTGTGAAAGAGAAAATGAAACAAAGGAAATAATGTGCAATGTGGCTGTAACGTGAATCAATAGAGAAATGGGAAGTAGATGTTGCAGAGAAAAGAAAAACAAAGAGACAAAAAGAAATGGAAGTTACAGTGAAAGAGTAAGAAGTTTACGAAAAGAGTAAAAGAATAAGGAAAGTGAAAACTGAAAAGAAAACTACCACAGTATTTATAAAAGGAGGGAAAATGAAAAAGTATGACGTTTAGAAACCCTAATTTGAATTGATAACCGTTCCCTCTCTTAAATGGAAGTTAATAAGGGGTAGTTAAGCCAATTAAAAACCGCTAATACTCCTAATTAAAAGAAATTTAAGTAAAATAAAGAAATAAAAATGAAATAAAAATAAAAAAGGGAGTTAAAATTCACGACTCGTAATTTTGGAACAGTTCTTCACGAGTTGACACCATCATCACGACTCGTGAAGATAAAAGGAATTATGGCACATAATAACGTAGTTCACGAATCGGCACCATCATCACGACTCATGAAGAAAAATAAAGAGATAATAAAGACATGATCACGAGTCGGTATGTTGCTCACGACTTGTGAGCCTTTTGCTTCTGTATAAAACGTGATCCTGTTCACAACACGTGATTCTGCTCACGACTCAATAAAGAAAGCTACTGGAATACTCGTGAAGACAGTCACGAGTCGTGAGGCACTCGTGAACATGATGTATTTCTCTGCAAAATCTTAACAACTTGATCCAAAAATTAAAATAACAAAGAAAAATAAATCAATTAATATGAAAACTATAAAAACATAAAACTTAACCAAAAACAAACCATAAAACAAATAAATCCAAACTAAAAGAGCTAATTATATACAAAAATATTATGATTGTGTAAAAGAGAAATTTAACAAAGAAACTTTGTGAGTAGGAACCAATGCATCACCAATGAAATAAGGCTTCAATCTATGTCCATTAACCTTAAAAACCTCCCCTTTATCATTAGCAATATCAACAGGCCCATAAGAAAAAACTTGAACAACTTTGAAAGGTCCCGACCATCTAGACTTTAATTTTCCAGGAAATAGCTTCAATTGAGAATTATACAACAAAACCATGTCACCAACTTGAAATTCTTTCTTTGATATATGTTTATCATGCCATGATTTAGTTCTTTCCTTATACAACTTAGCATTTTCATAGGCATTCATACGAAGCTCCTTTAACTCTTGTAATTGAAGCAATCTCTTCCTACCAACTTGTTGTATATCAAAATTTAACACCCTAGTTGCCCAATAAGCTTTATGTTCAATCTCAACCAGCAAATGACAAGACTTATCATAAACCAATTGATAAGGCGTAAGACCTATAGGAGTTTTAAAAGCAGTTCTATATGCCCAAAGAGCATCATCTAACTTAAGTGCCCAATCTTTTCTTGATCTAGAGACAGTTTTTTCTAAAATCCACTTAAGCTCTCTATTACTAATCTCAACTTGTCCACTAGTTTGGGGGTGATAAGGTGTAGCAATTTTATGAGTTACATTATATTTTCTCAATAATTGCTCTATAACTTTATTACAAAAATGAGACCCACCATCACTAATAATGGCCCTAGGTGTTCCAAATCTAGAAAATATAACTTTCTTAAGCATCTTCTTAACCACCTTGGCATCATTTGTAATGGTTGGAATTGCTTCCACCCATTTAGATACATAATCCACCATAACTAAAATATATCGATTCCCTAAAGAACTAGAAAATGGTCCCATAAAGTCTATACCCCAAACATCAAACAATTCAACTTCTAAAATACCATGTAAAGGCATTTCATTCCTTCTAGACAAATTTTCCATTCTTTGGCACTTATCACAACTTAGTACAAAGTCTTTGACATCCTTAAACAAAGTAGGCCACCAAAAACCAGCTTGCAAAACCTTGGAAGCTGTCTTAGAAACCCCAAAGTGACCCCCTACAGCATAAGAATGACAATGAGCTAATACTTCACCAACTTCTTCACGAGGAATAAACCTCCTAATCAACCCATCAGCACATCTCCTATATAATAAAGGTTCTTCCCAATAGTAAAACTTCACATCATGAAGGAATTTCTTCCTTTGCCTATAATCTAAACCATAGGGAAGCATACCACTTACTAAATAGTTTGCTATATCGGCAAACCATGGAACTTCCTTAGAAACCACACTAAAAAGATGTTCTCCATGAAAAGATTCATCAATAGGTATCCCATCATCATTATCTTGCAAAACACATTGGGTTAACCTAGATAAATGGTCAGCAACTAAATTCTCCTTTCCCTTTTTATCCCTTATCTCCCAATCAAACTCTTGTAGCATTAATATCCATCTTAACAATCTAGGCTTAGCATCTTTCTTACTCAAAAGGTACTTAAGGGCAGCATGATCAGAATAGACAATGACTTTTTGCCCTACAAGATAAGCCCTAAATTTATCAAAAGCATATACAATAGCCAAGAGTTCTTTTTCAATTTTTGAGTAATTAATTTGGGCATCATCTAGTAACTTGCTAGTATAATAAATAATAGAAGGCTTCCCATTAATCCTTTGGCCTAAAACAGCCCCTACCGCATAATTACTAGCATCACACATCAATTCAAAAGGTTAATCCCAATTTGGTGGTTGTAACACCGGTGAAGTGACAAGAGCATGTTTAAGAGTTTCAAAATATTTAAGACATGCCGCATCAAAATGAAAATCAACATCTTTACCTAGCAACGTGCATAAGGGTTTAGCTATCTTAGAAAAATCTTTGATAAACCTCCTATAAAAACCAGCATGGCCTAGAAAGCTTCTAACATCTCTAACATTTTTAGGAGGAGGCAAATTAGCAATTATTTCAATTTTAGCTCTATCAACTTCAATCCCCCTATTAGAAACTAAATGTCCTAAAATAATGCCCTCTTGAGCCATAAAATGGCACTTTTCCCAATTCAAAACCAAACCATGCTCCATACATCTATCAAGCACCTTAGAAAGATTAGATAAACAATCCTCATAAGTAGTGCCATACACACTAAAGTCATCCATGAAAACTTCTACACATTGATCAATAAGATCACTAAAGATAGAAAACATGCATATTTGAAATGTAGCTGGTGCATTACACAAACTAAAAGGCATTCGCCTAAATGCAAAAGTTCCATATGGGCATGAAAAAGTTGTCTTAGATTGGTCATGTGGATGAATTGATATTTGATAGAAACCACTCAACCCATCTAAGTAGCAAAAGTAAGAGAAATTAGCCAATCTTTCTATAACTTGATCAATAAAAGGTAAAGGAAAATGGTCCTTTCTTGTAGCCTTATTTAACTTCCTATAGTCCACACACATACGCCAACCCGTGATAGTCCTAGTAGGAATTAAATCATTATTATCATTACGAATTACAGTTAAGCCACCCTTCTTAGAGATAACTTGAATTGGGCTCACCCACTTGCTATCACTTATAGAATAAATTATGCCATTATCAAGCAATTTAATTATTTCCTTCCTCACAACCTCTTTAAGAGTTGGATTAAGCCTTCTTTGACCTTCAATGGAGGGCTTAGAATCCTCCTCCAACAAAATTCTATGCATGCATACTTTAGGTGCAATCCCTTTTAAATCATTAATAGAATATCCCATGGCATTTCGATGAGCAAGTAGAATACCACGTAAAGCATCCACATCATGCTTAGCAATTAATGAATTAACAATGAATGGCAATTGAAAATTTGCATCTAGAAATTCGTACCTTAAGCTTGTTGGTAGTGGCTTGAGTTCAAGCTTGATTTCCTCCTTAGATATCTTTGATGACATATCCTTATCCTTCCTCAAAGACTCAATTTTTGAGAATATTCCTTGGAAAGGATATGAGGCAACTTGCAAAACCTCATCACAACTCTCATTTAAACAATAAGGTGCAATAGGGTTTTGACTCAAACAATCATTCACAACACTATCAATACACTCATCAAGAATATCATAAGCATCAATTCTATTTACCACCTCCATTGGTGAAGATTTAACCATCCCAAAAACATTAAATTCAATTGTTTCACCATTAACTTCAAGAGATATTTTACCATTTTTCATATCAAAAACAGCCCCAGCAGTAATTAAGAAAGGCCTACCAAACAAAATGGGAATTTCAGGATCTTCATCCATTTCTAACACAACAAAATCAACAAGAATCACAAATTTACCCACTTTGGTTGGAATATTTTCTAATATACCTATAGGGTGTGAAATAGACTTATTCGCCATTGATAAGCACATATTGGTAGGCTTTAATTCACCTAAATCAAGCTTTTTATAAATGGAATAAGGCATAAGGCTAACACTAGCACCCATATCACATAGAGCCTTATCAAAATATGTACCACCTATAACACAAGGAACCGTGAAACAACCAGGATCCTTTAGCTTAGGTGGGTATTTAGAATACATAGCCTTAGATTCTTCTACCAAAGAAACATACCCATATTCTTCAACTTTACCCTTGTGACTCACAATTTCTTTTAAAAATTTTGCCCATGAAGGCATATCCTTAATTGCATCCACAAAAGGTATAGTTATAGTAAGTTCCTTTAAATAATTCAAAAACTTGCCAAATTGCTTATCAAGATTTCTTCTAATGAGTCTTTGAGGGAATGGCAAAACATTCAAATTAACTTTAGGTCCATCTTCCCTAGATGAGGTTATATCTTTTTTAGGTTCATTAAGCTTATTATCATTTTCACTCACATCCCCAACATGATCATCATTCACAATAAGATTCTCATTACTTTTACTATTACTCTCAATCTTTTTCCCACTCCTTAACATAATAGATTGAACCGATTCATGAGGCAAAAACTCAGGTTGACTTGGTAACTTGCCTAAAGGTTTAGTACTAGAAGTGGCTTGTTGAACCAATTGGTTTTCAAGCATCTTACTATGAGTGACAAGTTGATCAATTTTAGTATTTATTTGCCTAAATTGTTCCTCATTTTGCTTGTTAGTAGTCATTTGATGATTAACAAATTGCTCTATCAAATTCTCTAAATGGGATTTAGGTTGTTGGGGGTTAAAAGGTAGCTTATTTGGAAAAGGTGAAGGGTTAGGTAACTTGTTCATATGATTGTGATTATTATTATTAGGAGGGTTCAATTGGGCATTTTGGTTAGACCAAGAAAAATCGGGATGGGTTCTCCATTGTGGGTTATAATAATTAGAATTTTGACCCATCCTTTGGTTATAGTTCCCGTGAACAAAACTTACATCCTCACTAGACCCCTCACTACAATTAGCATACATATGAGGTCCACCATATCTCTCACAAACATGACTAACATTTTCAACATTGGAATGAGAATTACTTACCATTTTTGTCAAAGCTTCTACCTTAGCCGTCAAAAGATTAATGGAATCCAATTCCAAAAACCCCTTAGCCTTCGCCATAGTGGGTTCTTCTCCCATGTAGCCTTGTGAGGCTAACTCTTCCAACAATGTTTCAGCTTCCTTAGCAGTTTTCTCCAACCATTTCCCACTTGAAGCAGCATTAACAATATTTTTATTTTCCTCCATTAACCCATTGTAAAAGATTTGAGGAATCATCCAATCCGGCAAGCTATGATGAGGACATTGCCTTTGAAGTTCCTTAAACCTTTCCCAAGAGGTAGAAATAGTTTCATTAGGCAATTGTTTAAATGTAGATATTTGATTTCGAAATTTTGTCGTTTTATGAGGTGGAAAATACTTATGAAGAAAAGCTTGTTTTAATTGGTCCCAAGTAGTAATTGTCTCACTAGGTATACTAGCAAGCCAAATTTGGGCCTTTTCTTTCAAAGAAAATGGAAATAACCTAAGTCTAATGGCATCATTACTCACTCCATTAATTTTAAGCGTAGCACACAAATTAAGAAAAGCAAGGATATGAGCATAAGGGTCTTCCCCTTGCAAACCTCCAAATTGGTTATTTTGCACCATTTGAATGACAGCCGGCTTGATCTCGAAATTATTATTAGCAATAGCCAGTGCCGCTATTCCTCCAAAACTCTCTGAAATATTGGGCATTGCAAAATCACCAAGCGTTCTCCTTTCTTTGCCCGCCATAATTGGAAAATTATGACCTTCCTCGAATTTAACACTTTGTTCTCCTTCTACTTGTAATCTAAGTTCCTCTTGTTGCTTCCTTCTAAGTTTCCTACAAGAATTAAGAATACTTTTAGTCTAATATCATTACAAAAACTCTAATTCCAAAACAAACGAACACAATATAAGAATTCATACATCTAATAACTAATATATCATACAATCCTAAAACATCTACTCTTTTGTATCAATTAATAAAAATTCATTTTGAACCGTTCCCCGGCAACGGCGCCAAAATCTGATGGGGGATTTAATTGAACCCTTAGTCTCACTAGAATGCGTATAGTATGAGTAGGGTATCGTTCCAAAGGGAACGGGGTAAATTTTATATTGACGTAACAACAAGTAAATGGATAGGTAACAATTTCAATTAAAATCATGCAATTAATGTAAATTCTAAACTACTTAAAATATATTAAGTTAATTTTGGATAATATATTACTTAAAAGATGGGATTAACATACATTATAACCAAATAAAACAAGTTCATCTTTGAATTAATTAACAATTGTATGAATGATATGAATGGAGAATTTAGCCAAGATTCTTTAAAGAAATTCTCATTGTCAATAAAGAATGTTCTTACTTAGAGTCTATAAGCATTCTCATGTCATTATAGAGATAACTAAAAACCATGAAGTTCTATGCCAATTCTTTAACCCCTTAAAGTGAATTCCTTATCTCTAAGTGAATTCAATGCTTTAAGTAAATTCATTTAACTTTCCATCAAAGAATTCCAACTCTCATTGTGAATTAAATAACTAACATACTTAATATGGTGATCAAGCATACTAAGCAAATCAAAGCACTTAAACAAACTTAAATCATACTTCATACATAAATAAAATAAACATTCAATAGACAAAGATAAGTAGATGAATAACAACTTAAATTAAATAGTTATAATGTATCAAAAGAACTTAGCCATAAACAAAATTACAATAAAGATGAAATAAGAGACAAGAAAACATCAATCCCCAAGGTTTACTTTCTATTTAAACCTTCTGATATATCTCTTATTCCTTTGGCTTTGTTCTTTTGTCATCCTTTAAAACTAAGTAAAACAGAAAATCCAAAAGCAACTAAAAATGTTCTTAAGTAAACAGTCAAAGAATTCTTTAATTTTTCTCCATATCTCCAGGTGTTGTACTCCCATATATTTATATGTATCTTCTCTACAGATATGTCCCTTGACAAGTCACGAAAGATTGCTTTTGAAAGGACATATTGTTTGGCTGAAAAATCAGGTGCAGAAGACACATTGTTTGCGAAGCAGTGCCTTTGTCCGACTCGTAAGCCTCCTCACGAGTCGTGATTTCCTTGAGTTCTTCTGAAGTCGTGCCCCATTACGAGTCGTGAGCCTCCTCACTAATCGTGAATCTGTTGCCTAGTCGTGATCTCCATCCTGCCTTACTCGTGAAATGGATGCCTAGTCGTGATCTCTTGTCCGAGTCGTGATCTCCTTCACAACTCGTGATCTTCTCCTTCGAATTTCCACCATCTTCTTCATTTTCTTCACACTTCACCAATTTTAACCTAAAAAAAAACATAAACACATAAATTGGATATAAACACATAATAAAACATATAATATTATATACTTAACTATATAAATAAGAGAAAAACACATATAAAAAGATAGACATTTTACATGACATCACTGTGTGTTAAAGTTTGGTAGCAGTTGGGAAAAATACTTATCTCTTACAGAGTTTGCCTACAAATACAGCTACAAGTCTAGTATAAAAATGGCTCATTTTGAAGCCTTGCATGGAAGAAAATGCAGAACTCCCTTGTGTTTGACATAATTGAGCGAAAAGAAACTGAAAGGATCTGACTTGATCCATGATTCAGAAGAAAAGGTGCAGATCATTAAGGGTAGATTGAAAGAAGCCATGGATCACCAAAAATCCTATGTAGATCTGAAGAGGAAAGATATAGAGTTCCAGGTCGGAAACAGATTTGTTCTGAAAGTATCTCCATGGAAGAAGGTTTTGAGATTTGGCAAGAAGGGCAAGCTAAGTCCAAGATTCATTGGCCCTTATGAGATACTTCAGCGAGTGGGTCCCGTAGCTTACCAATTAAAGTTGCCATCTGAGTTGGAGAAGATGCATGATATGTTTCACGTGTCCATGCTCCGTAGGTACAGGTCTGATCCAAGTCATATCACTACTAAAAAAATGCAAATTAGCTACGACAAAATTCATCGCTAAATTAGTTTAGCGACGACTTTCATTTTGATTTAGCGACGACTTTCATTTTGAAACAAAAATCGTTGTAGCAGAATCTAGCTAAAAACAAAAAGTCGTCGCCAAATTTTAGTGACGAATGAGCGTTGTCATTAATTATTTATCGCCATTTTGCTACAATAATGTTTACGCAAAATTTTGCGACGACAGTTTTTTCGTCGCAATATTGCTACGACATTGTTCTCGCAAAATTTTGTGACGACAATATTTTCGTCGCAATATTGCTACGATATTGTTCAAGCAAAATTTTGCGACAATATTTTCGTTGCAATATTGCTATGAGAATGTTTACGCAAAATTTTGTGACGACAATATTTTCGTCGTAATATTGCTACGATATTGTTCAAGCAAAAAATTACTACAACATTGTTCAAGCAAAATTTTGCGACGATAGTATTTTCATCGCAATATTGCTATGACATTGTTGACGCTAAATAGCTACTGTTCAAAAATGCTAATTCCTCACTAAATTAAAAATATTTTTTTATTTTTAAATTAATATAAAAATTTCATTTAAATGACAAGCCACATATGACAAATTTATATTTATAGACTACTTAATATTTAATACAAAAATATATATATTCATGAAAAGATTGTTATTTACAAATGGATATCATCGTTAATTGTATATCTAAAATAATACACGCATATATAACAATAACAAATGTCACCCAAAACGTCATACTGTATACTTATAACTATAATGTAAATAGATACATTTGCTCCTAAATTTACTGCTGAAAAAAGTTGTTTCATCTCCATCTATTGCTGGATTTGTCTGACCCGCTGATCCATCTCTTGTTCATGCTCAGCACAAATCTCAACTTAAAACTCAATCCGCATAGTGGACAAATATTGCAAGTACAAGCTATGAGAAACAAATAGAAAATTAATACAAGGGTGTGAGGAATTAACATGAGGCAAACCCACTAAAAACACAAGTAGTGGATCATGTTTTTTGAGATTTCTAGGAATAATATCGAATCTTAAAAATCTTAGCTTTGGTTCTTTGTGTTGTTTTATCAATCTATCGCATGGCTATGGAATGAGAATGATAAGCAAGTCTAGTATAATATGCTACCTTGTGTCAAAATCAATTAAGATTTCTAAATAAAATTAAAAATAACAAAAGCATAAAAGCCCACTATGAGTAATCAACCAAGCTGAGCCATGGGTTTAATAAGGTTAAGCATTGGAAAGTGGTGGAAGTTTCAAAGTATTGTACAAAGAAGGCTAAAACATTATCCTAGTAGCACAGAAAAAGTATTCAAACTGTACATTTCTAAAACAGCAGGACTATTTTCTGATAAATCTCAGCATTTCAATATTGGTCCCAACTACATACAGGTCTATGAAATTTTTTTAGAAGAAAAAAAGATATTTTTAAAAATAATAGGTCCATACCTTGATTGAATTTTCGAGCACACCAACCATCAATGCCATCACAGACAAAGCTAAAATCAGAATACATAAATGATATTAGATCCAATTTCAGAAGCCAAGCGAGATAATATGGCTGAAATCTTGAAAGAAATTTGACTTAAGTCTATTTCTCACCTTAGAAAATAGAGAAGACCAAAAAGGTTTTTGTTGGAAAAGCATAAGGCAAAAGCAAAGCAATTCAAGAGAACCCTTGTATATCCTGCATTTGCATAACATCATCCATAAACAAATGTCTGTCAGATTTGAATTGTGCTTTTTAGGAAACAAAGGACTTAAAATTGGTCAAAAAAAAGAAGAAAGAAAACAAACCAACTATATTGGGTATGTAAAGGTAGACAGTTAATTTGTTGGGTCTTTCTCTTGAATTGTTAGCCATTTAAGCTTCACTGAAGATTAGAACTGCCAGTAGAATAAGAAAAGCAAATAGCGACAAAATAATTGAAACTGGCACGAAGAGAAAATATTGAAAGCAAAAATCAATTGTACAGCAAATTAAATTTAGTACTCAGCTAGCTCTAGCTATCAATATGAAAATTAAATCAGTTCCTGGAGCTAGCTACCTAAGATCAAACCCAGAAATTGAAGATAAAGTGGAAGATCCAGGATAAAAAAAGAAACTATATTGGACAAAAGAAACTTATTAATAAGAGGAACAAATTAAGAAAACCTGAGCAAGCCGATGGTGATGAAATAAAAAACTTAGTGCACTTGCTCAATCAATTTCTCCTCTCTATCCCTTTTAATTCTTTTCTTTTAGCACCTATCTTCTGATTAAGCAAATATGGCTGCAACTATGAAACTTTGTTTCTTTAATATGAGCTATATGTATTAAAATAAAAAATTAAATAAATAGATTACCGTACTTTATGATCTTTATCAGAAATATCAATTCAAAAACAAAACCAAGTGGGTTAATATTTGTAAAATAATAATAATAAATAAGGCATGAGGAATAATATTATGGGAATAAATGCCTCAAATCTCTCAATTAAGAAGAAATTAAGGTTGATGCTTCAAAATTCAAAAAGTGAAAGCAACTGAAAGACAACAATGGAGGAAATAAAAAAGTGACAGTTTATATATATACCCATAAATAAACCATTTAGACTCAGACATAGAATATCAGAGTTAATGAGCTTGAAGACAAAAATTGTGTATCGAATTAAAATTAAACATAAAATTCATTTTCTAGGCCTCTGTCCAGTAATCTAACATTTAAGGGCAAACAGCAAGCTATTTTAGTTATCTAAAATTTTTTTAAGGGCAAACAACAAGCTGTTTTAGTTATCTAACATTTCACACTTAAACAGCAAGCTGTTTAAGGGCAAATAACAAGTTATATCCTATAAAATCTTAAAATAATATGGGATAATTGATATAAAACAATGAAAATTCATTTTTTCTTCTCTCTGCAAAAAAACAAACTCATTCTCTTGAAACAAGCTAGCAACCTTATCCAGTAGAAATAATCTCTTCTCCAGTACATTCTATAGCCAAGCATAAACTATTATGGCTCTCAATATCTAGAGAGATAATTCAACAAAAAAAATTTCCCAATTGGAGTGCTAAACAGGAGATAATACAGCAAGAAATTGAGGGAAAAATAACAGTAAAACCAAGATAAAATTGTCACCTGATGAATGTTAGTGTAACTCTTCCATAAGTAAAGGAATGATCTTTTCGAGGTAAGTGGTCTTCAAGCGATTTACCTTTTCAGCTTTTGATTTCCCCACCAAGACAACACCTAGAAAAAGAGACAGAAAGAAAAGATGAAATCTCTTTCCTTGAAGAGAGCGAATTCAAGACCAAATTCTTAATCTTGTAATGAGAGAGAGGGAGGGAGAGAGAAGCTAATTAAAAGGGGGCGCGGCATTGAAGGGTAAAGTTTTAGGAATTTAGAAAAAATGAAACCCCCCAACGCCATTTTATCCCGCTTAAAATTTCAATGAATTAGCTACAGAATGTCTCTCGCAAAATTGGCTACAACATTTTCCCAAGCTAATTTTGTGAGAGCTATATTCTCCTAATTTAATTATTTTATTGTATAATTTATAATAATTGATTATAATTTATTATAATTGATATTATTAGATATAAATATAATAATTAGTTCAATATTTGTGCAGTTATATCTTTAATTAGATATTCGATTGGGAATTTCAAACTGATGGTTTAATTCGCATTAAGGTTAAAATTTCATATCTTAGTTACTACTTTTACTCCATCCCTTTCTTTTTTTTTCACTAATTACAAAATAATCATAATCTTTCACTTATTTTTCAATTTAATTCTCAAACTAAAGAAACTTAGAATTTGACACTCAACTTTAGTTATATTTCAAATCCATCCAAAACTAATTGAATATTTCCATGAAATTTTGAATAATATTATGTTAGTCTTGGATGGATTTTTCAACGGAATTTCTAATTTGGTGGGTGTTAAATTGCAAGAGTTTTTAGTTTAAAAATTAAAAAAAAAGTGAGTGAGTTTAAGTATACCTTTTTTTTATTAAATTAATACATTAATTATACGTGCCATTCAATTTCTACCAGGTCTCACTTTCTGGAATGCTAATGGTAAATGGAACACCTTATGAAAATATTAATGAAATACCAAACCAAGAAGTAAAGTCAGGTTCTTTAGTATAATCTCTGAATTAATAATGTTATATTATATTATTAAACAATAATTAAGAATAAAAAAGATGAGGCAGGAATATTCTAATACTTGTTTAATTTGGACTTTTATTTAAAGTCAAATTAATGCATGCAATGGGTAAACAGATTTTTGCCTAAAACAGCTTGCTGTGTTTAGGCAAATCAGTAAAACAGTTTTTTTTGCCTCTGTTTTAGGCAAAACTGTCAAGCTTTCATTTTGCCTAAAACAGCTAGTCAAACAAGGTTTTTGCTGTTGAATTGTTATGTTGCCTTAAACAGCAAGCTGTTTTAGTATAATTTAGCTTGCTGTCTTTTTACACTAAAACATATTGCTGTTTTAGTGTAATTTAGCTTGCTGTGCTGTTTTAGTGTAATTTAGCTTGTTGTATTTTCAAGTTGTTTTAGTGTAATTTAGCTTGTTGTCTTTTTACACTAAAATAGCTTGCTGTTTATAATTACATCATTAACAACGAAAAAAGTAAAATTTGAATTTCGATCAATTCAAAAAAAATTAGATTCTCAATAATTAAATTACTTGTAATTCTCTATATTTTTTAATCTTTACTTCGACAGTAAAACTTAGTTTATAATTAATTTTATGATAGTTAAACCCAAGAGTTTACAAACAGTTCTAAACAAAAAAGAAAATATAAGACAGAAAGAAAGTTATCAAATTTAGCATTCATCCCAAATAATTTTCTTTTTGGGCAAAATAATTTTATAATAAAGAAACTTTGTTTGGTTAGATTTGCTGTTATATAAATATTTATCCGCATAAAAACTATTCCTGTTTGATTTTGATGATTGACATAAACTATTTCATTTCCCGTTTTTAGCTTAAATATAAATCAACTCAATACTTTTTACCCAACAGGGCAATCCTTGATGAAATAATGACCTCAAAAATTAAAACAGAAAATAATGATGCAAATAATCCAAAGAAACCTGAAATATCATGATCACTATAGATTTTGCCCTTAAATTAACATGTACTTTTCAATTTAGAATCATCTCAAACATTTAATTAAGAAAATGATAGTAAATTAAAATATACATGTCTGTGTATTAAATGTTAACTCCAGTCAAGAAAAAGTTGATTTTGAACCATAATGGCAAGGCAAAATGGAATTCCAAGTCCCTGAATTAATTTTTACGATTAATCCCATAAATAATATTTCCCCTAAATATTTATTTTGGAACATTGTGCTCTTAAACTTTTATTTTTTAAAAAAATTCAATAAACAAAAAAATATACCCCCTCTATATCACTTACCTACTTACCACTTTAAAATGTAGTTTTCTATTTTTCACGAAATTTAAGTAAATGATTAAAATAACTTAATTTCATAAAAAATTTATATTAATTGACAAAAATACCATTTTATTATTCAAAATGTGTAATGTGATGCAAATTCCTTAAAGCCTAGTAATTTAGCTTGCTGTTTTAGTGTAATTTAGCTTGCTGTCTTTTACACTAAAACAACAAGCTGTTTTAGTGTAATTTAGATTGCTGTGCTGTTTTAGTGTAATTTAACTTGCTATATTTTTACACTAAAACATATTACTATTTTAGTGTAATTTAACTACAATAATGTTGTCACCAATATTGGTATAGGAATATAATTGTATATTGCTAAATTAGAGACAACATTGTTGTCGCCAAATTAGCTACAACATTGTTATCGTTAAATTAGCTACAACAATGTTGTCGCCAATTAGCTACAACAATGTTGTCGCCAATATTGATATATGAACATAATTGTATTTTGCTAAATTAGCGACAACAATGTTGTCGCCAAATTAGCTACAACCATGTTGTCACAAATAGCTACAATAATGTTGTCGCCAATATAGGTATATGAACAAAATTATTTTTTGCTAAATTAGCGACAATATTGTTGTCGCCAAATTAGCTACAACAATATTGTCGCCAATTAGCTACAACAATGTTGTCGCCAATATAGGTATATGAACATAATAGTATTTTGCTAAATTAGCGACAACATTGTTGTCGCCAATTAGCTACAAAAAATTTATCACTAATTAGCTACAACAATGTTGTCGCCAATAGAGCCATATGTACAAAATAGTATGTTTTGCTAAATTAGCGACAGCATTGTTGTCTCCAATTAGCTACAACTTTGTTGTCGCTAATTAGCTACAACAATGTTGTCATCAAATATTCTTTTGTTGTCGCAATTGTTTGCGCCAAATTTTTGGCGCCTGATATTAGCAACAATAAAAAATTATTGTCGCTAATTTGTCGCAATATTTGTTTTCCCACTAAATCTTTCAATATTTGCGACGAAAGCCATTTTTTGTCGCAATGTTATCGCTATATTGTGCATTTAGCAACGAATTTTATTGTTGTTGCAAATTTTTGTCGCTATTCTGCATTTTTTTTGTAGTGTATGATCACACCAGAAAAAATTCAAGTGCAGGTTAATATGACCTATAAAGAAAGACCGGTGAGGATCTTAGCTAGGGAGATTAGAAAACTCATAAATAAGCAGGTTCTACTAATGAAGGTTTCATGACACCATCACAATGTGGAAGAAGCTAAATTGGAACTAGAAACGGCTATGAGATAACAATATCCTCTGCTTTTTGATACAGATAAATTTTAAGGATGAAATTTCTTTTAGTAGGGAAGAATTGTAATGGCCTGAACATCGAGTTAGCCGTAAATAGTATTTTTCGATAGTAAATAGTGCTTCCGGGTTGAAAGTACACTTGGTGGTAAAAAATATTTTATTTGCCTATTGGAAGATATTGGTCATGAGTAGTTCGAAATTGTAATTTGAAGTGAATTTGAGGTCAAATAGATCTCTAAAAGTAAAAAATATGAAAAACTAAGCGGTTTTATTTAAATAGTAACTCGGTTGATGTAGGTTTGATCGAGCCGTTAAAAATAGCAAATGAAGTCTAAAATTGCCAAAAATTACATATATGCCTAAAATGATGTGTATAATATTTTGATTGCAAAAAAATAAATTTTTCGAAAGCACCAATAATGGTTAAATCTGATCGATCTAATTGAACCGAATCAGTAACTGACTTCAATTGGATTGAAATTTTGTGTACAGCTTATTTTTGATATGATAAGAATGATGGAATCAATTTTGAAGTAATTTGGATTTGAAAAGTGAGAGAATTACAGAAAAATGGCATAATGAGCTTAAATAAGGGTTTTGGGCCTTAAGTGCGGGCCTTGATTGAACCAAGCCCAACCCACCTAAGACCCATATAAAATCTGAGGGATAGGATATATTTTTGGCAGCCACCTTATCTCCTTTAACTCCTTCTTCTCCTTTTAAGGCCAAAACCACCATAGCCATTGTTTTTTCACTTTTCTTCAAGCTTTCTCTCATTTTCTCTCACAATCCAAGTATAAGAAATAATATTCTTCCTCTCCAGTTCATTATTTAAGCCTTTATCCTTTGATTTGAGGAAAAAAAACCGAGAGAAACCAAGTGATAAATCTTTAGGTATCAAAGTGAGGTAAGTGAAATTCATGGATTTAAATTGGTTTTAAGGTGCCTACAAGTATTTTAGGGTGCTTATAGTTCATTTATATGGTTATTTTGAGCTTTTAAAATAAAAAAAATAGGGTTTTAATGAAAGAAAAATTCGGCAATGGTAGGTTCACAAGGAGAGGGACGAGATTATAAGGCCAAATGAAAGGAAAAAGGAAGTATTGGCATGCTTAAGCTAAGGAAAAATGTTAGTGACTAATAAATCCTCTTAATTTCCTTAATTTTGCATGATTTTCCTTTATGTAATTTAGAAAAAAATGTGTATAATTGAAATTGACATTAGAATATTGAAATATGACCTTGAATAAGCCTATTAGAAAGCTTAATTTGATTTAAAAGCATGTGTAAGGTTGAACTCCTTCGATGGAAGAATAATATTCCAAAGGAAACTAATGTGTATTTTGTGTATTTGTGATAAATTAAGCTATAAAATGACTATAAAAATGAAATAATGTGTAAATGAATTTTTATAAAATTTATTGTAATTAATTGAATATTTTTGAAAGGAAATTTGATTATGTTCTAAGTGAAAATGTTGAATTAATGTGAATTAATTCATAATTTGATGAGAAAATGGTGAATTATTAAGAAATAATTTACAAACCATATAAAAGTATTGAAAATTCTGAATGACTATAATTTTTGGACTTAAAAAGTAATTAAAACTGTGAAAAATCTGAAAAGTGAAATGAAGTGTAAATGAATATTACCCTTAGTAATATTCAGGCTGCCAAAATCTAGCTCAGGATATGAATGGATAACTATAGGGACACCTATACTGCGGTGCAAGTCATGACAACTTGCTTTGCTATGGTAGGATCACTGATCTTCAACAATATATGTCTATTATGTTATCTGCTCTATGAGAAATGATCCTTTAAGGTTATTTCTCTATCTGTATTATGGTCTTGTAGGATTCACATCTCATATATTCGGTCTGAGAATTTTTTGTAGGGATTGTACTAAGGACATTGTGATAAGAATAAGTCAAAAGTACAAAGAGAAAGCTAAAAGTGAAGTTTAAAGTGAAAAAGAACCTAATTGAAAAGAAAAAAAAAGTTTAGGGCAAAATAGTAATTTTTTCAAAAATTATATTTAACTAGTAAAAGTGATTAGAAAATAATAGAAAAGGGTAAAATGGTAATTTAATGACCAAATGGTTCAAAAATGAACTTTTGTAAAGTACAGGGACTAAAATATAATTTTACATAAAAGGTTAAAACAAGGAATGATTAATTGTTTTATATGCCAAAAGTTAATAGAAAAGTTAAAACAAGAAAATTAATGGCAATTTTGTAATTAAAGTGTAAAAAGGGTATTTTTGTAATAAAATTCAGCATCCGGAGCAGTAACTGATGACTCTCCTTTAAATTCCTCTGCTCCCAATTTCTTTGCATTTTCCAATATAAGCCTTTGAGAAGGTAGGGGAGGCTGAGGCTGAGCAGGTGGTGTAGCAGCTAATTGTTGTTTCATAAGCTCTAACATTGTTGCAAAGAAATTTGCCGGATTTGGCATTTGCTGAACTACAGGTGGTGGTACCGGCTGAGCTGGTTGCTGCTCTTCACCCCTGTCTACATCACTAGCTGATGCGTGGCTTTCTATTTCCTCAGTGCTTCCCCTTGCACTTGATTCCATTCTTTGATCTATAACAATAATAATGACAATTTCATATCAGAATCACAACACATTCACATATATCTTTCTCTTAGCATGCATCCCAACTCTTTTCTCTTTCTTTTTTAACCACTTAATTATTGGTCCAAAATCACCTAAATCGGGCTCTGATACCACTAAATATAACACTCTATACCCGATCAGTTAGAAGACCCGGATACCGGATGCCACAATCGGGTTTAGGCTATTCTAGTACAATAAAATAAACCTTAACTAAAATACTATTCATTTGCAAAAATTTCGGCAGAGTATGCCCTAAAATTCAAGATAACCCCCGAAGAAAACATCGAAAAATACTTCTATTTAATTTCATCCTATCATCCATTCTCCATTCAAACTCCAACACACAATTAATGACCTTCCTCCAATAATTCATAAGCCAACAAAAATAAACCATTCATAATACTAAATTTATAATATTCTCCTTCTAGATACAATACCAATTGTTCATAACTATTTACATCATGTTATATATCCATAGGTTTACAACATGCCAAAATGTACCATATTAACCATGGAAAGCTATAGTGTATCCACCTCAAAATTCTTCTTTGATACGCTCCAAATTTTGGTGCAGATTCACTTACGGCTTTTCTTCAAAAACTTCTTTAACCTACATGCGAAAAAAAAACCATGCGCTAAGCATAACGCTTAGTGGTGTTCAAGCAATTCTATTTTTTCAAAATATATATTAAATTAAGTAAAGCATATACACATTTAAATTTATCAAACAATGCACATTTCACCCATCGAGCATATACAATTGATAAGAAAAATCTATAAAGGCAATTTGAGCAAGTATATGAATATGATTATTATTTACTAATTAAACCAAATGTCTGGCTAAGTCTACGATCTGAATTTGCCCCAAGTAAATCCAGCAGAACTGTATCGAGCTGGATAAATGGGATATAAGCGGGGGATTCAGTTCTCGGAACCATCCAATCCCCTTTAACAATTTTTCTTATTCCACATACGTAAATTTTCTATTAATTATATACATTTCTATATACACACACACACATATATATACATGCAGTTGTGGATTCAGCTCTCGAAGCCATCCAATCCATAACTCAATTAAATTACATACACCGGATTCAGCTCTCGGAGCCATCCAATCCGATGTTACATATCAAGGCGCCGCATTACAATTTTCCCTAATTGGCATGCCAATTCTATCCAATTTCTCCAATTCTTATCTAGCTTTACAAAGGGCAAATGAGAAATTTCCATGAAACATTTAGTCATGCTTGTAAGTAACTTTCATAACAAATATACTTTACTTATTTAAATTAGATAATTCAATCTTCAAATTTATCCTTCCTTGCTTTTCAAGATATCTTCAATTATCAACTTAATATGCATCAAAAACTAGAAATTGCATATAGCTTAATGTCATCAACTATGACTCAAGTAGAACTTTCTTCAATTATATTAGCTAACTTAAGTCACATTTAACTTATATTAATCATAAAACATAATTATTAGTCTTTGAGTTCACAACCAATTCATATGTGTACATATATGTATATATATACATACCATTTGTCAAGTTTTAAATTTAATATTTATAACCTCATCCATAATTATTCAACTATAATTTAAATGCTTTTTGTACAATAGACATATTAACTACAAATTTTTTGTATAATGCATACTTATTAATTTGTGCTTTAAAAATCACAAGTATAACATAATTTCATTTAATTTTGAACTCAATTTATATAATTTTGAACCTAAGAAAATTAGCAATAATTAAATCCACCAAAACTTAAATTCTCTAACATACATAATGTATAATTAAAAAGGAAAAATAAATTTGCTTGAACACTTACTTGCTTGATGATCTCTTCTCAATATTTTAGCTTATAAGACACAAATTCTCCATCAAGTTCCTTATCTTTCTCTATTTTCTTAATCTACTCTATTTTCTCTCTCTACAAAAATTCATATTTCACAAGAATTGTTCAACAATTCATCCACCAAATCATAATTTATAGCAAATTCCAACAATTATATAACTAAAAATTCACCTAATTACCAATAATTTCATTTTTCCCCAATTAATCAAAACCCTGGATCTAAAATTACAATAACTCTACCTCACATATCTCACTATAAATTAATAATTAAGAGTAAATAAATGCTTACCCAACCAAAGAGAAGGAGATAAGCAACACAAAAAGAAGATAGAGTGGAGGAGGAGCCAAATAAGTTGCTGCCACGCCAAGAAGAAGAGGAAAGAAGAAGAAGAAGAAGAAGAAGAAGAAGAAGAAGAAAAGGGGAGAAGGAGGCGATGGCGGCGGTGGCTGGCGGCGATGGCGTTAGTGGTTGCTGGCCGGATCGAGAAGGGGAAGAAGGGGAGAGGGTGGCGGTGGCATCGGGCTCTTGGGACCAAGATAAAGGAACCAATTTGGTTCCTTAGAAATTAAGAGAAATCAAATGGCCAAAACGACGTAGTTTTGGCCAAATGTCCCTCTTAGTCCTACATCTTTACTCTAATTACAAATCACCCCAAAAATTTTTAATTCTTTTCAATAATACCTAAATTCAATTATAATTCCACCCAAAATTATTTTATATTTATATTTTTGTCAATTTTATATATAATTCGTGTTAATCCAAAAATCGGGATAATTCTTTCTCATTGTGTCCTCTGGTTCCCAGGTAGCTTCTTCTACCTTGTGATTCCTCCATAGGACTTTTATCAATGGCACCGACTTATTTCTCAGCTACTTGGTTTCTCTTGCTAGGATTTGCACCGATTTCTCTTCATAAGTCAAATCCGACTGAACTTCAATATCTTTCAATGACACAATATGCGATGGATTGAATCGGTATCTTCTTAACATCGACACGTGGAAGACATTATGAATTCTTTCCAATTCTCGCGGTAAATTTAGCCTATATGCTACTGGTCATACTCGCTCAATGATTTCAAAAGGACCAATAAACCTTGGAGCTAATTTACCCTTTTTACCAAACCTAAGTACCTTCTTCTACGAAGAAACCTTCAAGAAAACCTTATCACCAATTGCATATTCAATGTCTCTCCTCTTCAAATCTGCATATGATTTTTGACGATCGGAGGCAGCTTTTAATCTTTCTTTAATGATCTTCACTTTATCTTCTGTCTCCTTTATGATATTTGGACCTACAAGTTTGCTTTCTCTGAGTTCTGTCCAGCATAAAGGTGTCTTACATTTTATGCCATAAAGTGCTTCATAGGGTGCCATCTATATACTAGCTTGATAGCCATTGTTGTACGCGAATTCGATCAATGGAAGGTATTTATCCCAACTTCCTTCAAAATTAATAATACAACTTCTCAGCATATCTTCTAATACTTGAATTACCTTTTCAGATTGACCGTTTGTCTGAGGATGAAAGGTTGTACTAAATTTGCACGCGGTACCCAAGGCCTCTTGAAGCTTCTTCCAAAATGTTGAAGTAAATTTTGGATCTCGATCAGATATAATAGAGGATGGAACACCGTGTAACCGTACTATCTCATTGATATACAATTCTGCTAATCTTGAAAGTTGATAGTCAGTTCGAACAGGTAGAAAATGAGCTGACTTAGTCAATTTGTCCACAATCACCCAGATAGCATTATACCGTTTCTTAGTTTGCAGCAGCCCAACTACAAAATCCATCGTAATTTGATCCCATTTCCACTCTGGTATTGCTATAGGTTGAAGCAACCCTACTAGAACTTGATGTTCTGCCTTAACCTGCTGACATGTTAGACATTTAGAGACATATTCTGCAATATCTCTCTTCATAACTGGCCATTAATAATGTGTTTTTAGGTCTTGACACATCTTTGTGCTCCCTGGATGCATAGCATACGAGCTGGTATGAGCTTCCTTCATAATGTTCTGCTTCAATTCCTCCATATTAGGGACGTAAATTCTGTCTTTGAAGTACAAGTAACCATCATCTTTGATTACATATTCGCTATCTTTTCCTTCTTGGATCTGTGCAACAATGGAGGTTAACTTTTCATCTTGTGCTTGAATTTCCTTAATCTGCTGCCCCAAAGTAGGTCTTAGTCTCAATTCAGCCATTAGAGCACCATTATTGGCTAGAGACAATTTGACATTTATAGCTCTTAAAGCTGAGAAGAAACATTTAATATTGTTATCCAGACTTACTTTACTAAAAAGAAATACATTTAATAACTTAATTTAATTATTTAAGTCGTACCTGACAATGATTTCCTACTGAGGGCATCTGCTACTACATTAGCTTTGCCTGGGCTATAGTCAATGATGCAATCATAATCTTTTATCAACTCCAGCCACCTCATTTGCCTTAGATTCAATTCTTTCTGGGTAGGCAAGTACTTAAGACTTTTATGATCCATATAGATGTAGCATTTTTCTCCATATAAATAATGTCTCCAAATCTTCAAAGCAAAGACTATGGCTGCTAACTCAAGATTATGAGTCGGGTAATTCCTTTCATGGGGCTTAAGTTTCCTGGATGCATAAGCAACTACCTTTCCCTCTTGTATAAGTACACAGCCAAGTCCATTATGTAAGGCATCACTATAAATCACAAAGTCTTTACCGGCCTTCAGCTGTGTAAGGACATGCGCTTCAGTCAATATAGCTTTTAACTTTTCAAAACTTTCCTGACATCTGACATCCCATACAAACTTCACATCCTTTTGAAGCAGTTTAGTCAAAGGCACTGCAATAATGGAAAATCCTCGAACAAATCTTCTATATTATCCAGCCAAACCTAAGAAACTTCCGACTTCTATAAATTCTTAGGCGGTTTTCATTTTAGAATTTCTTCTATCTTCTTGGGATCAACTCTAATCCCATCAGCTGATATCACATGACCAAGGAATGAAACTTTATCAAGCCAGAATTCACATTTGCTAAATTTAGCATAAAGCTACTTCTCCCTTAAAGTTTGCAAGACAATTCTCAAATGCTTATTATGCTCTGCCCGATCCTTTGAATAAATCAAGATATCATCAATGAAGACGACAACAAACTGATCTAGATAAGGATGGAAGATGCGATTCATGAGGTCTATAAATGCTGCTGGGGCATTTGTGAGCCCAAAAGGCATCACTAAAAATTCATAATGCCCATATCAAGTTCGAAAAGTTGTTTTAGGCACATTTGCTTCTCTTACCCCCAGTTGATAATATCCCGACTTTAAATCAATCTTAGAGAAAACACCTGCCCCAGAAAGCTGATCAAACAAGTCGTCTATTCTAGGTAATGGATATTTATTTTTCACCGTCGCCTTATTTAATTGCCTATAGTCTATGCAGAATCTGAGAGATCCGTCTTTCTTTTTGACAAACAACACTGGTGCACCCCACGGAGACACACTAGGACGTATAAAACCCTTTTTAAGAAGTTTTTGCAACTGAATCTTTAATTCCTTGAGTTCTGTAGGCGTCATACGATATGGTGCAATCGAGATTGGTGCAGTACCAGGCAGTAAATCAATGGAAAAATCCACTTCTATTTCTGGAGGTAACCCAGGTAACTCATTAGGAAAAACATCCTGGAATTCACACACAGTCGGTATATCTTGAATTTTAGATTTGTCTTTCTTAGCTTCAAGCACGCAGGCTAAATAAGCTGTACACCCTTTTCTAACAAGCCTTTTTACTGCTGTGGCTGATATAACATTAGAAAGAAGGTTTGATTTCTTACCCACAACTGTAATTTCAACATTATCAGGTGTTCTAAGAGTTATTCTCTTCAAATGACAATCTATTATCGCATGATGCCTAAATAACCAATCCATACCGAGAATTACATCAAATTCACGAAAAGATAACCTAATCAAATCCCCAAAAAATTCATAACCTTGAATTTTAATTGGACAGTTCTGATAAATTTTATTTACCACAACGCTATGACTCAAAGGATTAGTTACCAAAATTTCATGATCAAGAGAATCAACATGCAAAGGAATACATATATATGAGTGTGTGGATCCCGGATCAATCAAGGCATGAACAGACATATCAAAAATAGAAAAAGTACCAGCAATCACATCAGGAGCATCCACATCATCCCGAGCCCGCATGGCATAAGCACGTACTGATGTATGGGTGTCAGGTCTCTCAATTGATTCTGACAAGGCTCTCTGACCACCAGAACTAGAATCGGGTCCTCTGCCCCTACCTCTTCCTCGGAAAGCACCTTAAGCTGACCTTTTTGGCCGATTAGTTGCTAAAGGCTGCCTGCCTGGGCAATCTTTCTAATAATGCTCCATAAATCCACATCTTAAACAGGCTTCCATCTTTCTCTAACACTGGCCTCTATGGCTTTTCCCATAATGCTCACATGATGGAATCTCTCCTCTGCCTAACCCTCCTATAGTGCTGGCAATGGAGGAGGCTGGCTGACCCGACCTGGAGGTTAACTTTTGACCCTACCCTGACTGACGAGAGGGTGCCTGAGATGATGTTTGAGTCTGGGATCCTGCCCCTTTTTGCTTTTTATTTATTGTGGAAGATGAACCAGCTTGATCCTGACCTCTCTTCTGTTGACCTTTACTCCTCCATTTCTGTTCCTCTAAATTAGCCTTTTTAATTCTTAAAGCCGCCTTCACTAGGTCACCATAAACTCTGATAGGTGATATTGCCACCAATTTCTTGATCTCATGATGGAGACCTGCCTAAAATCTCTGACATCTGTCAGCCATGGTAGGAATAAACGTCTTTGTATAGGCACTTAATCTATCAAATTCTTTCTCATACTCTGCCACTAATTTGGATCCCTGCTTCAGATGGAGGAAGGCATCTCTCATTTCTTCTATGTAGGCCTCCCCCACATATTTATCTTTGAATTGAGTCATAAAATACTCCCAAGTAAGATCCCTTGGTGCCATAAATCTTTTTATGGATTTCCACCACTGATAAGCTGAGCCTTGCAGTAACCCATCTGCACAATCTAATCTCTCTTTCGATGTAAGATGCAGAAGGTCAAAAATCCTCTTAATCTTAATTAACCAAAATTCAGCATTCAGAGCATTAACTGATGACTCTCCTTTAAATTCCTCTGCTCCCAATTTCTCTGCATTTTCCAATAAAAGCCTTTGAGAAGGTAGGGGAGGCTGAGGCTGTGGTTGAGCAGGTGGTGCAGCAGCTAATTACTGTTTCATAAGCTCCATCATTGTCGCAAAGAAAGTCGCCGAATTTGGCATTTGCTAAACTACAGGTGGTGGTACCGGCTGAGTTGGTTGGTGCTCTTCACCTTTGTCTACATCACTTGCCAATGCGTGGCTTTCTATTTCCTCAGTGCTTCCCCTTGAACTTGATTCCATTCTTTGATCTATAGCAATAATAATGACAATTTCATATCAGAATCACAACACATTCACATATATCTTTCTCTTCGCATGCATCCCAACTCTTTTCTCTTTCTCTTTTTAACCACTTAATTATTGGTCTAGAATCACCTAAATCGGGCTCTGATACCACTAAATGTAACACTTTATATCCGGTCAGTTAGAAGACCCGAATACCAGATGCCACAATCGGGTTTAGGCTATTCTAGTACAATAAAATAAACCTTAACTAAAATACTATTCATTTACAAAAATTTTGGCAGAGTATGCCCTAAAATTCAAGATAACCCCCTGAAGAAAACATCCAAAAACACTTATATTTAATCTCATCCTACCATCCATTCTCCATTCAAATGTCAACACACAATTAATGCCCTTCCACCAATAATTCATAAGCCAACAAAAATAAATCATTCATAATACTAAATTTACCATATTCTCCTTCTAGATACAATACCAATTGTCCATAACTATTTACATCATGTTACATATCCATAGGTTTACAACATGCCAAAATGTACCATATTAACCATGGAAAGCTATAGTGTATCCACCTCAAAATTCTTCTTTGATGCGATCCAAATTTTAGTGCAGATTCACTTACGGCTTTTCTTCAAAAACTTCTTTAAACTATGTGCAAAAAGAAAACCATGCGCTAAGCATAACACTTAGTGGTGTTCAAGCAAGTCTATTTTTCCAAAATATATATTAAATTAAGTAAAGCATATACACATTTAAATTTATCAAACAATGCATATTTCACCCATCGAGCATGTACAATTGATAAGAAAAATCTATAAAGGCAATTTGAGCAAGTATATGAATATGATTATTGTTTACTAATTAAACCAAATGTTTGGCTAAATCTACGATCTGAATTTTCCCTAAGTAAATCCAGCAGAACCGCATCGAGCTGGATAAACGGGATATAATCGAGGGATTCAGTTCTCGAAACCATCCAATCCCCTTTAACAATTTTTCTTATTCCACATATGAAAATTTTCTATTAATTATATACATTTCTATATACACACACACACACACACATATATACATGCAGTTGTGGATTCAGCTCTCGGAGCCATCCAATCCACAACTCAATTAAATTACATACACCAAATTCAGCTCTCGGAGCCATCCAATCCGATGTTACATATCAAGGCGCCGTATTACAATTTTCCCTAATTGGCATGCCAATTTTATCCAATTTCTCCAATTCTTATCTGGCTTTACTAAGGGCAAATGAGAAATTTCCATGAAACATTTAGTCATGCTTGTAAGTAACTTTCATAACAAATACACTTTACTTATTTAAATTAGATAATTCAATCTTCAAATTTATCCTTCCTTGCTTTTCAAGATATCTTCAATTATCAACTTAATATGCATCAAAAACTAGAAATTGCATATAGCTTACTGTCATCAACCATGACTCAAGTAGAACTTTCTCCAATTATATTAGCTAACTTAAGTCACATTCAACTTATATTAATCATAAAACATAATTATTAGTCTTTGAGTTCACAACCAATTCATATGTGTACATATATGTGTATATATACATACCACTTGTCAAGTTTTAAATTTAATATTTATAACCTCATCCATAATTATTCAACTATAATTTAAATGCTTTTTGTACAATAGACATATTAACTACAAATTTTGTGTATAATGCATACTTATTAATTTGTGCTTTAAAAATCACAAGTATAACATAATTTCATTTAATTTTGAACTCAATTTATATAATTTTGAACCTAAGAAAATTAGCAATAATTAAATCCACCAAAACTTAAATTCTCTAACATACATAATGTATAATTAAAAAGGAAAAATAAATTTGCTTGAACACTTGCTTGATTATCTCTTCTCAATATTTCAGCTTATAAGACACAAATTCTCCATCAAGTTCCTTATCTTTCTCTATTTTCTTAATCTACTCTATTTCCTCTCTCTACAAAAATTCATATTTCACAAGAATTGTTCAACAATTCATCCACCAAATAATAATTTATAGCAAATTCCAACAATTATATAACAAAAAATTCACCTAATTACCAATAATTTCATTTTCCCCAATTAATCAAAACCCTAGATCTAAAATTACAATAACTCAACCTCACATATCTCACCATAAATTAATAATTAAGAGTAAATAAATGCTTACCCAACCAAAGAGAAAGAGATAAGCAACACAAAAAGAAGATAAAGTGGAAGAGGAGCCAAACAAGTTGCTGCCACGCCAAGAAGAAGAGGAAAGAAGAAGAAGAAGAAGAAGAAGAAGAAGAAGAAGAAGAAGAAGAAGAAGAAGAAGAAGAAAGGAGAGAAGAAGGCGAGGGCGACGGTGGTAGTGGTTACTGGCCGGACCAAGAAGGGGAAGAAGGGGAGAGGGTGGTGGTGGCGTTGGGCTCTTGGGACCAAGATAAAGGAACCAATTTGGTTCCTTAAAAATTAAGAGAAATTAAATGGCCAAAACGACGTAGTTTTAGCCAAATGTCCTTCTTAGTCCTCCATCTTTACTCTAATTTCAAATCGCCCCCAAAACTTTTTAATTCTTTTTAATAATACCCAAATTCAATTATAATTCCACTCAAAATTATTTTATATTTACATTTTTGTCAATTTTATATATAAATCGGGTTAATCCAAAAATCGGGGTGTTACACCTCTACTGATAAAAACCTTGTGAGACTGCATATCATATAACTTGTATCCTTTTATTCCTGCATAATGCCCCAAAAACATGCAAGCAACAGCTCTAGGACTAAATTTTCCTTTTTAGGCTGTGTATCTGAAGCATATGCTAAACAACCAAAACTTCTCATCTTCGTATAATCAAGAGATTTTTCATATAAGACCTGGAAAGGAGTTTTCCATGATAGCAGTTTGGTAGGTAATCTATCTATGATATACGTAGCATGTAGTAGTGCCTTACCCTAAAATTTAATTGGTGTAGAGGACTGGAATAACATGCTCCTGGCAACTTGTAAAATATGCGTATGTTTTCTATCCATCACTCCATTTTGTTATGGTGTATAATTGCAGCTTCTTTGATAAACAACGCCAAGCTCTATGAATATCTCCTGAGTAGCATTACTAAGAATTCAATAGCATTGTCACTTTTAATACCTTTCACAATAGTTTTGAATTGGTTTTGCACCATAGTAATAAATTGTTTCAATAGAATAGATGTCTGACTCTTACCTGCATAAGGAATGTTCACACACACTTGCTAAAATCATTAACAATTTTTAGAGACTTGCCCCTGTTAAGGTAACATTTTTGTATGGGCCCCAAATATCCATGTGTAACAGTTTAAACATTGTCATAGTATGTATAGAACTGATTAGGAAAGGGACTTTGGTTTGTTTGGCTAGAGGACATATTAGGCATGATTTAGATATGTGAGTTATAGGTAATGGAAAAAACAAATACTTCAATACTAAATCACTTGGATACCCCAACCGAGAATGCCAAAGAGAGAAAGAGTTTCCATCTTTATTCATAAAGTCAACATTATTAGAAAGGTCAGTCTGAACATTACAAGACAATTTTCCAGATTGAGGAAAATAACTGATTGTAGGATTGCAAGCAATTTTAGTGAATAAACTAGAAACATAATCAATTTACTAATTCACCAAGGCATGTGAAAAGGACAGATGATCAACTATGTAGAGATTCCCATATACTCTCCCCACTATAAGGACCCTTTTCACTCTTCAGGTCTTGCAAAATGCAAATGTCAGTTAAGAAGAAAAAGAATACTAGATTGGTTCGTAACAATTTGTTTACAGAAAGTAGTTTATGATTGAAAGTAGGTAAGTATAAGACATCTGTAAGTGTTAATGAGGCATGTAATTGTATAGTTCCCAACTGTGTAGTAGGTTTAGTACTTCTATCTGGAAAATGAAAAATAGTTTGCAATGAGAGAACAAACAGCCTTGAAAAAAGTTGTAAATTACTAAAAATGTCATTAAAAGCTCCTGTATTTATTATCCAAAAATCTAGTTTCCAGTTCTATTAGACAATGATGATTGTGTTATACCTGCATATTCAACAATTTGTATAAAATTAACATAGTTCTTTACCATTTGTTTGCCTTTCATATACTTCGACATCTCTTGTTTGATTAGTTCAGCAATCCATTATTGTTGTTTGTCATTTTTGTTACCTTCTTTAACATCAATAGGATTATCTACCATGTTCACATGAGCTCTACTTGCAGCAAAATCCTTTTTCTTTTTTAAATCCTTCCACTAATCTGGATAGCCATGAAGCTTAAAGCAAGAGTCCTTTGTATTACCAATATTTTTGCAACATTCACAAAACTTGTCCTCCTTCTTAGAAACGTCTCTTCTCTTATTTTTATATCTTTGATCTATCATAACCTTTAACCATTATAGCACTGTGTTCTAATGTATCTCTAAATTTCTTGTGAACCTCTCTTTATGTCTCTATGGTGTGAATCATTAAATAAGCCTTCTTAACAGAAGGTAAAGGTTCAAGCATCAAGATATATTTCTTAACTACATCATATGTATCATCCAAGCCTATTAGAAACTGGATAAGCTTGTTTGATAAATCCATTTCTATCAATTTTTTATTCACATTACAAGTACATTTACCATAATCACAAAATGGCAAAGGTTTCAATATGTTCATATCATCCCAAAGCCTGGAAAGCATTGTATAATACACATTTAAATCATCATTAACCTAATCAATAGCATTAATCTACCTTTTAATCTAATAAGTTTGAGGATTATTACTATCACCAAACCTCTTAGTCAACAGATCCCAAAGGACCTTTGCAGTAGAATAGTAAAGGAAATTCTTAGCAAGATCCTTAGATAAAGATCCAAGAATCCAAGATCTGACCATATAATCATTCTTTCTCTATTTTAAGTAGTTAGAACTAGTTTCAATAGGTTTCTCAATAGTACCATCAATAAATTCCAATTTATCCTTTACACCCAAAGAGATATTTATTGTCGTACTCTAGGTAAGGTAGTTACTCCCTGAAAGTAGAGTAATAACCAAGCTGAATCTAGGAGAATCCACTCGATTAAGTTGCATAACATCCTCTGTAGCTAGAGCATTTTCCATATCAAGAAACAGTTATCAAAAGAACAGAAGCTAAACAAAATAATGAACGAAGCAACCAATTAAATAAAAATAAACTAAGCTAAAGAAATTCAGCAAAGAAATTCTCATAACAAACAAGAAATAAGCAAAAATAGATTAAGGATGAACAAACCCTAGATCAAAAACTTCTGCTTTGATACCATGAACAAAACTAGAGGAAATTGAAGAATAAAGTTCTTATTAATCTGGAAAATAGAGTACATAGCTACAGTATAGAAGACGAGTTTATATACACAAAGAGAACACAAGAAAAACACATGATCAACTAACTAATGTGTGTAATAAGTTAAAAAGAATAAAGTTATTCTTAATTTGGAAAATAGAGTATATAGCTACAATATAGAAGAAGAGTTTATATACAGGAAGAGAACATAAGAAAACACATGATCAACTAACTAATGCACGTGATCGGTTAAAATAAATAAACTAATTATATTTACAATATATAACCTATTCATTTCTTTACTTCCTTATTGTGCTAAATCATAATTTACAAAGACACACTGTGTAACACCGTTATACCACTGTACCAAATGTACAGTGATCAGATGTCACAAACAGAATGGTGATAACAAAAATATCTATATTAAACTGTCTGCTAAAATTGTTTTCTCAAATCATAGATGCATTTGGTACAGATAACATATCCATTTGGTAAACTTATCTATGATTAAAATATTACACAAGTATAATTCACATTCTATACCTTTCATATACTCATATATACATGTCATGCCTACAACCATCTTTGAACCCTACTTTGCTCTTAATCAACATTGTAGCATCAGCTACACATCATCGTATCTTTATAACTTGCGTGCAGTCAACAAACTACACGCTAAGCATCAAAATGCCTAGTGGTAGATACATATCCCAAACTTTCCACAAAAATATCATTCACACATACACATATATGTATGCATATGCACATATATACACACATGCATGCTTCCATAAGTATTCTTTAACATTAGCTATTCATGTTATCATTTTGAGGTGCATCAAACAATCATGCACACATACATTTAATATGGAAATTATTTTGATCATTTGGTAGGATACATTTGTCATTTTTATGCTTATCTTTCATTTATTTACCATACTAACTTTCAATTATAATTAATCACTTTAATGTCAATAAATGAGCTTATTTATACACTTCATTTATTGTTCATTACTCAATTTACAAGTTTTGATTCTTAAAATACTATTTTTTTGTCATTTTACATTTTAATACCAATTCTTTTCACTCTTTACCGATACGTTTGCTCACACTCCATTTTCACTTGGGAATTTATCTTCATTCTTTTATTCATTACACAGTCATTTAGGCATTTATCCAATTGCTTATCTTAAAAATGATATTCTTATTTTAGCCACACTTACTCTTAAGGTTTAATTTTTCATTTATTTCATTTTTAATACCTGTTATAGCATGAACAATTTCGATTTATTCCATATTTTTACTCAAGTGTAAAAATTACACCTATGATCCCTATAGTTCCTCATTGAGGGACGTTCTTCCCTCACTCAAAACTCAAGATTTCCCATGATTGTTTGGTATTTTGAAAAGGAAGTTGAAGGGTAATGATAGGATTTCGAATTTAGGGGGAATATATCTCCAAATTTAAGGTCTTAGAGTTGGAATTCAACTCAAATTCTTGATTATAAAACCTTTAATTTTTAGGGTTTCAAGGGAAGGAATGATTTTTTGAGAGAGTCACCATTAGAGAAGAAGAATTAGTTTCTCTCTCTCTAAGTTTTATGCTCTATCAAGTTTTTGAAAACATACGCACACACAATGATTTTTTTAAATCTGGTCTTGAAAAAAGACAATCGCGAATCGGAGTAGAGATCTAGACCACGAAAGTCATAAAATCATAATACTTTCTCAAGGTAATATTTTAGGCTCCTTCTCACTTTCTCTCTCTATAATTTATTTGTATGCTTATATGATCATTTGATATCAATTTAATGCATTTTAATTGCTATACTTGAATGATATGAATGATATATATGTTTTATTGAAGTATGATTCATTGCTGATTCGTTTAATAAGCTAGAAGAATGATATAATCTATTAGATTCCTCAATTGTTGAATATGAAAAGCTCTATGTTTAATTCATTTAACCTTGTTAAAGCATGTTAATTATATATTTTACAGTTGATTCATGGTTATAACATGTTTTGGCATGATTTTAGGTTGTGTAAATGCATGTTTTAAGTTAGAAACTCACTTTGCATGATTTCTTACATTTTGGCTCTTTTTTGTATTTTCTGGTTCTATCCCGAGGTGACAAATGGAAAGAAGGATTGAGGGACACCAGTCACTCACCCAAAGGATGGGACCCCTCAGCTCTTTCTCCCTATCCATCCCTCACTCCTTCTTGTGGTTGTCCCTCATCTCTTATGGCTATCCCTAAGTGTTCTTCAAGCCATTTTTTTTATGTATTTCATGTATATTTGTGTATGTTTATCATTTTCATCATATTTGTATGTTATTTTATGTAATTTCATGCTGTATAATTTGTTTCCATATTATTCAATGTTTTAATTACTTTTATTATTGTGTACTTTTTCTTTGTCCCATTTTTGGTATTTTTATGAGTACTTATTTTTTAGCTTTTGAAGGGTTGCTTTAAACTCTTGCCTGGGAAGTCATGCTCCCAGGAGTGATCCATTACTCGCTGCCTGTATATGATTTTTTTTTACTTTCATTTCTTTTTTTATGGTTTTATTTGATTGATTATTTATTTTACATTTATGGATTTATTTTCTTGTTGGATGTATTATTTCTTCGGGTTGTAATTAGTAAAAAAAAGGATTTTGTGCACGAAAAAGATAAAAGAAAAATATAAAATGTTTTCTATCAAATAAATATGATTTTATTTAATAAATATGGATCAATATCCAATTTTTAGTCCAAAACCCGCACAACATAATAAAACATTCTTTTTGTAAATATGCATGAGGGAAGCAACGTTTTTCAAACTAATTAATAGCCCATTTTATGTATGATATTTATTTTTCTTTTGTATATTGTTCTTTTCTTTGGGACGATTTGCTTATGTAATGGTTAATTATGATTACATTATTGTTCTTTGATTGTTTTGTCTATTTGATTGGGATGTTTATTTAATTTTATTGCTTACATCTTGTGAGAGAGGAGAGTGGATTAGATTTAAAACTCAATTATAAAATAACATCTAACCAAAATGCCTAATAAGAGTGATGTTCCGAATATCAATCTCTATTTGGGCATCAAAAGATCGAGATTAACTTTTTTGATGTTCTATTGGGTGGTAACTCAATGACACCTACCTTTTTAGGTCTATTAGTAGATGCATTCATAGGTTGACTGTCGACCATAAACTGGGCTTGATCCCTCTTTATGGTGAAGTGGCCAATTTATAAGTTAAGTGAGCCTCTTTTGATCTTGTACCCATAGCTCTAGCATGCATCACAATGACCCCAATTAGGTTTTCTAATCCGCTTTTTATAGAGATTATCAGAGTCATAACCCTAGTTTAAATCTTTTTCCTTTTTGAATTTGGAATCGATTATCCTAAATAGATTAGGATAAATATTAACAGAGTCATTGGTGCACCCAAACTGTATCATCTCCCCCTCGCACATGATAGAACATTTTCCAATTAATATCTCCATTCATACAGATAAATAGATTGTGTGACTAGCATTTATTGAGAGCACTAGTGTTATACACCTGTTAGGGATATATAGCATCTCAAAAGTAAAAATAAGATATTCTTTTTCACGTATTCTCAACTATAGATTGCCTTCTCACATTCATTATTTTTGACTCATAATCTCACAAAATAATTTTCGTATTCACTATTATGTTCTACTCATAGAAGCTACAATAGGTATACCGATGAATCACAAAACTATTGAATGTGATCGAAAGGCTATCTTCCCCTCTGATTATATGCCATCCATCATATTTTAACTTATTTTTCTAGTTAGATCGGCCAGGCCAAATTATTCCATAATCTTTTTGGAGACTAATTAAGCTAGCCACATTGAAGCATACTTTAAGGATAAATTAAGGGTTATGAGGGTCGATATTTAATAGGATCTCGCACTAGGAAAAGTTAAGATCATCTATTTATGAAATTTCCATCCTTGGGTCACTTAAGTACAAATACATGAAACATGTGTTACGGTGTTCTTTTCTTTCCTTTAAAGAGCGTATGTCTTGCAAAATGTATTTTAACACCATACATAAGCATAAGGTTGTGACGCACTAAATATCCAACTTTAGTTCTCCTACTTGGATTTTGGATAAAATATGGTAGTTGCTTTTAATTCATCATAAGATCACACATAATCTAAATTTGGATCTTAATCTGAAGCATACAACCTCATATATGTATTTATCTTACACCTTAACAAAACTAATCTTATATTTTCTACAAGATGGCACTTTTATTTTGAATAGGTTCCCGAGTTCACCATATGTTTAAAAATCATCCCATCTTAGTTTTTATCAATTGATTATCAAAACTACAGTAAACACTCATGTGAATGGGCTGCTTCTCTATCCAACATACTCAATCGTATAATTAATAACAGTAAATATCCATACATCAAATGTTCACACGTATTGCTAATAATGAGCTTAATTATTATTTATAAATAATAATGTTAAGATTAGATAAAAAAATAGTATAACTCAAATCCTACATAAGCCCTGAGATCTAATGGGTCTCTCAAACATATCACTCGATACTAGTAAATGAATCTGCTATCATATATTACGTGAAAATGTATTGTAAGTTTACTTCTCCTCACCCAACAATATCTCTTGTGTAATGATACTTAATATTGATATCCTTAGTCTGACTATTAAATTTTAAATTTTTGATATAATCTATCGATGAATGATTATCACTATAGACGATTACTAGTTCTTCTAAAGTAGTTACTTTTAAATGGTCCATAAAACTTTTTAGCCAAGCTGCTTCTTATACTGCAACTGAAAAAGCAATAAATTTGGCTTTCATTGTTAACAAGGCTATACATTTTTGTTTCTTGCTATTCCATGAGATGACACTTTTGGCAAAAAAAATGAATCCTAAAGTGGATTTTCTCTTATCTATATCTCTTCCCCAGTCAGCATTTGTATATCATTTCAATCGTAGATCCTTACCTTTATAACAAAGAGAATAGCCTGTGGTACCTTTGAGGTATCTAAGTATCATTTTCATTGCTTTTCAATGTGTTTTGCCTAGGTTAGACTGATATCTACTTACTATACCTATTTCATAGCATATATTAGGTTTTGTACACAGCATTGCATACATTAGACTACCCATAGCAGTGATATATGGAATGTTCCTCATGCATTCCATTTCTTCTCGTATTTTAGGATATATACTCTTGCAAAGAAATTGATTTTTTGTAATGGGTTTATCAATTGGTTTGCAATTTTTCATATTAAACCATTCAAGGACTTTATTGACATACGTCTCTTATGAAAGAGATAACAACCTTCTCTAATGATCTCTTGAAATCTTAATTCCAAGAATGTAGTCTGATTGACCCATATCTTTCATTTCAAAGTTGAAGGATAACTAATCTTTGATTTCAATTACATACTCTTTGTCATTTTTTTTATTAGTATGTTGTCTACATACAATGTCAAATCGATATATTTATTTTTAGAGCTTTTACAATAAACACAATGGTCTTCATTAATCATGTTGAAGCCATTTGACATAGTTGTTTCATGAAACCTTAAATACCAATGTCTTGAAAACTGTTTAAAGCCATATATTGATCTTTTCAATTGGTAAATCTTATATTCACTACCTTTTTCAATGAAACCTATAGGTTGTTTATGTAGATTTTTTCATTTAATCCTTCATTAAGGAAAACAATCTTCATATCCATTTGATGCAGCTCTAGGTTCAAACTAGCCACTATGGTCAAAATTAACCTTATGGATATAAATCTTATAATAGATAAGGAAGTCTCCTCATGGTCAATCCTTTCCTGTTATGTCGATCTCTTAGTGACTAGTCAAGCTTTGTATCTTTTGATACTTTCATTAGCTTTTCGCTTTACCTTCAGAATCCAAATTTGTAATTGTAATAGATGATTTAGACCTTGACAAGATTAGCATTATCTAGGATGAGGATTCATGGGAAATGGCGGATGACACTAAGTGATTGTTATAGTTGTTAATTGTACTTTATTGGATGTGTAGAGCTTAGGTTAGTATTGTTACAATTGTTACAACCATTTTTAAATTGAGCTTAGTTGGCTCTTCATCCTCTAGGGTAGGAAATCCTAGTAAAGACCTAATTAATATAAGAATGAGGTCACATATGAGCAACTTAACAAATTGCTTTATAATGATAGAAGTGTAATATGTATTATAAGAATGGATAAGAAAACTTTTATCATATTATGTAATTTATTGAGGGAGGTTGGTTTGAAAGAAACTCGCTATGTCACGATAAAAGAGATGGTAGCTATTTTTCTCAACATATGTGCATACTGCATGAAAAATAGATATCAAAGTACCAACTGGACTAGATCAGGGAAAACCATTAGATAGGTTTTTCATAGGGTTTTATCTACCATTTTAAAATTGTACCCTATGATGATTGTGGATTCGGAACCAATAATAACAAATTGTGAGGAAACGCCTTGGAAGTTTTTTGAGGTAATTACTTTTAATAATTGTAAATTAGCTTAGAAATTAAAAAATCAATAACCTATTAACATCTAAACATTTTCAGTTTTATAGTGTTTAGGTGTATTAGATAACACCCATATCAAATTAACAGTTTCTAAAGATAAGAAAAATTGTTACAGAAATAAAAAATGAGAGATTTATATGAATGTGCTTGGAGTAGTTGATAGATTTGGTAGATTTGCATATGTTTACCTGGGTTAGGAAGGCTCAATAGTTGAAAATGGGGTTTTGAAAGATGTTATAACAAATCCTAATGGTTTCAAATTTCCAACAGGTAAATTACTTAACTTTTTCTTAAAATTTGACAAGTTATTAGATATTTACGGCTTATTAACTAGCTTAATAACTATTTTTCTAATATTTTTAGGAAAATACTATCTAGTTAACTTCGGCTACACAAAGGGACCTAATTTTCTATCTTTTTTTAGAGGCCATAGATATCACTTAGGAACCTTTAGAAATCGACATCCTTCTCCTTTAAATCACAAAGAGTATTTTAATTAGAGGCACTTTCAAGCTCGTAGTGTAGTTGAGAGTGTAATGGCCTCAACATCGGGTCATCCATGAACAGTACTTCCCGATAGTGAATAGTGCTTATTGGGCCGAAAAGTACATAAGGAAGTTAAAAATATTTAATTTTACCATTGGAAAGTATTGGTCATGGTGAGTTTGGGGTTAAAATTTGAAGTGAAACCGAGATCAAATGAATCTCGAAAAGTCAAAAATATGAAAAAGATAGTGAGTCAATTTTCTTGGTAAAAAATGTAACTTGATTTTGTGTGAATTTTTAAAAATAGTAAAAGAACTTCGAATATTACCAAATTTTGCATATCTTCCTTAAATTTTGTGTAGAATATTTTGGTAATGAGAATTAAATTTTTCGATGATATCAGCAGTTGTTGAATCGGACCAATAAGTTTGAATCGGGCTGATAATGGACACCCATTGAGCCAAAAATTTGCATAGTATCTATTTTTTATGTGATAAGAGTGATGAAATTATTTTTGGAGTGATTTGAAGTGAGAAAGTGAGAGAAATTAAATTAGACTTTAAATGGCCTAAAATGGTACATTAACTTAAATTGGGCTAAGCCCATTTATTTGGCCCATTAGTAGGCCCATTAAGGAGGGTATAAATAGCTTAGAATATCTGAGAAACTCTAAAATTTTTCCAGCTATCCCTTTCTCCCTTAAGTGGCCGAAACCCTCTCACCCTCACTCTCCCTTTGATTTTCTGCCTATCCACTCCAAATCTCTCTTGAATCCCAACATAAAGATTGAAATTCCATCCCTCTAGATCACTAATTAAGCCTCTAGTCTTTGATTTGAGCTAAGGAAGCAAGAAATTAATTCTTGAAAATTTGAGTTGTTAAGGTAAACTTTGTAAGTTAATTGATTTAAATGGATGTTTAAGTGTTTTCTCATATTTTTGGATGTGTAGAACTCAATTATATGATTAATTTGTGCATTTGAGGACAAAAAAAAAGGTTTACTAAGCTTAGAAATTCGGCCATGGTAGGTGAAGAAGAAGAATCAAGGATAGCTAAGGGCAAGGGCAAGGAAAAGGAAGCTTAGGCATCCTAGAGCAAGAAAAAAATATAAGTGGCTAAAAAATCATTTCATTTTCTATTAATTTGAATTTATTTCCTTTATGTAATTAGGAAAAAATTAGATAAATTGCTTAATAATTGCAATTGATGTGAGAAAAATGAAATTGAACCATGATAAATGCTAATTGAATGCTTACGTAAAGTAGAAAAATTTTTAGAGTTACTTTACTATAGTTGCCGAATTTTCCTTAAGAAAAATTTAAGTGATTTTTGCATAATTTTAATAAATAACAGCCCAAAATATAATAATTAGTGTCCATGAATTTTTAAAAAATTTATGAAATTAATTTAAAATTTTTCAAGTTTAGTAATTGTGTATGTATATAATGAAATTGATGAATTATGGTGAATTAATTCATAAAATAAGTGAAAATTTGGAGTAAATGTAAAACAATGTGTATATAAATTTTTAAGGAATTTATATGCATAAGAAGAATAAATTGAAAATAAAATATTGAATATGTTCAATTAAAATATTAAATTATTGAAAATAAATGAATTGAAGTGTAACTGTACCCTTAGAAATAATCAGGCAGTAAAAACTAGCTCAAGATATAATTGGCTGGTCATAAAAATATCTGTACTGTGGTGCAAGTCATGATGACTTGCTTTACTATGGGTAGGATCATTGATCTTCATAGCATTTATCTGTATTTGTTATCTGTTTAGTGAAGAATGGTTCATTGGGGGTCATTTCTTTATCTGTTGTGGTCCAATGGGATCCATATCCCGTGTATCCGGTCTGAATATTTCTGTCGGATCTGTACTAGAGGTATAATGAAAGTAAAATGCTAAAAGTATGAAAAATAATGAAATGTAATAAGTAAAGATGAAAAAGGACTAAATTAAACGAAAGCAAAAGTTTAGGGGCAAAATAGTAAATTTTCCAAAAAGTGTAGGCAATAAGCAAATTAATTAAGAATTGCTTATTAAAGGGTAAAATAGTCATTTTGGTGGCTAAACAGCTTAAAAATGACGTTTTATAGTCAACAAGGATTAAATCGTAATTTTTCATAAAAATGATAAAACAAGTGTAAATTGATGTAAAGTACATTAATTATTAGCTTAAAGATTAATAATAAGCTTAATAAGGGTAATTTAGTGATAACGCGATAAAAATGGCAAACTTGAATGAAATTAAAAATTTTAAGTCAAATTGAAAAAGTTAACAAGGAATAAGCATTAAATAAACCGTAATAAGATTAAAGTGATGCTAAAAAAGAAAAGTGAACGATTTTGTATAATTGTTTACTAAAAAGGAAAATTTTCATTGCTAGACCAATTTAAATAAGCTTATGGGAAATGTTACGATTATTAGTCACCACTGGATATGTTTAATGCTCAATGCGTAATTATCACTACGTGCAGGTACGCAGGAACGGGAGCAAAAGTACACTCTGCAGGATTTCTTTGATTGATTTAGGACTTTAATTTTTGTGGCATGTATATATGTAAATAACACTTATGTATTATGTACTTGTAAATATGTATATAAGACTTAACAATTTAGGTCGCAATATTAAGTGACTTTTGATGGAGAATTGAGTTATAGTAAGTATGAGAAGTGTGTATGTAATAGTAATATAGATGTGTTACAGGTTAGGTAATGACTGGAGAAATAAATGATTGAATGGTTATATGATTGATATATTGATATTGTTGTGGCTCAGAGAGTTTATGTGATTGTCTGCTTTTCAGGAGGCTAGTACAATATACAACCGTTATATTACAAAAATTTTATTAGGTGCATAGTAATTTAGACAGTTATAAGTCATCGGCAACCCTTTAGGATCTATGGAATATTAGTTAGAAATTTTAAGATTTCAAAGAAAAGAATTACTGATTATAAGGAAATGATTGGTAGAAAAAAAATTCCGCCTTACAGTTTGCCGGTACAGTATTAGGAGTGATAAGGGTATTACAGAGAGAGTTTTTGGGAGTTTGAAGAATCATTGGAAGATATTAGGCTACGGATCCTACTACTCTACAAAGACTGAATAAAATTGTTGTTGCTTGTTGTATCTTGCAAATTTTCATTTATAAGAAAATAAGAACATTTAATGATGAGTATAAAGTGAATAAACAAAATGATGGGAGTGTTAACATTGTTGATAGTGTAAACCTTGTTCAACCTACGGTAGAGTGGACGATATGGAGACTACATAAAGCTTATCAAATGTGGAATGAATAGACCACTGGGCATAATTAAATTTAGTTTTAATATTTTATTTTGTGTAACTCTTTTAGCTTACAGAATTGAATTATTTTGTGTAATTTATATATAAATTATCAAATATTTGTTTATTATTTCCATAATTCTATTTTCTTTTTTTTTTTAATCTTTTAATCTTGTCATTAAAGTAGAGATGGATAACACTAAATGTAGGATAAAATCTAGATCTTCATCCAATATTAGTGATACAAGGGAAAGTACTAGTTCTAGAATGTTATGGAGCAAATCTCAAAAACGAGCTCCGTTGGATTTGTTGAAAGAGTTAAGCCAAGATCCAAGATTCTAACAAGATAATCAATTTATAGGTTGTTATTTAACTGAATAATAGACTAGAATGAACCCTATTTTTCTTGACATAAATTTGAAAGCTATGCATCATATTACATCAAAAATAGATACATGGAAGAGGTCTTACAATTGCCTTCAAACTTTGGTGAATAACACTGGTTTTAGATGGAATAACACACTGAAGATAGCTGAGTGTGATAGCATATAGGTGTGGATGGAGTTTGAAAAAGTACTAAATTTTTATTGTTATATATTTGACTAGCAAAAATATCACAATATTTTACTAAATTGATTAATTTCATATTTTCAGAAGGACAAGTATGTGACGTATATGAGAGATAAACCTATAACATATTATGATAACTGGTTGGAAATTTGGGAACACCTGATGAAATACTCCAAGACTTAAACAACGAGCAGCATCAACAACCATTAGAGAAACATGATCCTAATAATATAAGGGAATAAAGAGATAACTGCATCAAGTAATAATATCCCTACTTCCACCACCAGAAAAAAAAAGGAAGACAGGAGGAAACTCTCAAAATGATCTTTCAATGGTTAGTAGTTTCATTTTCCAACTATCAGAGATAATGGATAAAAGACTGAGTGCAATTGATGACAGAATAGGAAAGAGATCACAACAAAAGGAAGAACTAGGTAAATTTCAAGATGTTGTGCCATTTGAAAACATAAATGAGAGGTTTATGGTTGCAGGTAAAATTGAAAAAAGCCAGAGCTCTAGCTGTGAGGATTGATATGATTAATTATATTCTTAGTTATTTGCGATAGGATATTATTTTAGCTTAAAAAAGTTATTGTTAAGGTTCAAAATTTTTTCTAATATTATTTGATTTTAATTATTTTGGATTTCGATGTTAACAAACAATTTGGAATGATTTTGGAAATAAGGGCATTTAAGTAAAATTTTTATTACAGTATAATCTCAAATATTTAATATTTTAACAATCATATTGAAAGAAAAAAAAACATTTTTCAATTCATTCCAAAAAAAATAATAATAAATAATTGGAAAAAAATTGAAATATTTTTCAATTTTATCTTGATTATTGCATATCTTGATTCAAAAAGCATTATAATCTTATCTTAAAATTTTTTATTTAGATAAATTTAATAAATGTTAGGTTAGGAGAGGAAGGAATATATGTGTTTTATGCTTTTAGGTTGATTATGAAAGAAGAGAAAATGAGCCAGTAATCTTTTTGTAAATTAAATTACAACGCTGTTGATTAGAAATGGCAATAGATTGGATTTTTTAAATACTATGTCTGCTCCATCCATTTACTGATAGTATGAGTATTTTTTTTTTTTTTAAATGAGTTCGGGATGAATTTAGATATTAAAAATAAATCTGTCACGAGTTTATGTGAAATAAAAATTTAATATTTTGGATACTTGTTATCCGAATCCATTTATATATTTACCCATGGATAATAGTTATCCAGGCACACCCATTCTATTTAAATTCATTTATTTAAAAATAATTTAAATTATAAATGCGCGTGAGAATTTAAACTTAAGGATTAGAAGTACAAAGTTGACATATATTAAACTTTAATTAGGCACTTATTTTTTTGTTTGAAAATTTTATTTTATTTTATATGACATTATATATAATTTTTAATTTATAAATTATTCAGATGTACTTTTTATCTTAAAAATTTATTAAATGAGAATTTTTAAATTTTTGATTGTTTTATAAGTTGCAATTTTATTAAAATTTATGTTTTTTAATATAAATTTATATGTTAATTAAATGAATAATGACACTGTCATAAGTATCTCTAAATATTAGTAAACCGATTTAATATGAGTATGAATAGTAAAAAAATAAATTCAAACCAATTGTGATGGGATATGAGTATATTAAAATAAAATAGATTTAATAAGGGATGGGCCAAATTTAGTGTACCTGTCCCGGTGCCATCCTAATCTAAGGGAGGAACCGGCTACTGGAAGGCACCGAATATTTCCTCCCATTCAATTCCTTTTGGAGACTCCTCCTTCCAAACTCTCACGTGTATGATTGTCGCACGCGCGTACTCATTAGATAAGCTCTGGTCGTTCACCGTCTGGTCCATCACTCCTTCTCTCTTCCTGTGGAGACCTCTAACTCTTCGTCACTGTAAGACCTAGAAACCTCAAAAATTCAAATTTTTGATTCGCTGTGAAATTTGAAATTTAATTTGAGTTTCACTTTTGCTTTTGATTTTTTTCCAATTTTCAGCGAAGTTTTAGAAAACAATGGCAGCCACAACTAGTGCTATTAGCTTCAATCTGATAGGCTCATTCAATGGCCTGTCTCTTTCTTCAAGCTCTTCCTCTTCCTTTATCAAGGGCGATAATGGATCCTTCAAGGTGATTTCTTACAGAAACTCCGTCTCTTTGCCGTTAAAGACGCCGTTCCCGTTGACGATTGAGATGGCTCACAAGAAGGGAGCTGGTAGTACTAAGAATGGCCGTGACTCAAGAGGCCAACGTCTTGGCGTCAAGATTTTCGGCGACCAAGTCGCTAAGCCCGGCGCAATTATTATACGACAGCGCGGCACCAAGGTGCGGCCTTTAAATTTTCTTACAATTGTTACCATTCCGATTAATAAGGATTATGAATGTTTTCTCTATCCTTTTTTTCTATTTATGCTTGTTTCAGAATTTGAATTTAACGGTAATAAAAAATACTTGTAGAAAAAAATGCTTAATCCTGTTTGAATTTGATTTTGTCATAATTCAGTAGCCTTTTGCTCCCAATTTAATTGGTGCGTATGGTAAAGAGAAGTTTCACGATCTGTGTTCTCATTTTCAATTGCTTTGCCAATAATTGCATCTACAATTGTGTGAATCCATGTGAGATTTAAGCTTCTTGCCAGGCACATGGAAGTTCATTCTAATGAATACATTATATCCATTGAAGAAGTCCAATTGTTAAAATAACATGTTTTAACATGATCAATGACATTTCTTTTTCTTCCATTTGAGAATGGTGTGTCAAGTTCAAAAAGGGCATCTACATTTCCTAAGATCCCAAAGGTAGAATATTGTTCTAAGTAGCGGAGAAGTTTGATAGACATCACATATATTTCAAGGCTGCATGTTATGGTAGAATGTTGCACTAAGTAGCAGAGGGGTTTGGTAGACGTCAGATCTATATCAAGGCTACATGTTACAGGATTCTGTAATGTGTACCATGCTTAGAATAGGGAAGATGATCTGTATTTGTCCTGAATAGCATGATCCATAACGTGGAGAACCGGAAAATTAAGAAAAGAATGCTAAAAGTTCTGATTTGCGGGGAGGATAAGGATTGCTTATGCTATTGAAGTTAAAAATCACAAAAACTACACTTAAAAGGCATTAACAGTGCTTGTATTTTGTCAAATTTTTGTGGGGATAATCTCCTCTTCTCAATTAGATAATTTTTAATTTATTGTTCCCCTTTACTTATACTGTTAACTTCTTCTAATATGGCACTTCTCCGCTGTTACTTTTCTCAATCTTATTTCATGCACTTGGAAATCCTAATTTCAGGACATGGCATTGGCAATTTGTAATGCATTCCAACATTTTTTTAGTGAATTCTGCATGCTTGTTTTGACAATATTTTCAGTTCCATCCGGGGAAGAATGTGGGAATAGGGAAGGATCACACCATCTTTTCCTTGATCGATGGACTTGTAAAATTTGAGAAGTTTGGTCCAGACAAGAAGAAGGTTGACTTGTGAGTTTAAAACCTCTAAACGTGATTCAGAGATGTTCCAAATTGACACGCATTATGGCTTTTGTTATTGGCAGGTGAGTGTTTATCCGCGAGTAGTACAGCCTGAAAATCCTGACAGCTATCGCGCTAGGAAGAGAGAGTACTTTAGGTTGCAGCGTGAACGCAAGAAGGCCAGAAAAGAAGGCATTGTTGCTCAGCCACAACTAGTACTTGCTTCCAATGTGGATGATACGGATGACAACTCTCTCTGCTGATTGTAAAAGGCAGTTTATTTGTTTTTTACACTGGCAATACTTTTCCTATTTGTAGCTTCTTTGCTGCCTTTTTAATTTGTTCATAGTTGCTGTATCAAATGTCTGATGTTCCATTTTCTTTAGTGCAATTTGATCCAATATACTACAGTACAGTAATTTCTTTATTCGTGATTTTAGTCATAAAAGTCTACATCCTGCTTATGTTGAACATTTTAGAAACATTTGCAGCAAACATAGCGTTTGGCTGTAATGCCAAACCTCACATTCTTTGCGCGATCTTCCAGCTATATCCATCACCTAGTCTGTTAAGTTCCCAAGAGATCTAAAACAACAGGCATAGGGCATATCAATTAAATGCAGCATTGAGGATTTAAATTTGGTAACTGTCTGATTTCATCTTCTGAGTCTTGAGCAAAGTGGATTCCACGTGGAATCTAAGATGCAACATTTTAGCAGTGTTTTTCGGTTAAAATTTATGCATTTACCGCCTCAAACAAATCTATTACCATTCTTAAATGTAATTTCCTTCCCTGGAAGCAAAATTTGGGGGTAAATTCAATCAAATCACCGGATAAGGGAAAAGCAAATTGAAGTACCAGATCAAAGGAGAAAAAAAATGGCATCATATCCTTGACGTCTCGGACAAACAATTGAAAATGTAAGTTTAACCCTAACAATATTAATTTCCATTACATTGTCAGTTTTCTTTGATGTAATCAAGCTAGTGAACCACCATTCCCCATGCTTGCAATCCAATAAGACCTACAAATATCAACGAAAGAATAAGTATACAAATCATTTGAGAGTAATCCAGACCAAACACATGAATTAACATTACGGTGAGGCTCCCACAACAAAGTCGGTTTCATGCTCAATAACATGTTCGTTTCCGTGGCCAAAACATCCTTGCTTGAAAGAAAGATATAATATCTATGAAAATGAAGCAGTTTATTGACGTTTTAGCAAGTACATTTGTCTATTATCACAAAATTACGTCCTCTCAGCTTGAGCAGAAAAAACCATCTCAGCTGTAGAACAAAAGAAATCTCACATATCAAAAATACGATGTGAAGGGCAAACATCTCTCCATGCATACCCCCTTAATGCAACCCCATTCTTAAAATTTTCAAAAGTCAGTTTCTATAAGTAAGTTGGATCACAAAGTCATATTAGACCGGACAGGATACAATAGGATCCAATGTCATTGCACTGTAGAAAGATCTGTAAGGTACTAGCTCAGCTTTTACACCTATGAAGGATAGGATTTTTGTTAACTATTCACGAAAGTTGGAACATATTACTTGAAAATTGTGTTAAAATTGCGAGTAATGTTCAACTTCAACCTAGAATAAGAACATACATTGCATCTGTACTCCGTGGAATATATTTCCGTTTAGTGCTTCGCAATGAGAACAATATCCAAATGGTATTGAGTATATTAACTCATGTTTAGAAAAAAAAAAAATCAAGAATATACCACCAATAAACCTAATGGTAAGTATAATATCCAATATAAAGTGCTTTAACTTTGAGCAATTAGCATCCACATATCAAGTGCTACCACGATAGTAGTAGAAAAGAAAAACTTAAGGAAGAACATTTCACATGGTTTATAAAAAGGATATATCAATTCAAATCCATATGGCCGTGCAAGCTACACAGAGTTAAGAATTTCTAAAGCAAGTGCCGATTCGTACATATCAAATCACTAGAGTCTAAGATTCAACCATTGGATCTTCCTGCATTCAGGTGGACCATATCGCAACCAATAGAAGAGAAGTAAAATTTCAAATTTCCTCAAGGAATTCAAAGATACTAGTTTCATGTTCTCAAATCCTGGTAATTAAAAAGAGATTTCAACACAAATCGATCGCTCAAGTTAGCAACTAGTTTCTTCATAATCATAAAAAGCAATTATACGGACTCACTTAGCAGCAATAATCACAATCATGAACACAGAGCAATCAAAAAGCCATCATGCTAAAAATAAAGATTAAATTTGCCTTCGCTTACCTAAGCAGATCCAACAATGATATTGTTAATAGGAATAAAGATCAATTTGACGAAGAAACCAACGAATCCCATCACTACGAATCCTATCGCCGTACGGAACGCTACCTTGGTAAATTCTAAAAATAGAAGACGGCAAAAAGAAAAACTCACCGTCAAATTCCATAACAATCGCAATCGGATGAGTTTCTAGACTACTAAAAAGAACAGAAGAAGTGAAGAAAGTAACCTTTGCGATCCGGCTTATGGCAACGCTTGACGAGGCGTACGCTGTCCTTGGCGAACTCTCTCAATGGATCAAACACTGTATCGATGGCGTCCATTTCGATCCTTTTTGCTTGCTTGTTTTACTGTTTATTCGCTGAATCAGAGAGAAATGATTGGGATCTGAGATGCAGCAATGGCAAACTTTTTATGCATTTAACAGGCTGGATGAAGAAGAGGAAAAATGGATATTTTCAATTCCATTAATAACTTAAAAAAGCTATATCTCAAAAAAGTAAATATTTATTTAATAAATAAAAATCAAAATAACTTATAAATTAAAAAATAATTTATCAATTATTTGATTAATAATAAAATTAAAAATAATTTTTCAAAATAAAAAACGAAAAAAAATATATATAATTTTAATATATTATATTTAATAACTCACTAAAAAATAATAATTATTTCCACTTATTTGCATTTTTTTACTCTATTAAACTATTAAAAAATATAGAGAGTGAATTCGTAAACTTAATTATTTGCAGTGTGAGATAAACATATTTAACCATTGGGAACCCCAAGTATGAATTCCTTTTCACAAGTCAAATACTAACATTGGGTATAAACACTCAACTCAGAAAGTATATAAAATAATAACAGACAACTACTATACGATATTAAGCAATTAAATATCGGCAAGGCCAACGCTGGTTAAGGAGAAGCCAAGACAGTTTTTTCTTCTACAAGAACTATTGCAGTTTATGTGATTGTAAAACTAAAAACTATATTGTACTGATACTAATACTTCCACCAAGAAGTAAACTTTGCTCCACCAAACATTGATAAGGACTCAAATTATGATACAAATATCTGCACTCGTTTAAAGTAAAATATACAACAAAATCGTTTGATTTTCGAAGCCAATCTCAGCTAGATCCTTCATTTTTGTAGAAAAGTATTTATAAAATAATTTATGAATGCTATGATTATAATTCTTAAACTCGGATAACATCTGGTGTTGTCTTAAATTGCAGGATGTGCAAACAAAATTAATAAGAAGGAAAACACTAAAAGATTACCATTAGGACTTATCGAAGAATTATTCAAAATTACAACACAGGCAAAATGCATTATCCATAAATGGAAAACAAGAACCAGTTGATGCAATTATGTATTGAGAGGAGCTTTCTTCTCTCTGTCGGATATTCTGGCAGGAGCTGTTGAATGGGACTAGCACGTATTTCACATCCTTCACTAAACTTCTGTGTATGTGATTAAAGAAGTCTTCAACTGTGCAGCCACCTCTATCCAATTATGCAGCGTAAGATTTAGTCAGAACTACAAGAAAACCACTACATTTATACACACACAATGTGCAAACGAATTAAACAGCAGATAGAATGAGCAACATACAGCTGAAAGAACTACAGGATCAGTGAAATCAGGTTGCTGGCCTTGTGGTTTTGTGTAGACTCTCACTAGCCCCATTTCTTCCCACATCTTTGTAAGTAGTCTATCTAAGTTGAGCTGTTTAACAAACGTGAAACAAACTGTCATATTTTGACAAGCCATTCATATAACATAGCCATGTTGTGCATGATTATTTTGTTTAAAACACACCGAGCAATGGGGATTAAACATAAATTGCAGGAGCATGCATTACACGTGATTCTCATGAAAGCTAATGCAATTTTTTTGTGGTTAAAAAAAAATAGTTCTGAGCTCGCTGGTAACTTCAGTCGCTAAGATGCATTACATATCAGAACAACAACATAAATAAGATGTGCATATTTGTGGAACATGCCTTTAGATTGCAGCTAGTGACAATAGTATTTGGTTGGCGAGCTAACTTGTCTACATCATCAATACCAACAACATCTATCTTATTGTAAACATATATACACTTCATATATTTGCGTGAAAACTACAAGCCATTCATATAAAATAGCCATGTTGTGCATGATTATTTTGTTTAAAACACACCGAGCAATGGGGATTAAACATAAATTGCAGGAGTATGCATTACACATGATTCTCATGAAAGCTAATGCAATTTTTTGTGGTAAAAAAAATAGTTTTGAGCTCACTGGTAACTTCAGTCGCTAAGATGCATTACATATCAGAACAACAACAGAAATAAGATGTGCATATTTGTGGAACCTGCCTTTAGATTGCAGCTAATGACAACAGTATTTGGTTGGCGAGCTAACTTGTCTACATCATCAATACCAACAACATCTATCTTGTTGTAAACATATATACACTTCATGTATTTGCGTGAAAACTAGAAGGATGTACTGAAGCAAAAAATATGCAAAAACAAAAAATAGATTAAGAGTACCAAAAGCAGATCATCTAACGTCAATGCATCTAAAATTTGAAAGTGCATCTAAAAATTTGACAATTACTATTAACAATGCCAAAATCGATCAATGTTTTAACTTCCATCTGTGATGCAATTAAGAAATTATACAGTTAAATTGCGAGTAATCGAGGGCCGTAGCTAATCCATTTCACATGAAGAAATAAGAGATTGAAGATACCTAATTTTGGCAGCGATGGACGGATCGAGTTAGGGTTTGAATCCATGTCCACGATCTGGAAATTGGGAACTTCTCAAATAAAATGACAAAATTCTTGTATTAAGCCAAAAAAAAGAATGAAAAAAACTATCAGAAAGAAAAACTAACAAAAAGCACTAAAAGAAGAAACTATACCTGAGAAGTAGAGAAAGAACATGGGGAGTTCACCAGAGCAACAATGCACGCTAGCGAGGAAGAGACTGACGACGTAGGTATCAAGAACGGAAGATAGAAAAAAGAGAGAAATTGTTTTTGTTAGATGATTTTCAGTGGTACGAGAAAAGAAAAGAAAAAAATAGTTTTTTATATTAGGTATATTTGTTATTATAAAATAGAATAAGAGATATTTTTGTTCAAAAAAAATTTTAAATTAGCTTTTCTAAAAAGTTAAAATTTAAATTTTTTAAAAAGCTTCAATTTCTAACTTTTTCAAATATTAGATTTTTTCACTTTTTACAAAATTAATTTTTTTAAAATTAATATTTATCAAACACCTATTTTGATCTAATAATCAGATTTTTCTTTAATAATCAGTTTTTTTTTTCTTTTCAGAAGCAATACCAAACACACCCTTAATATTCTTGTTCGTTCAAGCAGTTGGACAAATTAGTCCTTCCTTCGCTATTACGTTACCGTTTGGGGCTTTTTTTTCCCGTTAAAGTAATGTGTAATAGGATGCAACCGACATGGTGTGTGATGACAAGTTGAATGAGGATATTACTTTTGAATATCACCTACAAAATAAAGGAAAAATCGAAAGGTTTTCGACTAGAAAGACTCCGACGGTCAAGTTAGAATTCTTGTAAAAAATGATATGTCTTTTTTGTTTGAAAAAATTCAGGAACATGGTGCATACCTTGATCATTCTGTTTTATAGGCACGATTTTTATCATTTTTGGAGGTAGTGTGTGAAGTCCCGACTCTTCTGCCTATTATCCCAAGTCTTTGTCTGTTGTGGAGAACGTGGGGGTGGTGGGACAACTGTCTCCTTATCATGGTCATTACTCTTATCCTTGGTTCGAGCTTTATCTGGACTAATAAGTTCGGATGGCTTTATTAATCGGTTGGTCCATTCTCTATCTGGACTATTAAGTTTTGGATGGTTTTTCTTAATTGGTCGGTCCATCTTAACTACATTTATGCCCTAGCCTGGGCTAATAGCTAGGTATATCATCATAAGTCCCCCCTTTTGTTTGCGACATTTATGTCAGCATGTTCGGAGATTTACTAATGGAGTTTTGGCGACTTATAGTCGTGTTTTGGCCTGAGTGCTCATGGCGTGTTAATCGGATGAGCTAGGTTTTGGAGTTTGTCCATAGTGCCCCGTAAGCTCGGGTGTTTTTTGCGAAAGCATTCAATAGGGGTAATCATTACTGCGTCCGTGGCTTGCGCGAGAAGCTTGAGATTGCTTCAACTTCTGCGCTTGTGTCATAATTGTTAACAGGCAGACCAGATCACTCGCCACGTGTACGGATGTGATCGATATTTAATCCTTATATAAACCTCCTATTACCCCCTTTCCCATTTCTTTTCCTCGCTTCTTTTTGTTGTCTTGGATTTTTGCTTTTCTTCTCTGATTGCTCCTTAGTTGAAGCGATTTGTGAGGCGTCATACCTTAGTGCCAAGATTATCTGTTGGTTTAAGTGAAGATGTCGCTTTTAACAGGTTTGCCCTCGGCTCTAACCCTATTTTATTGTTTGTTCTTTGTTACTTCTAGAATCATGAGCTCAACTGAGGAACAAAGTGAGGGAATGGAGGAAAGTGGTGAGGTGCTAGTGTATGATGCTCCGAGTTCGAGCGATGAGTCAGCATCCCCTAAGAATTTTACTCGCCGTATTGCGATGGTTGGTAGCATCGGATCCAGTGTAAGAGAATATGAATTACCGACCTTCATCACTAGATTGACATCTGAGGCGGACTATGTGGTAAGCAAGTCGAGCTCCTCTCAATGGGCAAACACCCCGTTCGCAAACAAACAGAAGACCGCCATCTACGAGGCACAACTAGAAGCTAGTGTTCGATTGCCATTATCGAGGTTCGAGGTAGAGGTGTTAAACTCTTTCGACATGTCCATTGGGTAACTTCATCCCAAAGCATGGCGCACCCTATCTGCCTTCCAAGCATGGGCAGTGGAGCACGGTATCCCTCTAACACTAAACCTCTTTCGAGCTACTCATGTAGTTGGTCTCCGCGTCGGTATAGAGGACCATAACTATATATAAGCTCGATCAGGATACAGCACGTTCATTGGGAATCATGAGTTCCTAAAAAAGTGGAAAGACCGATACTTTCTAGTAGAGAGGGTACGGGCGGACTTCCCTATCTGGACTTTATGGGATCGGTTTACAAATCATAATGACAACAGTTTATGGTTAACTGAAGAAGAGGAGGGTATTCTGGCGAGGTGGTGAGAGTTAGCTCAGGATAGCAGTATCTCAGGAATCTTTTTGACTCCTATGATTTCAAGCTTGTTCCTCAGAAGAGGAAAGGTAGCCTTACCACTTTTCCTCATGAGTGTTTCAAAATCTGTCGTAAATTAATTTTTTTTGCGGCAATAAAGAAGGGAAGCCGAGCAGCCAAGATTATGAGGGCTAAGAGGCAAAAGCTTACCGAGGGTCCCTCTAATATGCTTGCCGCCACGCCTGGAGCAATCTCGGCTCCTTCTACGGAGGAGGGATAGACTTTTCCTGTTGTGGAGATAGTAGATGGCACCATCGTTGCCTATGTTGCAAGGACTCCGATTGTAGAGGCTATTCTTAGCTCCACTATCGACCCCAAGGGGTTCGGCCAGGAAGAGGAAAAAGATCTTCGGACTCTCCTTAATGAAGTTTGTGAGTTTTGGAAGAAGCAAGGGGGGAAGTATGCTTCCCACAATGAGGACTTTAGTACCTTCATGCATGTGGCATCATGCGTGCCCAAAGAGGTAGCTTCCCTTTTCGCGTTGAACTGCAAACAGTTGGCCTCCCGCTTGAAGCAACACCAAGCCTAGGTAAGTGACTTAGCTTCTTATTCTGAGTTGATTATATCAGGCGGTCATATAATTTTTCATGTGTTTGGCAGGGATCTCAATTGATCGATGCTACCATCGCAAGGATGAACAACCTCATCATGAAGTGGTGATGGTCCGACTCAAACTACGGTACTCTTCGATCTAAGGCTGACGAAACCGAGCAGAAGGCCAATGAGGCCCTAAAGAGAGCTGAGGAGTAGGCGAGTAGAGTGGTCGAGCTGGAGACCTCCTTTGCCTATAAAAATGAAGCCAATTCCGCCCTAAAGGATGAAATCGAGCAATTCAAGCTCAAGGGGGCAGAGTGGGAGAAAAAGGAGGCTGAACGGGAAGAGAAAGAGGCCGAAGCATTGGCTGAAAAGTGTATAGCCTTTAGTCCCAAAATATCTTCTGTTATGAAGGGGAAATACCCCGAGTTAGAATTGTCCTTCCTAGATAATGTGTATATATCCAGACGAGGACTACGTATTTCTGTACTTAATTTATTCAATGAAATGGATGAGCTTCCCTTTTTTCCTATTTTTAGGGTGTGTGTATGTATATTTATTTCTCTTTTGCCGAACTTTTCAATTAAAAATCGCTCGGATAATCTAAATCCTTGGCCACAAATTTGTTGCTGAATTCGAAGTCTCTCAGATATGACTGTTAGTGTTTGATTGGTTCATCTATTCGAGCAGTGATTGACCCAGGCGAAATTGTTGAAGTCGTTGGTAGAAATATAGTATGTTCAGATACCGAGGCTCCATAGCCTGCCTATCTTCACAACTAAAAAATATAAGTTACTTTGTCAAAAAAGGGAAAAGCATAATGACAGGAAGTAAACATGTTCTGGATCATATCTACCCTTTTTTTTTACCAAACTTATCAATTCGTTAAGGCTATAAGCTTTGCGGTGCCATTTGTCGAACTTGTTTGCCGCATTGAGTCATTTTGGCATCGTTCGCCGAATAACATGTTAATGTTTTGTTGTTTTGGCGATCATGCCGATCTTAAATGCGAGATTGCATTATAAGTTTGAGAATGATGAATAAGTTCCATTTAATCTGTCATTCATTGCATGGTTGTTCTGTAGGCGGAGATCGCCGAATAACTTCTAATAATAGCTATCCTGGAAATAGTTTGCTACTACTTGGGTTACATAGCCAAATAGATAGAAACAGCGATACTGGCGAGCTAAGTTTAACCATAAGTGAGCAAAAGTAAGTGCAGAGCGGGTCATGCATCGAGCTACTGATAATACAATTTTAGGTTGGACACATTTCATGAGTGTGGAAGCATTTTGCCTGCGAGGTCTTGAAGCCTATATGCTCCTCTATTAATGATTTCTCGAATAATGTAAGGTCCTTTCTAGTTGGGATCCAATTTGCCAACTCCGGCATTTGACTGGGCGGCAACCACCTTCCTCAAAACTAGCTGCCCAATTTAGAATGACTTCGACTTGACCTTCCGATCATGATATGCCGTCATGCGCTGTTTGTATGCTGCACATTGAATCTGGGTGAGCTCCTTACTTTCTTCAAATCGATCTAAGTTGTACAAGAGATCAGCGTTGTGCTCCCTACTTGGTAAAGGTGTTCAGGTGCCCGAAACTCCTATCTCACATGGGATAACAGCTTTAGTGCCATATATCAGTGCGAAGGGTGTCAACCCTATTGCTGCACAGGGCAACGTCCGATATGCCCATAGTACATTGTTGAGTTCTTCGACCCAAAGGCCTTTGGCTCCTTCAAGCCGCTTCTTGAATCCAGAAAGGATAGTTCGGTTGGTCACTTCGGTCATTTTATTGGATTGTGGATGGTAAACGGAAGTAAAACCCAATTGAATGTTTAACTCCGAGAAGAATTTTTTGAAAACCTGATAGTCAAACTATTTGTCATTGTCAGAAATAATAGAGTGCGAAATACCAAACCTTGTGATATTTTTTTTGCAAGAACTTGATGATGTTTGTAGGTTTGATGTTGGAAAATGATTTAGCTTCTACCCACTTGGTAAAGTAATCAACTGCCACCATCAGAAATCTCCGTTGTCCCGTTGCTTGGGAAAAAGGCCCCAGTATATCAATCCTCCACTGGGCAAAAGGCCACGGATTATGGATTGGCTTCTGTTTTGTCGAGCTCCTGTGTGAAATGTTGGCAAATCTTTGACACTTGTCGATGACAGGTTGAATGAGGATGCCGCTTTTGTAACACCCTTATCACTCCGATTATACGGAACAGTACAAGTAACCCGAAAATTTTTTTTTTCTTTTAATTAACATTTAATTAATACCAAAATTCGATATTACCAATTCTTTGGGTATTCAATGACCTATAACTGTCCCGGGTTACTATTCACTTAATAAAATTTCGGCATTATAACGGCTATATTTGACTAGCCTCCTGAAAAATCAAACAACACACAGCCTCTCAGAGGCACAACACTTCTATAACAATCATTCCATTACTCCAAAATCTCCATCAAACATCCAATCATTCAAAACGGGTTATCATATAATCATACATACATCTACTTACATATCTTTTACATATCCCAATATTTATACATATCAGTCATTTATATACATGCCAAAGTCTACATAATTTACATAATAACAAAAGTTCTTTTCTTCCACTTATGCATCACTGCTCCTCCCGCGCTGTACCTGCATGCAGTAAAAACTACATGCTGAGCATAAACTATGCCCAGTGGTGTCTAACAATCCTAATACTTTCTTTGCAATAATTAATTCTTTAATATGCTTTATTTAATCAATTAATTGCAAAATGAGTACATTTTAACATTTTCATCGTATTTAGTGGAAACAGTGGTTTCTCACATTATTTACTCTTTTTCCTCATTTATTTCATAACGGTTGACTAATTTCCTTTTTAGTCCTCAACATTTTACTAAATTCCAAAAATGCCCTTTTGTCTTAATAATTATGATTTTGCCATATTAGTCATTTACTTTCATTATCTTTACATTAGTTTCATCATTATTCATCATTTATTCATTATTTCACTACTTTTGGGTAAAATTACGGTTTAGTCCCTATACCAATATTTTACCTTATTGACACTGTTAGGTATCCAAAATTACTATTTTGCCCTTATTAATCATTTCTCCTTTATTTTTACTCATTAATTACCCATGTTGGTAAAATTACCATTTTGTCCCTAAACTTTTATTTTCTTTCATTTAAGTCCTTTTTCCACTTTAAACTTCATTTTTATCATTCTTTTCATTTCTTTTAACATATTATCACTTTTATTTCATTTCATTTCATGCCCCTAGTACAGTACCGACAGAAATTCTCAGACTGGATACTCGAGACGTAGACCCCCATGGGCCCCACATAGACTGAAAAATGATCTCAACGATCATTTTTCCACGTAGCAGATACCAGGTACAAACAGAAGCTATGGTGATCAGTGATCCTACCATAACTAAGCAAGTCGTCATGACTTGCACCGCGGTACAGATGTCCCTATGGCTAGCCAATTATATCCTGAGCTAGGTTTTTACTGCCAGACTATTTCTAAAGGCGCAATTTCATCAAAATTTCAATTAAACTTTACATTTTTCATTATTTCATTACTCGAAAATGCTTGTAATCATTTCTTTTCATTCGAAATTACTCGTAGTCATTTCTTTTCATTCTTTCGCATAGATTGTGAATTATTCTACCATAATTCACCAAAATCATTCACTTTCTCATCAATTTGCATTTTATTTCATATAAATGCCATATTTTCAATGCTGACATAATTGAAAATATTCTCTAAAATATTCATTTAATTTCAATAAATTCCACAAAAAATTCCTAAGCATATTATTTCATTTCTAGTATCATTTAAAAGCTTAAATTCATTAAAATTCACAAAATATACCTAGATTTTCCTTAGAGTGAAATTCGGCCATCAAAGTAGTTATACCATACAATTATTCAATAAATCATTTAGGCATTTAAACACACTCATTTAAGATCTCTTAACATTATTCTATCATTGCTTTCAATTTAACATCACTTATATCATATTTTCATTAAGTTACATAAAGGTTTAATGACTAAAATCAAAGAAAATACTAAGATTCATTAGCCACTAACCTTTCCTTCTTGTTCTAGTGTGCCTAAGCTTCCTTTTCCTTGCCTTTGGTCTTGGAAGCTTGCAAATCTCCTTGATTCCCTAAGTGAACCGAAATTTCAAGCCATTATAACTCTAATTTTTCAAGCTCAAATGCTAAAAATAACATCATAATTGAACTCTAGGCACCCAAAAACATAAGTAGGCACCTTAGACAAAATTTTAACCCATTGGTTTCACTTACCTCAATTGAAACCCTAAACTGTCTCTCCTTATTTTCCTTGATTTCCTTCCTTGATTTGAAGAGAGGAGGTCACAACACTTAACTAGAGAGGCTGAACTTTCTATTAGGTGGCTTGATTTGGTGTGAAATGGAGAGAGAAATGAAGAAAACTCACACAACAATGGTGGAGTGTGGTTCGGCCAAGGGAGAGAGGAGAGGAAGAAGATGCTTTGCTGTCCCATTCCAGAGAATTCTCCCTTTATATATGCTGGGTTTTGGGCTTTGTGGGCTTGATTTAGGTTAATGGGCTTAGTTAATTAACTAAAGCCCATTAACACCTAATTTAAAGCCCAAAATTATTTCTCCTATTTTCTCACTCCAAATCACTCCAATTTCAATTTTATAATTCTTATCACATCAAAATTAGGTAGTACACAAAATTTTGGCTCAATCGGAGTCCGTTACTGGTCCGATTCAACCGAACTGGTTCGATTCGACAACTGTCGACATCGCCGAAAAATTCATTTCTTTATACCAAAATATTCTACATGAAATTTCATGAAGATCTGCAAAATATGGAAATTTTTGGAGTTCATTTGCTATTTTTAAATAATTTATGCAAAATCAAGTCACATTCCCTACCAGGGAAATTGACTCGCTACCTTTTTCATATTTTTGACTTTCGGAGGTCTATTTGACCTCGATTTCACTTCAAATTTCAACCCCGGACTCACCATGACCAATACTTCCCGATGGTCAAATAAAATATTTTTCACTTTTGGGTCCGTTTTACGGCCCGGGTGCACTATTCACCATCGGAATTTTACTGTTCACGGCCGGACCAGTGTTGAGGGCATTACAATTCTCTCCTACTAAAAGAAATTTCGTCCTCGAAATTTACCTGTATTGAAAAGATGGGGATACTGATATCGTATAGTGGCTTCTGGTTCCCACGTAGCTTCTTCAACATTGTGATGGTGCCACAGTACCTTCACTAATGGAACCTGCTTGTTCCTGAGTTGACGGACTTCTCTTGCTAAGATTTTCACTGGTTCCTCTTCATAAGTCATGTCATCAGCCATTTGAATTTCTTCCTGTGTGATCACGTGACTAGGATCCGATCTGTATCTACGGAGCATAGACACGTGGAACACGTTATGTATCTTTTCCAATTCAGAAGGCAACTTTAATCGATATGCTACGGGACCCACTCGCTGAAGTATCTCATAAGGGCCAATAAATCTAGGACTTAACTTGCCCTTCTTTCCAAATCTCAAGATCTTTCTCCATGGAGATACTTTCAGGAAAACTCGATCTCCCACCTGAAACTCTATGTCTTTCCTCTTTAAATCAGCATAGGACTTCTGACGATCCGCAGCTTCTTTCAATCTACCTTTAATGACTCGAACTTTCTCTTCAGAATCACGGATCAAATCAGAACCTACTAACTTCCTTTCACTCAATTCAGTCCAACATAGAGGAGTTCTGCACTTTCTACCATATAGGGCTTCAAAAGGAGCCATTTGCAAGCTGGAGTGGTGACTGTTATTGTATGCAAACTCTGCCAAAGGTAAATGCTTTTCCTAACTGGATCCAAACTCTAAAATGCAACATCTGAGCATATCCTCCAAAACCTGGATCACTCTCTCGGACTGGCATCTGTCTGAGGGTGAAAGGCTGTACTAAAGTGAAGCCTCGTACCCAAAGCATCTTGAAAACTGTGCCAGAATCGAGAAGTAAACCTCGGATCCCTGTCAGAAACAATGGAAGATGGCACTCCATGCAATCTTACTATCTCACTAATGTACAATTCTGCCAGTTTAGACAAAGGATAATCCATCCGTACTGGCAAAAAGTGAGCTGACTTAGTAAGTCGGTCTATAATCACCCAGATGGCATCATGCTTCTTCTGAGTCAGTGGCAAGCCTGTCACAAAATCCATGGTCACTCGGTCCCATTTCCACTCCGGTACTAACAAAGGATGCAACAACCCTGAAGGAACTTGGTGCTCAGCTTTTACTTGCTGACAGATCAGACATTTACTTACAAATTCTGTCACATCATGTTTCATACCTGGCCACCAATAGAAAACTTTCAAATCTTGATACATTTTATTGCCTCCAGGATGCATTGCATAACTGCTATGATGTGCTTCAGTTAGAATACCTTTCTTCAACTCTTCTTGGTTTGGAACACAAAGCCTTTGCTTAAAATAAAGGCTCCCATCATCACTCAAGGAGTAATTCTCTACACTGCCATTCTGAAATCTATTCTTAATGCTTATCAACCGATCATCTTCTTTCTGAGCAGTCTTAACTTGATGAACAAAGTCAGGCTTTATTTGTAATTCAGCTACCAGGGCTCCATCTGAAGCTAAACTTAAATAGACATTCATAGCTCGGAGAGCTGCAAACAAAACAATCAATTACTAAAGCAAAACAATCACTTGTACTAATTACTTAAGGGTATTCACATCACCTGACATAAATTTCCTGCTAAGTGCATCAGCTACTACATTAGCTTTTTCTGGGTGGTAATCGATGTAGCAATCATAATCCTTGATCAATTCCAACCAGCGCCTTTGTCGAAGGTTAAGCTCTTTCTGAGTGAGAAGGTATTTTAAACTCTTATGATCAGAGTAGATGTAGCATCTCTCACCATATAAATAATGTCTCCAAATTTTTAGCGCAAGAACAATGGCTGCTAACTCCAGATCATGGGTAGGGTAGTTCTTCTCGTGTGTTTTCAACTGTCAGGAGGCATATGCAATCACCCTGCCTTCCTGCATCAAAACACACCCTAATCCATTCCTGGATGCATCGCTATAAACCACAAAATCCTTACCCGATTCAGGTTGATTAAGAATTGGAGCTTCAGTCAACATGCTTTTAAGTCTTTCAAAACATTGCTGACAAGCATCAGTCCACACAAATTTAACATTCTTCTGTAATAACCGGGTTAAAGGTATTGCAATAGTAGAAAAACCTTTAATGAATCTCCTATAATACCCGGCTAAACCCAGAAAACTCCTCACTTCAGTAACATTCTTGGGTGGTTTCCATTGAATAATCGTCTCAATCTTTGAAGGATCCACTTTAATACCTTCTGCCGAGATTACATGACCCAGAAAGGACACCTCATTTAACCAGAAGTCACATTTGTTAAACTTAGCATATAACTGTTTTTCCCTTAGGACTTGCAGAACAAGCTTCAGATGCTTATCATGTTCTTCCGGTGTCTTGGAGTAGACCAGAATGTCATCAATAAAAACTACTACAAACTGGTCCAAATAGGGATGGAAAACCCTATTCATCAAGTCCATGAAGGCGGCTGGAGCATTCGTCAGCCCAAAAGGCATAACCAGAAACTCGTAGTGGCCATACCTGGTACGAAAAGCAGTCTTCGGCACATCTATTTCTTTCACTCCCATTTGATAATAGCCTGATCTCAAGTCAATCTTCGAGAAAACCCCGGCTCCCTTAAGCTGATCAAACAAGTCTTCAATGCGAGGGAGAGGATACTTGTTCTTAATGGTAACTTTATTCAGTTGCCTATAGTCAATGCACAACCTGAGTGTACCATCTTTCTTCTTGACAAACAGGACTGGCACTCCCCAGGGAGAAACACTGGGCCTAATAAACCCCTTATCTAACAATTCTTGCAACTGAATTTTCAATTCTTTTAACTCTGCAGGTGCCATCCTATAGAGAGCAATGGAAATAGGTACAGTACCTGGAGCAACATCAACAGAAAATTCTACCTCCCTGTCAGGTGGTAAACCAGGCAATTCATCAGGAAAGACATCCTGAAACTCCCTGACAGTAGGTACTTCTGACATCTTTGGACTAACTTTCTTTGATTCTACTGCATAACACAGGTATGCCACACATCCTTTTCTAATTAACCTTTTTGCAGCAGTGGCGGATATCACATCGGACAGAAAATCAGTTCTCACACCTACCACTGTAACTTCTCGATCGTCGCTAAGCTTTAAAGTAACTCTCTTCTTTCTGCAATCGACAGTCGCTTGGTGGGCGGATAACCAATCCATCCCCAGAATTACATCGAACTCATGGAAAGGCAAAGCGATCAGGTTTGCCAGAAAGATGTGTCCTTGAGCACTAATAGGACACTGTCTGTATACTTTATCTACCACTACACTATGCCCCAGAGGATTGCTCACCAAAACATCCTGGTCCAAGCATTCCTCTTTCATCCCTCTATCCCGTGCTAAGGCAGTGCTAATGTAAGAATGTGTGGAACCCGGATCAATCAAAGCATGCACTGAATCAGATAACAAAAGAAACGTACCAACTATCACATCTGGGGCATCCTCATCCTCACGTGCTCTGACAGCATATGTCTGACCCGATGCTCTCCTCTGACCCTGTGATGTCTGTCCAACAGGTCTGGAGGCTGAAGTGTGAGGGGCGGCTCCTCTACCACGACCTCTAGGAGCTGAGGATCCTACACCTGATGCTGGTGAATTAACTGAAGTATTCTGCATAGCAGGACAGTCTCTGATCCGATGGTCTCTGGATCCACATCTAAAACAAGCTCCTGTCAGAAATCTGCACTCTCCAGAGTGAAGCTTACCACAGTGCTCACAAGCCACTGCAGAATCACTATCTCGGTCCCGAGGAGCACTAGCAGTCGAAGCTCTGTCTCTAGATGCACTACCCTGACCTCGGCCTGCGGCTACAGGTGACTGTCCCTGAAATGCCTGAGATCCCTTTGTTTTCTTCCCTTTACCACTGAATTGTCCCTGCTTCCTCTTTTGCTGAAATCGGGACTGTCTCTCAGTCTGCTCAGCCTGAGTCGTCTCTAACTTTATGGTTGCCTCTACCATCGCACGCAAGGTAGGATATTTCTGAGCTCCAATGATCTGTTTAAGCTCAGTATGTAGGCCTCTCTCAAATCTGTAACACAATTTCTCTTCTGTAGCCTGGCCTTCATCCAGGTAAGCACTCAACCGCTCAAATTCTCTCTCATACTCCGCCACTGTCTTGTTTCCCTGTTTTAATCTCCAGAAAGCCTCTTGCATAGTGGCCTTATACTCGGACCCAATATATTTCTTCTCAAACTGGTCCACAAAGTACTCCCAACTCAACTGATCTGCAGGAGTATGTCTTCTGACGGAATCCCACCAAATGAATGCAGGACCCTGAAGTAATGCTACCACACCTTCAAATTTCTCTTCTAGTGGACTGTGGGTTATCTCAAACAATCTTTTTATCTTGTATAACCATTCTTCAGCCCCTGCAGGTGTCAAAGGTTCTCTGCCAGAAAAGTCTTCTGCCCCCAATCTCTTTAATTGTTCCAGGATAGGTCTTCGCCTATGCGGGGCTGGCTGAATCTGTACTACTGTAGGCTGAGGCGGCGCCTGAGCTGGAGCTGCCTGCAGTCTCTGCTGAATGTAGTCAGCCATCAAATCAAGGAAGTCCGGCTGAGGGAAAGGAGGAGGTGCTACAGGAGGAGGATTCTGCTGTGGGGCCTCTTGTCGCCCAATATTACTCGATGCCTCACTCCTGCTGTCAGCTGATTGTTGTTCTCGGTCAGTAGACATCTTTTCACTATAAAACAAAAAGGAGCAGATGCACATTAGTTCCAAAACATTCACTTCCTAAACATAATTGGCATGTATATACAGACAAATCAATTAATACCCACTCCGATCTTAGAACCATCTAAACCTTTGCTCTGATACCAATAAAATTGTAACACCCTTATCACTCAGATTATACGGAACAGTACAAGTAACCCGAAAATTTTTTTTCTTTTAATTAACATTTAATTAATACCAAAATTTGATATTACCAATTCTTTGGGTATTCAATGACCTATAACTGTCCTGGGTTACTATTCACTTAATAAAATTTCGGCATTATAACGGCTATATTTGACTAGTCTCCTGAAAAATCAAACAACACACAGCCTCTCAGAGGCACAACACTTCTATAACAATCATTCCATTACTCCAAAATCTCCATCAAACATCCAATCATTCAAAACGGGTTATCATATAATCATACATACATCTACTTACATATCTTTTACATATCCCAATATTTATACATATCAGTCATTTATATACATGCCAAAGTTTACATAATTTACATAATAACAAAAGTTCTTTTCTTCCACTTATGCATCACTGCTCCTCCCGCGCTGTACCTGCATGCAGTAAAAACTACATGCTGAGCATAAACTATGCCCAGTGGTGTCTAACAATCCTAATACTTTCTTTGCAATAATTAATTCTTTAATATGCTTTATTTAATCAATTAATTGCAAAATGAGTACATTTTAACATTTTCATCGTATTTAGTGGAAACAGTGGTTTCTCACATTATTTACTCTTTTTCCTCATTTATTTCATAACGGTTGACTAATTTCCTTTTTAGTCCTCAACATTTTACTAAATTCCAAAAATGCCCTTTTGTCTTAATAATTACGATTTTGCCATCTTAGTCATTTACTTTCATTATCTTTACATTAGTTTCATCATTATTCATCATTTATTCATTATTTCACTACTTTTGGGTAAAATTACGGTTTAGTCCCTATACCAATATTTTACCTTATTGACACTGTTAGGTATCCAAAATTACTATTTTGCCCTTATTAATCATTTCTCCTTTATTTTTACTCATTAATTACCCATGTTGGCAAAATTACCATTTTGCCCCTAAACTTTTATTTTCTTTCATTTAAGTCCTTTTTTCACTTTAAACTTCATTTTTATCATTCTTTTCATTTCTTTTAACATATTATCACTTTTATTTCATTTCATTTCATGCCCCTAGTACAGTACCGACAGAAATTCTCAGACTGGATACTCGGGACGTAGACCCCCATGGGCCTCACATAGACTGAAAAATGATCTCAACGACCATTTTTTCACGTAGCAGATACCAGGTACAAACAGAAGCTATGGTGATCAGTGATCCTACCATAACTAAGCAAGTCGCCATGACTTGCACCGCGGTATAGATGTCCCTATGGCTAGCCAATTATATCCTGAGCTAGGTTTTTACTGCCAGACTATTTCTAAGGGCGCAATTTCATCAAAATTTCAATTAAACTTTACATTTTTCATTATTTCATTACTCGAAAATGCTTGTAATCATTTCTTTTCATTCGAAATTACTCGTAGTCATTTCTTTTCATTCTTTCGCATAGATTGTGAATTATTCTACCATAATTCACCAAAATCATTCACTTTCTCATCAATTTGCATTTTATTTCATATAAATGCCATATTTTCAATACTGACATAATTGAAAATATTCTCTAAAATATTCATTTAATTTCAATAAATTCCACAAAAATTCCTAAGCATATTATTTCATTTCTAGTATCATTTAAAAGCTTAAATTCATTAAAATTCACAAAATATACCTAGATTTTCCTTAGAGTGAAATTCGGCCATCAAAGTAGTTATACCATACAATTATTCAATAAATCATTTAGGCATTTAAACACACTCATTTAAGATCTCTTAACATTATTCTATCATTGCTTTCAATTTAACATCACTTATATCATATTTTCATTAAGTTACATAAAGGTTTAATGACTAAAATCAAAGGAAATACTAAGATTCATTAGCCACTAACCTTTCCTTCTTATTCTAGTGTGCCTAAGCTTCCTTTTCCTTGCCTTTGGCCTTGGAAGCTTGCAAATCTCCTTGATTCCCTAAGTGAACCGAAATTTCAAGCCATTATAACTCTAATTTTTCAAGCTCAAATCCTAAAAATAACATCATAATTGAACTCTAGGCACCCAAAAACATAAGTAGGCACCTTAGACAAAATTTTAACCCATTGGTTTCACTTACCTCAATTGAAACCCTAAACTCTCTCTCCTTATTTTCCTTGATTTCCTTCCTTGATTTGAAGAGAGGAGGTCACAACACTTAACTAGAGAGGCTGAACTTTCTATTAGGTGGCTTGATTTGGTGTGAAATGGAGAGAGAAATGAAGAAAACTCACACAACAATGGTGGAGTGTGGTTCGGCCAAGGGAGAGAGGAGAGGAAGAAGATGCTTTGCTGTCCCATTCCAGAGAATTCTCCTTTATATATGCTGGGTTTTGGGCTTTGTGGGCTTGATTTAGGTTAATGGGCTTAGTTAATTAACTAAAGCCCATTAACACCTAATTTAAAGCCCAAAATTATTTCTCCTATTTTCTCACTCCAAATCACTCCAATTTCAATTTTATAATTCTTATCACATCAAAATTAGGTAGTACACAAAATTTCGGCTCAATCGGAGTCCGTTACTGGTCCGATTCAACCGAACTGGTTCGATTCGACAACTGTCGACATCGCCGAAAAATTCATTTCTTTATACCAAAATATTCTACATGAAATTTCATGAAGATCTGCAAAATATGGAAATTTTTGGAGTTCATTTGCTATTTTTAACAATTTATGCAAAATCAAGTCACATTCCCTACCAGGGAAATTGACTCGCTACCTTTTTCATATTTTTGACTTTTGTAGGTCTATTTGACCTCGATTTCACTTCAAATTTCAACCCCGGACTCACCATGACCAATACTTCCCGATGGTCAAATAAAATATTTTTCATTTTCGGGTCGTTTTACGGCCCGGGTGCACTATTCACCATCGGAATTTACTGTTCACGGCCGGACCGATGTTGAGGGCATTACAGCTTTCGAATGTCACTTGCAAAAGAAAGGAAAAATTGGATGGTTTCCAACTAGGGAGACTCCCATGGTCAAGTTAGAATTCTTGTGAAAAATGATATATCTTTTTTCTGTCTGAAAAAATTCAGGAAACTGGTGCGTACCTTGATCATTCTTTTTATAGGTGCGATTATCATCATTTCCGAAGGTAGTGGGTGAAGTCCCGACTCTTTTGCTTATTATCCTCACGTCTCTGCTTGTTGTGGAGAACATAGGGTGGTGGGACAACTGTCTCCTTATCATGGCCGTTACTCTTATCTTTGGTTCGAGTTTTATCCGGACTAATAAGTTCGGATGGCTTTATTAATCGATTGGTCCGCGCTCTATCAGGACTATTAAATTTTGGATGATTTTTCTTAATTGGTCGGTCCGTCCTAACTATATTTATACCCTAGCCCGGGCTAATGGCTAGGTATAGCATCACTGTGCATACCTGCACCATTAATCAGATGGATTAAGATATTAGATATATATCGAATTAGTTTTTTTATTTGCAAATAAATATTCATTTTTTATTTATAAACAAGTGTTAGTTTTCTAAAAATATAATGTATTTATATATAATTTTTTAAATATAATATTTATACAATAAATACTAATTTAATTTTTAAAGTATAAATAAATAGAAAGGTAAATTAATAAAAATATAGAGTACTAAATGAATTTTTTTAATTTTTATGAAAAAAAAAATTGGACGCATTTTTTTTTTAATTTTTATGAAAAAAAAAATTGGACGCATTTTTTTTTTTTTTGATAGAGGCAATCAAAGTGCATGTTTTACATGCATAGCAAGGACAATGTCAGTGGAAAAGTCTCCGATCAAACCAAACAAACGAGTCCGAAGTTTTCTCAACTTAGAAGACCATAGATTCGTTTTATGTGATATCCATGTACATAAAGAGACGCAAACATAATCGACAAGGAAACTAATATACTCATCCTTGCAAGGAGTTACACAGTGTCACTGTATATCCGACTTCCATTTCCTAAAAAAAGGACAAAAAGACATAATCCATCCATTCATCAAATTACCACTACTTCTTGTCCACTAAAATTCCACATTCATTTCATTTCCAGGAGTAGAAAACATCCCGAGGTATTCAAGTCACAAATTATAACAACGGATTCATGAATTATATCAGTGCTTAAAAGAAAATTAAGTAGAAAAATCTTAGTCGGCTAGTCCCCATCAAGTCAGGTGTTGGTATCAGTTCTGATAACTAGTATAGTGATGGTTACTGCTTTTTGGATGTCTCCTCGTGTAGTCAGTTTTGTAATTACTCGCAGAAGTCAAGAGATTGTTGGTAGTAGAAAGCAAGTTATTTACATCTGTGGTGGCTATCACATTGTTCCAGTTTCTTTGCTTTTTTCTCGCTGAACCACTCGAGGGACAAATGTAAGGCCACGAGTGGGACGGCGTCCGAAACTGATAGAAGAAGGAGATGAATCTGAAGTGCTTAATCTAGAGACTGCTGAAACGAGGCCATCAATGGGGTCTTCTACTTCCATTTTGCTTGAAGCCTCGTCCTTCGTTTTGGTCGCCAGTCTACGCTGGTGCTTCAGTCTTGCTTTCTTGGATTGATGGCCCTTCTTGAAGAATTCAAATGCACTGGGGAATTTATGCTTGTCCACCATATGCTGTTGCCTACTTTTGTAGTTCTTGAATTTTAAACCACATCCTTCCACCAAGCATTCATACTGTCACATGAGAAACAATAGCTGATACATTGAGTGATATAATTGTAAGATGCATAATTTGCGATTCAACAAACTGTAGTAGTAGTGTTGTCATGATGTATCGGTGTTAGAACAACAAACTTGGATTCTACGAGCAAGAAGAAAGACAAACAAGTCATTATCAAGAAAACAACCATGTCCTTCAGCAATTGATCCATTAAGTGGAAATAACTGTAAGATGCATTAAATTTGCGATTTACCAAACTGAAATAGTGCCATTATGTATCAGGTATACAACAACAAACTTGGATCATAAGAACAAGGAAAAGGAAAAACAAGTCATTACATGTACATCATACATAACTGGTTCATCCATCCTAGACCAAAATTTCCTTCAATTTTTATTTCCACCTCTGTTTTTCTAATCTCTCCTGGAGGTGATTCTCATAGTTAGTAAAGAAGGATATATTAATTTTTTCATCCAGTCATCACCTATTGGCAGGACATCCAATAAAAGCTACACACCATAGAACGAGCTGTATAACAACTACAAATTACATGTCCCATGCAAAAAGACATGATGGAAAACAGTATAACCAAATCCATGCTTCATTAATATCCTGAGAAATATTAAGAAGTCAAAGAGGGACTCGAACCATAATGCATAAAAAAAAAAGATCATCAACAAAAGTTGGTGAAAATCAAATGGAATATTATAAGCCATAGAGAAATTTCAATCATGAAATGAAAGAAGAAAAAGAAAAGGAAAAGATACCATGGGACAGCCACGGGCAACTTTTGCCTGAAAAAAAGAATCATGCACTTCAGATACATGAATGCTCAGCAAGCGAGAAGTTGGGTAAACTCTATAGCACACTGAACAGGATGCAGTGTGCCGTGCATTATAGTGGTCCTCAAAGTCTTCTAAAGTTGTCAAACGCGCACCACAGCCAACAATGGGACAAAAAACCTCCCTGAGCAAACATAGGTTTGAAAGTCAAGCATAATAAGTAGAAAATTAGAGAAAATCATATCTGAAGGTCGACAGACAAATCAGAAACATAAAACGCTGAATTTCCTGTTGTCATTTCCCAAGAATGCAAGACTTGAAAACCTAACGTCCTTTCTCATAGGCACTTAAGTATTCTCGAGTTTTCAAATCCATAAATGACAGAACACAACAGACTAAAGGTTGCTACTTTCAGAATACAATAAGAATGAAAGAACATAAAAAGGACAATGAACATCTTTTCACTAACACACAAGACCTCAAAATTGCCAAAGAAAAGCTTAAGAGCAAAATCCTTGCTGGACATGGGACCTAAATGAATAGCCTCTGAACAATGCCTTCATAAACATACTGATGAATCACATAAAACAAATAAACTAACGAATTCTATCACCTCAATTATCTGTGGCTCTTCAAATCATTTAGAATAAGCATACGCAAGCCTTGATGATAGGAAAAGTACATCAACAATAAGCAGAGACAGTCTCACTTACTATATACCACCATAATAGATTGAACTGAAAATGAGAAAAGAACTGAAATTATTTATACCGTCCGTCCTCATCCACCATATTATGCAACCGCTGCTTCTCATCTTCAGTAAGATCCAACGCGACCTGAAAAGAAACATGTAAATTGTAAGTTCTTATTAGCCAAATTAAACTCAATTAAGGGCTTAATGAAAGGGATGCTGATTGTGCAGTAAAAAATCAACCAAAATCCTTCACCAAAAAGGGAAAAAGAAATAATGAACAACAATCGGAAGATCATGAAAAGAAAATAACCTGTTTGGCGAGGAGCTCTCTCTCGATGTTGCCACTGGCAAAGAAGGGAGATTCGGGACCAAAACTTCGACGAACTGGTTTCCAGTACGGGAAACCTAATTCTTGCTTGGGATCCGAATCTACCACCATCGCCATGGATGAAACTTTTGTCCTGTGAGGGACCAAGTTGTGAGTTGTGATTTTGAAATCAACAATCCGAACGTTGAGCTTGAACCAATTTCTTCTAGATTCTTGTGGATATCTCTGGGCTCATTGAGGGAAAAAGCTCAGAGCCCTTTCTTGAACCTAGCCCACAATTGGCAAATGAAGTACATCGACTCTATTTTTTATTTTAAGAGGAAATTACATAGATTACCGTATTTTTTGACCCAATTTTTAAAAATATAACCATTCTTTAAAATTTTTTAAAAATACCTTTTTTAATTTTTTTGTTTTTAAAAATACCGTTTTTTTAAAAGCCCTAATTTGTACAGTTCTTATACTTTTATTTCTCGTTCGCTCACAAATATCGCACCGACCTTCATCACTTTTTGTTTCTGTTCATTTTGTTTTCTTTCTCGATTCAGTCGGTTCCCGAATATTGTTAAACCGACCCGAATCGCCATACCTATTTATGAAGAGCTAAAATCGCAGATGGGGGAAAGAAACGATCTCTGTGGGAGTTAAAGATGTGGGCAAGTTCAGAAGGGGGCGCTCCTGAGGTCACTCTAGAAACTTCCATGGGCTCTTTAACTGTCGAGGTACTCCTCTCTCTGTCTCTCAAAGTTCTGCCCTCTTTTTTTTTTCCTTTCTTGTCGTGTTTTGTGCTTGGTTCCCGAGAAACCGGAAGTAAAAAAATTATGAGTTTTGCTTTTTTGGACTTGCGCAACTATACTACAAGCATGCGCCAAAAACTTGCAGAAATTTCCTTGAGCTATCTCGCATAAATTATTACGATAATGTGAAATTTCATTGAATCATCAAGGTATTTATTAACTTTTGTCTCTGTTGTTAACCTTATGAGGTTTTTTTCTTTTGAATTTTTCTTATTGGTTGTTTTGGAAATAGGATTTCATAGTGCAAGGTGGGGATCCAACAGGTACTAGAAGAGGAGGAGAATCTATATATGGGTTAGTTTCCATTTTGAACTTAAGACTGTTGAATTCTTATAATGGGTTGATTAGCCTGTGGAATTGGTGCAATCTTGCTTTAAAGTCATAAATTTAGCCCTACATATAGTTTTGGTTTGTAGAATTTGTATGCTGATGACATGTTTGCTTAGTAGAAAGCAATTTTCTGAATTTGAGTTGATGGTTTATTTATTTATGGTTTTTAGTAAAAAGTTTGAGGATGAAATAAGGCCAGAGCTGAAGCATACTGGAGCTGGGATCATATCTATGGAAAATGCTGGTCTAAATACAAACGGAAGCCAGTTCTTCATTACTTTGGCACCAACTCCATCTCTAGATGGTAATGGCCAGTTTTACCTGTCCTACATTACTAGTCTTAAAACATCATTTTGTTATTGGAACATTTGGATTGCGTGAAATTTGCCCATAATTCACATGGGAACTTTTAGAATTGTTGAATATAGAAACTTGTAACCTTTCTGATGATTGATTATGGTAAAAGTTGGCACATGCTGCCCTTTCGAGGTCAAACCTCTAGGATCTTGATTGCAATTTTCAGACCTATTTGGGTCTAAATTTTGATCCTCAACTTATGTTAAAGCTGACACTATATTCAAATCTGAAATTATTACAGCATGTCGTAAAAAGCAAGAATAAAGGACTTGAATAACATTCTTTTACTAGAAATGTCTTTGGAAGATCCAGTTGTCAATTCCAGGGATGTATGACTATTCGGCTGAATCTATATTGAGTAACTTTGAGGTTGAAGTTTGTTATTTGAAAAATTTTATGCTGCATAATGATGTTCTTCTACTCTTTATTCCCCAAGTCTCATAATTTAAAGTATTTTGAATTTGTATATCGACTATGCACTTATCATCTAACATGTCATCATCCAGGAAAACATTCCATTTTTGGTAGAGTATGTAGGGGAATGGAAGTAATCAAAAGGCTGGGAAGTGTCCAAACTGACAACAATGATAGGTAAACAAATATTTCACATGTTTTGGTTGTTTTATCACTTTGATTTGTACCGAATGCAACTACCTGGGTGAATTGCAAAATGTTCTATGTTAGGATAAGTACTTGAAGTAATAACCCAACTGCCAAGAAAACAATTAAAAGTAACCTGATTTTGTGGTTTTACTATTAAGAAATATTGGATTCTAGCCTCTAAAATTCTGCTCAATGTTGAATCAAACTCGATCTGTGTTCTGCTATTTTGTTAATTCAGGCCTATCCATGACGTGAAGATCTTAAGAACATCAGTCAAAGACTAACGTTCCAAGGTGTTCTTGAGGCAGGAAGTCTATGTCCAACATCAGGAAATCTCATGCTATTAGTTTCCTGTATTTTTATGGAAATAGGATTATCACTGGTGGAAAAAGTGGAACAACAAAGGATATTATATTTTGATACCCTTTTTTTTGGAAAATATAAAAAAAAATTAGTAAAATTTGTTTTAATTTATATGTTTTTGTGATTGCAGTGATTGTGGTGTTTTTCTTTTATCCTTTGCTGAGTATTTCATAGAGAAAAAGAAGATTCCAGTTGAAGGTTTTAATATGCTAGTACATTGGGCTAGGCTGGCAATCTCTTTATATTTTTATGGAAAGGCAAAGAAGCTTCACGGGATCGAGAGTAAATCTAAAGCACCGCCTAAAAGACCAAAATTGAAAGATGTTCGCAAAAGTCGTAAAGGGAAAGCTATTGTAATTTGACAATAGGCTTAATTGTAGGGTCTTGTGGTCTCAAGCTACTACTGAATCTTGTACTAATTGTAGTGCACTTGACCACCGATACATGTACTTTCTTTATACTTATTAATTAATATATACATATAGGTAGCAAGTATGAGGCCAATAATCTTCTACCCTTTTGGATTGCCTTTTATCAATTTATAAGCTGGCAATGATTTACGCACTAGCTTATAGTTGTATGCTAATATTTGATGTTTTAGCTTCCTAAAAACAGACTAAAGGGAATGGTGCTCAGGTTCACAATGGAATCTCAATTCCTTTCACTTTGTTGGTTCATTATTAGTATAATTTTTCAAGTTATGATTGGATCATTAAAAAGTGTAGTATACATAGATCGCATGAAAGTGACCTCAAATTTAATTAAAGAGTATGAAAATAGTAAATTTGGCTAATTCAATAGTACTTTAATTTTTTTTCTCACAGTATTATAAATATGCCTCATATATAGTCACGCCTATATAAATGTGCTCCTCACCTTCTAGACTGTCTATCCAACATAAGCAGCATGGTTTAGCACATTTATCATCTGGCGGTGATGCCAAACTCTTTGCCACCATCTTGCTGAGGAAGGGAGGTGTTTGAGTCCACTTTTTGGGAGTCAGAACTCGATCCAGTTTGACAAGTGCAGTCTAATTCCATTTTAATGATTGATTAGATAGTGAGAGGCATTACAAGGTGACCTTTAAAGGAGTTAATACAATTGCAAAAAAAATTATGAGGACCGTGCTAGAAATGATTTCAAACTCTATACTTATTTGCATGTGTGTTGGCATATATGCTGTGAAAATAAAAATCATAATAAATAATTGATAGGTGTATATGTGACAATTGCAAATAAGTAAAAGAGATAAAATACTGATTAAAGAATACATTGAAAAAAATAAAAGAATTTACATGAATTGCCTTATTTTTAATTTTGGTTTAAAAAAATGGTTACATTTTCTATTATGCTATAAAAAAATTATAAAGGAAATTACTTGATTTATCCCTTTTTTAATTTTAGATTTAAAGAATGCCATACTTTTTTTTTTACGAAATTTCATCCATATTTTTTTTATAATGAAGAAAAGAAACGGCATGTTACAAATAAAAAAATATTGGAGTCCAAAATTGAAATTGACGATATGGATTTTGGTATACCACTGGTATACCAGGTATACCAGCGGTATACCAGAATCCAGAATTGAGATTGACAATCTGGATTTTGGTATACCGCTGGTATACCAGGTATACCAGCAGTATACCAAAATCCAGAATTAAGAGTGACAATCCGAATTTTGGTATACCGCTGGTATACCAATGGTATACCAATATCCAGAATTGAGATTGATAATCCGGATTTTGGTATACCGCTACCGCTGGTATACCAGCGGTATACCAAAATCCAGAATTGAGATTGACAATCCGAATTTTGGTATACTAGCGGTATACCGGTGGTATACCAAAATTCATAATTAAAAATGATATTACGGATTATGGTATACCACTGGTATACCGTTGGTAGTCCAGGTATACCAGGTAGTATACAAGATATACCACCGATATACCTAAATTCAGAATTAAAGGTATACCACCAGTGTACCAGGTATACCGGGTATATCACCGATATACCAGTTTAAAAAATTAAAATTATGTTTTACATTTAAAAATGCTAAATTAAATATTAATAATATATTTTTTAACTATTAATTAAAGATTAAAAAAGTGGATTATATTTCATGATAAGTGAATATATTTCAGTTGTACCATTTCACATTTTTTGTAAACTAACAATAATATATAACTGACAGTATATATAGTACACCAATTATGTATTAAAAAAATAGTCTATCTTGTAGCATTTCTGCAGGTCTTCCTATGTATTTTTCATTAATAACCCAAACAATGAATAACAGATACATATATAATATCCAATGTATTTTTCATTAATAACGCAAACAATGAATATGGTCAGTTAATATCTTCTTATTTTTGTTATTTATGTATAGAAGTTAATATATGCGTGCATGGAAAGGAAGAGAAATATTCTGAAATAGTATAATTATTAGGCAGGTACAGGCAATGAAATGGCAGTGGCACTGTCATGAGGGCGATGTGGTTGGACTGATGGTTACACGTATTCTCTAATTCATTTTCAAATTTCCATAACTATGTGCCTACCTTAATTTGTTCCATGTTCGGTGGGCGTATACAATATCAATAAAGACATTTTGTGAAATTGAACGAATGCCTTATAAGTAGTTAAGAAATTTTATGGCTAAGAAATAAAGACAACATTATAATTCAGGTACTGGAGCTTTGGCAATGAGGTTATAAAACAAAGTTCGAACAATTTGGGAAAAACATGCAACAAATCATAAAGTTTCAAAAGCAAAATAAGAGGTTTTATTCCATTTAGATTAGTTCATATAAGTCAATTTCTGTTAATGGATCAGTGACTAAATATTTATGAAGGTGCCATAAAATAAACAAGCATATATATGGAAATATTTATGAAGCTATTTTTTAATGCTAAGAAGCAGTCTAGTTTGTAATAATTTTTTTATTATTACAAGTGATTTCATGCATTAGACCCAACAGGGATGTAGAGAAGGAGCCAGAGGACAGGGTAATGAGAAATGAAGGATTATTATTGGAGCAATTATTTGCATTCACTAATGGTGTATGTCATTCTACTCATTCATTCTCTCTCAACGACCTTAACACTGAAACAAATAACTATGCATAATTATGTATTCTCGTCCAACTCACCCTTTAAGAACTTATATATTTGCATGTACTGTATATGAGAATTAGAGGCACTTCTTCACTCATTATGCACAATTTTATATAGCACTCACTATAGTTGGACGAGAGGATAAAATTAGAAGGAGTTAATTAATTTTGTTATGAATTTTTATAAAATAAGAACGAGAACGGAACAAAAATGTTAGAAATATCATATAAGAGTAGAATTAGTTTATCATGGACAATATATTTATTAGGAGTAGATTATTTATAGAACATTTGCTCATAAAAAAATTCATATTGGCATTTTGTCAAACACTTTATATACAACAATTAAGACACCAAATTCTACATCAGCAAATTAACAAATTAACGATACAAGAAGAAATAAATAACAACAATTCAAATAACTGATTTGAACAATCGGTTATGCCTAAGAAATCACCATCAAATACAACATTCAACTTTCAAATACAACTCAAATTTGATTTTTGGATTAATGTTTAAAATTTCACGTTTGAGAAACAAAAAACAGAATTAATTTTCAAGAAAAACGGTATAGGAGGAGACTCACCTTCAAAATCTTCTTCAACTAAAAATGCAGAGCAGGAATTAAGAAAGAGAAAGCTTGAAAATCTTCATCTAACAGAAGAAAGAAGAATACAAGAAGAAGAAAACGAAAGAAGAACGAAAGAAGTAGAAGGGCAAAAGAAGAAGAAAGAAAGAAAGGAGAGTTTGTGTGTGACTAAAAAAGTGGTATTTTTAAAAATAGAAATTTAAAAAAAGGTAATGTTGAAAAGGAAAAGAAGGTGGATGAATTTTTAATAAGGAATTCTGTTTTTTGGGTAGTTTTGTAAAACTCCCTTATTTTAATCCAAAATAAGGGTTTTAAGTGTTTATGAATTTTGGAGTTTATAATTAAATAGTTATAATAAAATAATTTATAATATAAAAATTATTAAAAAATTTATTTTATTTCAATCAAAATAAAAATGATTTAAAATTAATTTTATATATAAAGGAGTTTGGAATATATCCATAACTCACGAGATAATAAATTGGTCCCGATATAAAAGAGATAATATCAGAATAGAAAATAATTTATATGCAATTAGTTCCATATTGGTTTTTTCCTTAATTAGGGAATCTACCATTTATATTTGCATTAATATAGGCAGTTACATATTAATTTCGTAACTGCCATATTTATTATTTCCTTATTAATATTATAACTGCCAATTTAATTCATCATTATTAAGGAAATTAAGTATTCCTTAATTAGAGCCCTATATAAGGGCTTAGTTTCTTCATTTGAAAAAGAAGGGGAGAAAACTTAGAGATATCGAAACTCTGTCGGTTTGTCTCATCGCATATTATATTTATCTAAGAGGCTTTTAGTTCGTGGATATATGCTTTCATCCCGTAGTTTGTGACATGTGGGTGATAGGCTTTGCCGGTAACGTGAAACAATCGATTTCTGCTTTCACTTCAACGATCTGTGCTTCGAGAGGTATTTATGTCTACTTCTCGCAATATATCGTGATATATATATATTCTTACATTGGTATCAGAGCCCATATTTTTACGTTCCGGTGTAAGGACCCTAAAGAGGCCCTAGTGGAATTCAAAGGCAAACATATATCATTAAAGTCAAATTGAGCATTAAGGGATAAATTAGTAGTACTTATGATCTAATGGATTCATGATTTTAAGAGATAGAGTATACCATAGTCAAATGACATTATAGCATAATATGTTTAATTAGAGCAAAAATATACTTAAGATATTGTTTGGGAACTATTATTTCTTGCATGCATTAATACTTGTGTTGATTATGGATTTTATAGGTATATTGACTTGAATTAAGATATTAGACATTAATGTGAAAGTACTGTCCAGAAATTCGGATTGACCTCCAATGACTATTTTAATCATAAGTTGAGTTTTTGAACTCCAAATTTGATTATTTTAGTTGGGATAGAACCGGGACTTCTTTGTCTACAAATGTTATAGAAATAACAATAATGAAATTTTGCCTCTAAGGTCTTCAAAAATGCCCAAAACTGTATCCCTTTTTCATTTGGCGGGTCATCGGAGCAGTAGGTGTTTCTTATGTTATAACTCCTGGGATATACATCAAAATGACTTGAAATTTTTATATCATATAGTTAAGATCTTAAATATCAATTGTTAAGAATAAAAGTTTCTTGAAAATGTCGTTTTCCATGTGAAAAATATTATGCAAAAATCGGATAGTGAGCAGTAGAAAGTGAGTATGTTTAGCATGAAGTTTTAATTTAGGGGTCAATTTATAAATATGAAATTTTAAGGGTCAAATGTGGATAAAATCATATATTAAGAGGTCAATTCATAAAATGGATTAAATAGAATGGTTGATTTAAGAAAAAGAGTTAGTGAAGGAGTCATTTTATAGCATGCAAAAAGTTGTATGTCTTTAGTGTGACATGCAAAACTTTGAAGGATCAAAAGGAGAATTTTCATTGCATTATAAAATCTGAATTAATGCAAATAGGAGAGCAAAAATGATGAGTTGAAGGTGAGAGGGACGTCTCTTTGATGAAGAAAATAATAAATTGAACACAAATTACTCATTTCTCTCTCTTTCTCTTAAAGACCTTGCTCTCTCTCTCTCTCATAAAAAGATTGAAATTTCTCCTTCTCTACCATAAAATCCGGCCCCTTTCACTCCAAGAACATCTTCATATTTCTATCTTATGTAAAGAAGGAAGTCTGCATTTAAAGATGCTTTCAAGGGTTTAAGCAATTAAGAAGAGTGAAAGAAGATTTTGAAGAGAGTTGGAATTTCAAAACAGGTTTGGGAACATCTTTCTCTTCTTGCATGTATTATTTGTATTGAAATATGGATATAGTGTGATGTTTGGGAATATTACTCTTGTTGCAAGAGACTATTGTTGCTGGATTTGTGTACTTATATATGGGAGAGATGCATTTTTAGTTGGTGAAATGGTTTAGAGAGATGTAATTGTAAGATTTTTACTTTGCATGTGTTATTTGATATAGCTAGGATAAATAGATTGTTAAAAGCTTGATTATAGTTTATTTTAAATTGATGTTAATATATAAAAGTTATAATATAATGTATGAAAGTATATTTGATGAGTAACTTGAAATAAAAGATCAATCTTTGATGTTTAAAAGAACATGCATGTGAGTTTGAAAATTCTGGGTTTGGGTTCACTGGACCTAGCTGTATTCATTTGGTGATATTTTGAGTTTGAGAATAGATAATTAGATGATTCCAATTGGGTGTTAAATTAGACTTATATACAAATATTTCATAAGAAGAAATAACATTTTAATTCTGTTTATAAATGGGTCATAACCTAGCTTGAAAATCGGATAAGTGTGCAGTCTTGTGCTCATGAACAGTCTTCAGTATTTGGACGATATCTCTCAATTTATAACTGATATTGAGATGTAGTTTGATTTTATAGAAACTAGAAATGTATATCTACAACTTTGTAGAAGACAACGTTTTCTAAAAATGTTGTTTAGTGTGTCAAAAACGAAGTACAAAATGAGTTTGTTAAGCAGTTTGCAGGATTTTGGGAACAGGGTGAAAATTCGTAGGGCCAAGCATACTGTCGCGAGCGCGACACTTGCCGCGAGCTCGACACCATGATTTCTGCCCATAACTTTGCTTTTTATTCCCCTTTATCAGTATATTTGGCTACCCCTATGTGATACACATATAACTGAACAAAATAGGCCTTGAATGCAAGTATACGAGAGCTCTAAACTCATGTGTATATAGATTGGTATCAAAGGATATATATATATAGATTTGCATGATTTGTATCATTTACATTGAATATTGTCTATGAATGTATACCTATGCATCATGGAAATTGTGCATTAATAGTTAAGTTATAGTACCATGAATAATTATAAAATTATTGTTAATCATATATGTGTATGATAATATGATTGTGACATGATGTGTTGTTTAAAGATCATATGTTCAAGTATAAGTTCATGATGAAAGTTAAATGTGTGTGACATATGGTAACATATTGATATATGTATAGCATATGATTGATGAGTGATTGAGGTATACATATTGATAATCATGCTTACAAGAACAAGCTTACTAGATGCGAATGTACTACAGGTATGTACAATCTATGATTATATTTATGAGTGCATGAGCATGTAATTGCCCTATGAGATAGAAAATGATTGAATGTCACTTAATAGATGAGATTATATGCATGTCCAAATGGTATACTATAAGTACAGCTTTGAAGTATGAAATGAACATGAACATAGTGTTGCCTGCAATAGAGATCAAATGTGGGTATGAATACATACATGATAGTCAATATTAAAAATGCTACCCATGACTGTTCGTATGATACTTATGGTTTGAAATATTAACTCTACCTGTAAAGAAAAGAAGTAATATGACTAGTAGAATATATGTGTGCATATATATAGATATGTATGATCTTACATGGTTGGGTTCGAAGTTTGAAAACTATTTTAGAGTAATGATTCAAAGAATATGTTAAAGTGAAATATATGAATATGTATTTACTTAATTGAAATGACATGATTAGGCATATGTGCTATTACATGTTAACATGCAAAAATACAAATCTACAGTGCTACAGACTAAATTATAGAAATCTTATTAAAGCATACAATGGCAATGTGATATGAGACTATATATATATATATATACATAAATATGTATGGGTACAAATAGCATTATATAAGTATAGTCTTGACATGCGGAATAGTTACATGATTGAATAAGATTACAAGTATTAAATGGTAATACCCAAAAGCGAATACGCTCACAGATTTACAGAAAGTTACACATGATTGTGTATATGAATATATTGTTTACAGTTACACAAGAGTATACATGTGTATATAAGAATATGGATGATTAAATGAAAGATAAAGTAAATTGATTTTATTGCCTGCGTTGAGTCTAGGAAGTGGATAGATAGGCATGCCTATAAGGGTACCTTGCAGCTGCGATAGTTTCAACCCCGTTTGGGTTGTAGTTAACCCCGTTTGGGTGACTAAATAGACATGGTCCCATTTGGATCATTTTCAACCCCGTTTGGGTTGTAGTCAACCCCGTTTGGGTGACTAAACAGACTTGTACCTTCGGGTGCCACCGTTATAATCAATCAATTTATACCTCCGGGTATCTCTTTGGTGCCTTCGGGTGACCTATTATCTCTTTGGTGCCTTCGGGTGACCTAGTACCTTCGGGTACCACCGTATAACCCGTTATCCACCTCTTTAGAATAGTGCAGGCTGTACACCAAAGTTACCTTGGATAAATTGATGGTATACATATGTGGGTCTTTTGTGATCATAAGTCTTTTTCTAGATGTATGTCAATTCATGATATATGAAGGAGTTTTTTATTAGGTTAAAGAGTATTATAATATTTAATGGATGCAACAATTTTATAATTGCATAAGCATATTTCATATTAAAGATTATAAGAGTTAGTCAGTAACAACCAGTGTTTTTGAAATAGTTTTCTTATGAATATATTTATATGTTCACATTGTTTATATGTACACATTTAATGAAATTGTGTTTTGTTATTTACGGTGTGATGTATCCATAACTAATACCTATAACCTAGGTATATAAGAAACCTAGGTATATAAGAATAATCTGGCAATGTTGTATAATTGTTATGTTTAATTGATAGGCTTGTTTTTGTAACTTATGCTATATAAAGTAACCTTATAATATTATAAAGATCTCATGGCATTTGGAAGTGTTGTTTTGCCATTTTAATTCTAATGGGTTTATATCATAGACATACGAGTATAGATAAAAAGATAATGGATAATTATGCTAGTATGATTTAGTATTAATTCAAAGGTTATTCACATGATTATTAGTTGAATTTAAAGTCATAGGACATTGAGGCTTACATTATTATACATGGTAAATGTAGCATAAATGTAAATGTTACCATTGAATTTTTATGAATTTCATAAGTTGATATGAATGTTAAATTTTATTCATTGTGATAAATCATTGTTGTATTTGAGACATGGTGTGTGCTTGTTGACGATCACTGTGAGTGGTCGTTTGTCATATTTTTAGTTCCCCACTACGCTTTGTAGCTTAGCACGGGTGTTTCATCTGTGTAGGTTGTTGGGGTGAAATCTGCAGCTGGATGGCCAACTCAAGTCAACGAGAGAGATAATTATAGACTTGTATTTGGGCTCTTTGTATATAGTAAAGATTTTGTGATATTAGAGATATTGTATGTAAAAAAAAATGTGTTAAACAGTTGTTGTAATGTGTAAAAGAGACTTTATCGTTCATTGAATAGTTTCTTTTAGAAGTGTAGCACTCTTATATATTAAGTTTGATTATATGTTTATGTTACACAGTAACTCATGTGTAATGAGTTGGATAAAGTGATATGTACAGATTATAGGATAAGGGTGCTACATCCGGCATGTCTATAATGTAGATTTGATTTTTTGTGAAAATTCAGATATATTTATAGGCTGAATTGATATGCATATTAGATATGTTCTATATGTATTTTTTTTAATTCTGGTCTGAATTTTTTTTTTGTGTTTTTTGGCCACTGAAATTAAATAATTATTTAAATAAATCTATAATTAAAATTTCGAGTGAAAAATTTTTATTTTTGACCACACCAATGGACTCAGGGATCTCGAAAACCCTACCCTAGAAAAAATCCGACAGCCTGACACCACCAGGAAGGTGGCGCGTGGCATGCACGTGCCACCAATGTGCTAGGCGCGTGCCAGAGGGTGCATCTCCAGCACGCGCCTAGCCACGCGCACTGAGTGAAATGTCACTCAGTCACGTGGCCCAATGGAGAAGCAACACGTGGCATTATGGTGAAGCATCACGTGTCAGCTGACGTGTCAATGGTGGTCCACATGATGCCATATGGCACCGTGTGGACCAACCACATAATGACATGTGTCACCATGTGGCAGCCTATGGGGTTGACACGTGGCATGGGTCCTGCCACGTGGCTTATTGAGTCATGCCACGTGTTGAAATGTGGGCCAATGACTAGCTGACACGTGGTAGATTGTGGTCATGCCATGTGTCAATTCTGCCAATCCAGTTGGCGCCACGTGGACCAGTCAGTAACTATCACGTGGCAGTTAGGGGGGTCATGCCAGTCAATGCCATATGGCCCAGTCAGGACATGCCACGTGGCAGGGTGCCTTAGTTGGAGCGTGGTACGTCTATCGTGCGTGTGGCATGTGAGGTCCACCTTCGCCGGCGTGTGATGGCGCGTGCAACCTCCTCCGACCTCCAAATCAGTTCAATTTTTTTAATCTAATTTTTTTAATTTTTCTGATTTTTTGAAATTTTTTTAAGGACTAGAAAATATTTTTTGGATTTTATTCCTATAAAAATTATTTTAAAATTGATAAAAATTGAGAAAATTATTTTGCCTACCTTCTTAAATTTTCAAATTTGTTTGAAAATTATATTATGTGGATATTTCATTGTTTGTTGATTGAAATGAGTTTCAACCAGATGTGTGTTTGTACATGAGTGTATTGACTATTTATATTATGTTATGAGTAACAGTTTGTCTTTATCTTTTGGATTGAAATGAGTTTCAATCATACATGATTGTGTATAAGTGTACTTAATGTTTAATTTTCTGTTATGTTTGACAGAAATGGTGAAGATAAGGACTTCTAGATGTCCACAAATTCCTCAAGGAATTGTAGAAATCAAAGCAAAAGTGCAAACGGTTTGCAAAATGAGGATGCATAAGAAGGTTCGAGCTGATGACATTGATGCAATAGTGCATCATATTCTATGTATGCATAAAAAGATGCAAGAGTGCATTTGAGTTGATGGCCTAGATCGAGGAGGTGTTAACAGGATCTTGTTTAAGGTGATGAAAGACTCTTTTGATTGCCACCAGATATGAGAAACTGGTTGGTTTATGCCTGGATCAAGAAAAATGAAATTTATAAGAAAACCATTATCCAGTTTTTGTATTTAGTAACCAAAATAGGAGTGTTAAGAAGCAACATTAAATCTGAGATGGTGCTCAGAAGCAGACGTTGTGTGTATCGTCAATGGCTTCATCATCGATTTTATGGCATACCTCTCGATTTGTTCGAAAGGGTCGAGAAATCATTTTCAATGACGAGACTAGTTTTGTCACATTCTAGGTTCCCTGAGTTATTGACATGAGTGTCAAGTTATTAATGGTTAATGGATTTATGGTTAGGATTTATGTTTTCTATTGTTAGATTAAAGACAAGTGTGCTTTGTCTTATTTTAAATGTTTCCTCTTTAAGATTGTTGGATTTTTAATGATTGATTAAATAAATGAGTTTATTTATCATTTGGATATTATATTGGCATTTAGCATTTATTATGAATGTGTTTATTTTATTGTTAATTGCTTAGCAATATTTTATGAGTAAAATGATTGCATGATAATTAAGTTAAGACTTAGAATATCTTATGTATAATATCCTGAATTAAGTTTAAGAATTTAATGCCCAACAATCGATATTTACTATGCATGAAAATTTTAACCGATAATGTTAGACATTAGGACTTAGAGGGTAATTAAAAACTTTAAGTAACCTTTTCGAATTTGGGCTTAATAGATAACTTTATTAGGTTAATTTTTTAGATGCATAGTAAATAACATGTATTGCTTGATCTCCTTAATATTGTGCAATAATTACTCCATTAGTGATCAGATGATCCAAATGAAATATGTACATCCAATATGTACTTGAAGAGCAAGAGGTTTTAGAAACCTTAAATTTGATTATGATTAAATCTAAGCATGAAACTATAGTCTAGAATAAGCAAGATCGAGTTGGCTATGTGGCATGGAAAAGAGATGTTTCACTACTCGTACCATATTGCTAAGTGCAAATGGATGACAATATTGCTAAAAAAATTTTGCAAGTGTCAAAATGCAATGAATTTGTAGATCGCTTTGCAGAAAAATTCGAGGATATATTTTTTACTCAGTTTCGATCATTAGTGATCAAATTTTGATACTAATCAAAAGAGTCTAATCATATAATGCGGGAACATCTAAGAGATGGATAAGGTAATATATGAGCTTAGTAAATCTGATCATAAAATGATCAATAAGCAATAGGTCCAAGTTATTATCCATTCTTTACCCTAAATTTGGGAGCATATGAAGATGCAACGAACTTATATGGACAAGATTAAGACATTTAGGAATGTCGCTTATCATTTTGAGCTTGAAAAGGACTGTATGGCGATGATTAAGATCAATGTCGTAGTGCACGTGGCACAATTCTGTTCCAGTAGAATAAGTTCTAACCAGAACAAGAATAAAAGCTTTAGTGGTAAGGGTAAAGAAAAGCTTTGAGATTCTAAAAGGAAAAAGATAAAATAGAATCACATAAGGTCCAAAGGTAATAAAAGGATAAATATTTCAAGAGTAAAATATTTTTTCAACTGCCAATAAAAGGATCACTGTGTAAGAGACTTTAATGTATCCCAATAGGTACACTATCTTAACTCATGAGTGAGTGATATTTGTGTATCTAGTCATGTCTTTTTACTAAATTTCATCCTTTGTGGGTGATAGATCCAGAAGTAATGGATCTTGTGACAAAAAGGATCAAGATTCTTTTGTCTAATTAGTTTCTATTTTTGCTTTAATGAAACTAGGTTTCATTTACATTTTAAGGATAACAACGCACGCTTATGTTTAGATGATGCTTAATATGGTTTTGGTTTTTTTTTGAACATTTTCATTATCATGAATATTGATCATGATTATTAAAATACTACTAGTTTTTTGTTAATTTCTTCTTCTATTTCACATTTTTATGTGTATAATGTGAAATTATGGCATGCTAGATAATACCATATTAGCCAAAACTAAATGAGTCAGTTAGCCAAAGTAGGATTGATCGATAATTTGAATAAGTTTGAATTACCTACCTATGAGCATTGCCCGAAAAGAAAACTAGTAAGAAAACCATTCAGAAAAAGAAAACTAGAATCAAAACTCCATTGCAATTGATCCATTCAAATGTCTGTGATTTAATGAATTTTACAGCAAGGCATAGGCCCATTATTATTGATCACTAATATAGATGACTATATTAGGCATGATCATGTCTATTTAATTTCTCACAAGTCTGAAGCATTTAGTTGCTTTAAAACTTTTATAAATCTTGTTGAGAATCAATTAGACAAGAAAATTAAAGCTTTAAGAACCGATCGTGGTCGAGGATATCTTTATGATGAATTTAAAGCTTTATGTGATGAAAAAGGGAGTGAACATCGGTTGTCTATTTCTCGAACTCCATAATAAAATAGTGTTTTAAACTGTGTACCCTCCAAATTTGTTGCTTCTACTTATTATGAGTTGTGAATTGGTCGGTAATTCGACCTGAGACAATGATGACCTTAGGGTTGTGTTGCTTATATCCACAATACTTCAAATAAATTTGGTAAATGCAGACTATGAGGTTAAAAAGAGTATTTTTGTGTGATATTCTGATGTATCAAAAGGATACATGTTTATGGGTGAACAAGAAAATGGCTCAATAACAAAATCTGAATCACGAGATATCATATTTTTGGAAAATAAATTTCCTAAGTTGGGTAAAGTAAGTTGATACTTTACTTTTATGAAACTCAAAAAGATGAACTAGCCGGATCTCTCTATCCGAGTGGGAGGAAAATTGAAGAAGAAGGCCAATACTCTCTTCTCAACGGTCCGAATATTCGGGATTCGCTCTCCAATGGGAGAATGAGTATGCCTAACTCCAGTAGGAGTATGGATATTCGAGAGCTTTATTTAAGTGGGAGCATAGAGCTTAATTTCAGTGGGAGCATTCCGAACTATGATGAATATATGAGACATATTTATCAAGAATTGGAATTACAAAAAATCTAAAAGGAAAAGTGTTCCATGTTGATGATTTTTTAATTATCCCACAAGAATGCCCAGCAAAAGATAAATGGATTAAGGTAATAGAAGAAGTAATGGCTTCCATGAGATCGAACCATGTTTAGAAACTGGTTGATCTACCTAAAGACACAAACCAATTGGGAATAAGTGGGTTCTCAAAATAAAGCAAAAAGTTGATGGTAGTATTGAAAGATACAAGGCTCGGCTAGTTGCTAAGAGGTTTACACAACAGGAAGGAATTGACTATGAGAAGAATTTTTCACGTGTTGTTAGATTTACATCGGTAAGGTTAATTCTAACCTTGACAGCTAGTTTGGACCTAGAGCTACATTAAATACATGTAAAGACTACTTTTCTCATTAAAAAAGGCAGCGAACATAAGGTTTGTCGATTGATGAGATCAATCTATAGCCTAAAGTAGTTTTCGAGATAATAGTATTTGAGATTTCATAAAGCAATCATGTCAAATGAGTTCAACATGATTGATGAAGACCATTGTGTTTATCACAAAAGTTGACTTGGTATGTAGACGACATACTGATACTAGAAAATGACATAAAGTACGTAAATCTTATAAAAAATTGGTTGTGATTTAACTTTGAGTTGAAAGATATGGGTCAAACAGATTATATCCTTGGAGTTAAGATTTCAAGAGATGGATGTATCAACATTAAGTATCAATAAATTGAAGATATTATTATACTAGGAGAACTAAACTTACAGTATATTTTCTCGCTGGATGTGATTGCAGATCTATTAACAAAACTTGTAGTGAAAGATGTGTTTTGAGAGACACATTAGATCTCAAAGGTTGCGTAGTATTTGACTTGTACTATTTATGTGATCCCTTAACATTATTATTTATGAATAATAATAAAGTTTATTATTTAGCAATACATGAGTGTGAATGTTTATATATGAATATTTACTGTTATTTATTATATGATTGAGCATATCGGACAGAAAAATAGCCTACTCATATGGGTGTTTACCTTAATTTTGATAATGAGTTGACAAAAACTAAGATGAGATGATTTTTGAACACGAAGTGAATTTCGAGAATAATTTCAAAATAAAAGTGCCGTCTTGCAGAAATTACAAGATTAGTCTTGTTAAGGTGCAAAATAAAGATATACATGAGGTTGCATGCTTTGGATTGAGATTTAACTTGGATTAAGTGTAATCTTATGATAAGTTAAACATAACTATCATGTTCTGTCTTAAAATCCAGAAGTAGTTCTAAAGTGGGAGAACTAAAGTTAAATGCTTCAGTGTATTGCAACCTTATACTTCTGTATGGTGTTAAATAATGATAAGATATGCGTTCCTTTAAGGAAAAGAAAAGAACATCATAACACATGCATCATATCATGTGTACTTGAGTTGACCAAGGGAAGGAAATTTTATGTAAATGATCTAAAATTTTTCCTAGTGTGAGACCCTAATTTTTTTAACCCTTAGGACTCTTAACATATACATGAAGTATAGTTCAGTATGGCTAGCTTAGTTAGTCTCCAAAAGGTTATGGAAAAATTTCGACCTGACGGATCTAACTAGAAAAACGAGTTGGATTATTATGGAAGGTATATAGAAAAAGGAAAAGATATTTTTCCATCACATTCAGTAGTTTCGTGATTTACCAGTATATCTATTGTAATCTTTATAAGTAGAGAGACAATAGTGAATACGAAAATTGTTTTTATGAGATCATGAGATAAAACAACGAATGTGAGAAAACTATCTAGGGTTTGGCATACAATTGTGAGAAGATCTTGTTTCTCGAGACGCTATATATCCCTAATAGGTGTATAGCATTAGTGTTCTCGACGTATGCCGGTCACACGAACTATCTGCCTGTATGATACGAGAGAATGATTGAAAATTATTTCGTCATGTGCGAGTGGGAGATGAAGGAGTTTGGGATATGTCCATGACTCACGAGATGATAAATTGGCCCCGATATAATAGAGATAATATCGGAACAGGAAATAATTTATATGGAATTAGTTCCATATTGGTTTTTTCCTTAATTAGGGAATCTACCATTTATGTGTGCATTAATATGGGCAGTTACATATTAATTTCGTAACTGCCATATTTATTATTTCCTTATTAATATTGTAACTGCCAATTTAATTCATCATTATTAAGGAAATTAAGTATTTCTTAATTAGAGCCCTATATAAGGGCTTAGTTTCTTCATTTAAAGAAGAAGGGGAGAAAACTTAGAGATACCGAAACTCTGTCGGTTTGTCTCCTCGCATATTCTCTTTGTCTAAGGAGCTTTTAGTTCGTGGATCTATGCTTTTATCCCGTAGTTCATGACACGTGGGTGATAGGCTTTGCCGGTAACGTGAAACAATCGATTTCTGTTTTCGCTTCAACGATCTGCGCTTCGAAATGTATTTATGTCTACTTCTCGCAATATATCGTGATATATATATATAATCATACAATATATTACCGGAGCGACATCTAAGCACATTACTTATAATTGCTACATTATTTTAGAATTAATCAACTTTAAAAGTAAAACCTGATTATTTTTTTTTTATACATCATATTTTTATATTTACATGATTATGTGGCATTTTTTCATCTATTTATGATCCGTTTGGAATTTGGATCATAATCCAATTTGCATATACTCCATAAATTAGTGATTTATTTATCTAAATTTGTTCAATCCATCCTTTTATGTAAAGGTACGGGGATAAGCAATTTGTTTTTTGTTGGTTTAATGTGAGAGAGCTATATGCTAAATTTAATTTGACGATAAGTGCCCAATCGAAGTGATCCATACCATCACATATTATTTATTGCAATTTGCAATGTTGTTTTCTTGCTTGATATCTTGCATAAGTTATTTTGTTGACGGGTTCTATAAAATAATTTTGAGATCCGTTAATGAATGAGTCATCTTAATTATTTGTCAAGGTGTATCATTGCCTCTAAGTACGTGACCTCCACCTTCATGTAAATGAATATTCATGAAATCTGTGGCATCACTCATCAGGCTTAGGGATAAATATTTTTAAATATATAATTAGTATTTTATCGACTAGGTACACATTCGAGAAATGTGACATCAAGTATAGAGAATTACTAAAAGTTTACTATTGAAAATAAAGGGAAAAAAGAAAAAACACCTTTTTAATTGCTTGATTACTATGAACAATATATATATATATATATATATATATATATATAATTTAATGAACAATAAGCAATAGTTCAAAGTTCAAAGAAATTTGATAAAACAGATCATAAACCTAATAATTTATTTTCCAAACGTTTCCGAGTCCGAGATGATACTTAAATAACGATAGTGAAGTGATTGGTAGGTGTATGTGCGTTTTAGATTAGAAAATTAATTGAAAAATTATTAAATAGAATGGAGCTATGAATTTTTTAAGTTATAATAACTCAACATGTTTGCAAAATTAAATCCTTACTTCTATTTTTTTTTGGTAATAATTAATTTGGATAGTAGGGTGCAGCATGGTTTGGTTTAATTATTTGATTAATCAGTTCAGTTTTATTTAGTAAATTAGATAAACTTAGCTTATAGATCAGTTTGATCAACTTAATAATTGAAAATTTAAAAAAAATGAAAAAAAATTTAAAACAGTCTCATTTTATCAAATAAAATTATTTAAATTATTAATTGATTCAAATCCATTTAATAATAATGCAGCTGAAACTTTTATTATTACTAGCATCTGTTCACGTGCATAAATATTTTTTATAAAATTAAATAATAATAATAATAATAATAATAATAATAATAATAATAATAATAATAATAATAATAATATATTACATATATTTTCTGTACATTAAATGTAATCGATGTCAACTATTTTTCATATGTATAAATTTAGTGATAGTATGCCTAGTTAACTTGAGTGTGCCTAATTTAGAGAGCAGGTGATAAAATATTTAGTAAACATGTAATAATAATTTTATAAATAGAAAATTATATATACTGGTCAAATTATATATCAAATTTTAAATTTATTATAATGGGTAACTTAGTCTAATAATAAAATAATTAAACGTTAATTTAGGTATTATATTTATGAATAGTTCTTTTCTACTCAAATTCTTATTTTAGATTTTTTTTTAATAATGAAAAAAAATTTGATATTATAACTGTTGAAAATTTTTTTGCCTAATTTGTAGGTTTGGATTATTATTATTATTTCCAATTTATAATTTGGAATGAGAAACTGAAAGTGTAAGAGGCTTTTTGAGCCTGATGAATATTATTGATAATATTTATAGAAATACAGAGCATCATTTATGCCTAAGAATATAATCTATATATGTACGGAATATTCAAATAAGGGATACATAATACTGAATTAAGGGATACCATATATACATAATGCTAATATTAAGGAATACCAAAAATATATGCTAACACCCCCCGCAATCGGAACGGGAGGGGACTGAACGTTCAGATTGGAGCAGAAGTCAGTGAACAGAACACTTGGTAAACATTTTGTCATGATATCTGCAAATTGGAGTGATGAGGGAACATGAAGAACTTGAATGGACCCAGCAGCTACTTTCTCGCGCACGAAATGAAGATCAATGTCTATATGTTTAGTTCGTTTGTTCTGAACTGGATTAGATGAAAGAAAAATGGCACTAACGTTGTCACAGAAGTCCAAGGTAACTGATGGTAGTCTATGTCCAAGTTCAGATAAGAGGAAATGTAGCCATGACACTTCTGAGACTGCATTAGCAACAACACGATATTCAGCTTTGGCACTGGATCGGGAGACAGTGGCCTGACATTTAGAGGACCAAGATATGAGATTAGATCCAAGAAATACACAATAACCAGAGGTGGATCGGCGAGTGTTAGGACATCCTGCCCAATTTGCATCAGAGTATGCGATCATTTGATTAATAGAAGCTAGGACTAGGAGAAGACCATGAGTAAGAGTTCCTTTAAGATATCGTAAAATGCGTTTTACAGCCTGCATGAGTTATGCGTGGGGCATGCATAAATAAATAGACTTGTTGAACAGCAAATATGATGTCAGGACGTGTAAAAGTAAGATATTGAAGTGCCCCAACAATACTGCGATACTCGGTGGCATCAGTTAAAAGTTCACTATTAGATAAGGATAGCTTGCTCTTGGAATCAACCGGAGTGGAGACAAAGTTTGCTGCAGTCATATGACAACGCTAAAGAAGCTCCTATGCATATTTAGACTGTGAAAGGAATAATCCAAAAGAAGAGCGAGTTGCAGAAATTCCCAGAAAATAATCCAGCAAGGAAAAATTTTCTAGCTAAATGAATCTTTTCTAATTAAACCCTGAATGTGTTTATTTTTTTTTTATATTTATGAATCTTTATTTCAATAATGCTCCTTCACGAAACTCATCCATAAATGCATCATTCATGAATGCATCCTGCCTCAATAAAAAACTTTTAAATAAAAAGTGAAATAAACTCCAATCTTATAATTTGGGATGATGAATCATTTGCTAGTCACTCAATTATTTTTATATAATTTATATTATATTCAATATTCAAGTTATGAACACCCGATAGTAAACCATAGTAATAGTGTCAAAATATACTTGTCATTTAAAACATTTTAGTGATCTCAAATCCAATAAAATACTTACAAATTGATAAGACGACATGCTTTTATGGACATTAGATTATATATACATGTGAAGATCTCATATTTAGGTGTCCAATAAACTTGTTTCTCCACCAAACATCCACATGATGATAATTATGTGCATCACAATACTCAGTTTGTGTGAACTACTGCTTAATCATGTTAAGAAATATAACATATGCTAGTTTATCCATATCGATAATGTTATATCTTGTCAATTCTTCGACTAAATATAATTTAAGTATGAATCTATTTGCATAGAAATCTTTTATTATTTATTTTGCACTCTGTTTTTATAATATTCTGTCTTATCAATACTATAAGGTATACACTCATTTGCATGCAGTAGTAATAGTAAGATCTCATCATAGACTTTCATGATTTTATTTATACTATATTTTTATGACAAGAAGTTTATCAGATAGTTTAAAATATATAACATGAGCACCATGTGATAAACATTGCCATTGAAGAACGAAAGTTACCTGCACGAAAGAATCCCTGATACAATAGAACTCTATAGCATGTAAAACTAACAATATGGCTGTGCCTTAAGACTCCAAAAGACCTGTCTGATATAACAAGCACAGCCTGTCTTCTAAAACACACACGGCCGTCCGTGTGTTACGCTAACAAATCCAATTTTGAAAGAAGGAAACATTACTCAGTTCTAACAGAATGTTGAAACAACTGATGTTCATTATATCTAAACGAAACATGAACAATCATAAATCATTGGTTGGTCATATAGAAGACTTGTATAACAGTTCAAATATCCAAAGCATTATCTCTTCTTTAACAAATTTGTTAAAAAATTTATATAAAACAATATGCAAACAAAGAATGCTTAACTTTGCTTACTTTTCTAGCAGTTCTTCATCGAAAAAAAAAAAAAAGAATTTTGCAAAACTTTAGCTTTTGATCATAGAGACACCTTCATCTAATATCAAGAAAGAGATTTCCCGTAGAGGTGTGCATAAACAATCTTAGTCCTATACACCAGAATCAGGCTTAAGATAACTGCAATTATGCAAAATCCTGACATAATTATGGAAGTAAGGAAGTAGCATATGGAACCTTCACACTTGAGTGCATCATTCAGACCAAAAAAGTCTGGTAAGGTTGAACCCACATACCGGATGTGGTGATGGTGATCACGAGCTTGCTTTTCAGCTTCTTGGTCATAGATTCTGCTTGCAATTAGTCCAGAGAAAACAAGTGAGCCTGCTGGATTTGCAAGAGTGAGGAAGTTGTACAAAATCCCAAATTTCTTCAAGCCAAACAACTCTGACGCTGCAGCTGGTACAATTGCCCAATAAGCACCGTAGCCAAGTCCAATCAATAAAGTACCAATATACATTGCACCAGGCCAGCCGAAAGCAAAGAAGACATGCCCAATCGCCATAACAAACTGTGCAATAGCCAAGGCTATTGGCCTCGGATATGTATAGTCTCTGAAAAATGTAACACGTAATGAAAACAATAGCCGAAAGTCAAAAAATAACATTCAATACAATTTTAATATCTGGAAGAAAATTAAATAAATGCTTTACCTTACAATCACCTCCGAAAAGTATCCTCCACCGACACGGCCAAGAAAGTTCCAAATGCTAATCATGGACACAAATATATGTTTATTATCATACCCAAGAGACTGGCTCATTTGACCCAGGTTATCAATCACAGTCAACCCAGATTCAGAGCCCAATAAAAGTGAGACAAAAATAAGCCAAAAGTCTGCCTTGATCAAAGCCTGCATTAAGGTGAAATCCTCACCTCTGTGTGGACCTCTTCTTCTTTTGACCCTCACCGCTCCTACGGCAGCTGCTTGGGCTAGTTTTGCTTGCAACTGTGCAATTCGTTTTTGCCTCTCCAATGCTGGAAGCAAGTCTACTTCCTTAGGCTTCTCATCTTCCACCTCACTGAATATAACCTCATGCGTATTATGCTCGGAATTTCCAGCTTCTTGTTTTGTTCCCTCGGGTAGAAGCGCTTCTTCTGCTAGATCTCTAGGCTCTTGGAAAAAGCTCAATGAAATTGGAATCACAATGGGAAGCAACAGGAGAACAAATAAGATTGCTGTAAAGATTATAATTACAGTGTGTCTTACATCGATTAGATCTTCCATCAAGTAAGCAGCTAATAAAAGGCATACACTATGTACAGTTTTAAAACTGGTGGCATCAGATGATCAACAGGCCTTACAATGAACATCATAGCAATGACTTCCATTGCTGGCCCCACTGCAACCATAAAAATAAGGGATGCATGATCAGGGGAATGGATCATTGTATATATTTGGGTCAAAATTGCACCACTTAAGCCTGCAAAGCCTTTAAGTACTCCCACCACAGGACCCCGACTTTTGGGAAAGTTTTGGACGCAAGAAACCAGAGCAGCGGTATTGAAGTAAGTTTCACCATTGTTCCCCACAAATATAAGAATGCACATCTGCATACCATCATATATATGTTAACAATTCAGCAAACTAATTATCCCTGCACATGTTGCAATTGAATAATTCCTGCCAAATCGATAAGTCTCACTAATTATGCACAACTATTATCACTTCATTCCTAAACAAAATCAGGTATAAAGACATAGCATAAACTTGAGCTCAAGCGTCAGCTGGCAGTTGTATTCAAATAAGTATTTTAACTCTGAACAGGGATCAATTCATTGATTCTCTGAGAACTGTATTCCTTGGCCGCACTCACTTACTACATGCCCGGTATCTAAGGGTGGCTTTCGATATTATACATTAATGCCTGGCAATACTGATGCAATGCAGACTAGTAATTTAAATCATACATTTTCAATAATATTACATATTTATTGCATTGCATACTAGTAAATCTAAATCATGCATATTCAATAATATTACATATTTATTCACAATTATTACATAGTTACAATAAAGAAAATAAAATAAAAAAAAATTAAGTACCCTCCATATGGTAAAGAATCAGTTAAATAAGGTAATATTGCTACACAATATGCATATTTCATCATGGTTTAATAATTAATAGCCAAGAATCATGCAATCTCCATTTAAGGTCAGAATGCAAGAACATTAATATTTAGAATGTTGCCTTATATACATAAGATACCATTTTACAATTATTGGATTAAAGAATAAATTAAATTAGAAATACCATTTTTAACTTACATGCCATAACAAGTATACCTGACATACCATATTAGCTCACATACCAAGTAGATTTACCTGGCATATCATAAAATTACCATTTTAATTCACATACCATACTGGTAAAATATTGATTTTTATATTAAAAAACCTACCAATTGGAATTAAAATCGCAACTAAAATGTTCCCTTAACTTACATATTTTTTAAGTTCACTTCACTTCAGTCCCCAAAAAACTTCATTTTCGTCCTTTTTAAGTCCATTTCCGGCCCATTTTATATCAAAATTCATCCATTTTTATTTTCTATTACATATTTTACGTATTTTTTCCAGCTTTATGAAAATTATCATTTTTTACCCCAATACGGTGCAAAATTAACATCTTGCCCCAAAACTGTATTTTTAACTCCATTTGACATCAAAATACTTCAGCTTTGATTTTATAATCGTTTCCCATGTTTCTAGCCATTTATGTGAAATTTCCCTTCCTACCCTATTTCGGTATAAAATATTCTTTTTGGCCCTGGGAAATCTTTTGGACTTTCTAACCGTTTTTTACTGCTAGAAGTCATTTTTCATCACATTTCAATTTTAGTCTTCATAATAGGGTGTCAGTCAGGCGGGTTCGGATAGAATTCCCTCATATATCTCAATCTTATTCTATAAATAATTTGGAAATCTATCCGAATAACCTGCAAAATTTTAAATCTGTCCGAATAACCTGCAAAATTTCGAACCCATCCGAATAACCTGAATTTATTTTTTTAATTCAAAAATAAAAGTTTTCTTTTTATTTAAATTATAAAAAACGAGTTTGGATCTGTTCGGATTAACCCAATCCGAATCCGACCGGATTCACAAAATACAACGGTTTGGAGGAGATCATTTCGCTGTTCGGGTTTAACCCGGCCCAACCTGAAAATACAAAATCTTCAATCCTATCCGATCCTAACAATCCTATCCGAATTTCTTATTCGGGTAGGTCGATTTTTGAACATCCCGAAATTAATAGGATAACCTATACGAAAAAGAGTAATATACTACTACTAACATACAGCTCAATCCTTTTCAATAAAAAGAGTTAAAAGTCACTATTTTCTGTTCAACTTTTTATATTATTAGAAAATGTCATTAAATTTCTTTTAAAATAATTTTGTTATTAGAGTTAAAAAAAAAGAAAAAAAATTAAAGTAACCAATTAAAAATAATACCATGTATTCTACATTTTAGAATTAAAATATATCAATTTTAATAAATTTAGGAATGAATAAAAATTATCTATAGTAATAAAATATTTTTTTTATAAATTTTGTTGTTAAAAATTAACAAAAAAATAATAATAGCATTTACTATTTTAAAAAATTAATGAAAAAAAAACCTTTAACCCAATGTTATTAAAACCGGACCGGATAGAGAACCGACAAGGCTGGAGTTCGTGGTTCGACCGGTTCAATCGGGTTCAACCGGATTTTTTTCTATTTTTAAAATATTATAATTTTTTGAATACTATTGTATAAAAATTAAAAAAATATTCATCAAATTTTAAATATATATCACAAATATTCTAATATAAGTTACAAAAATAATTTTAATTTTATTATTACAAGTGATTAATTATGAATTATTGAATATCATATGCTAGAAACATAAAAATACAATCATATCATGAAAATAATTTCATGTTTAGATGGATTACTAATAAAGTGAACACAAAAAATAATAACTTTGCACATATGAGTATAATTACATTTAATTACAATAAATTCAAATAGATAATAAGTATATTAAATTATTAAGTGACATTTTTAAAATTTAAAATACTAATTTTTTAATAAATAAATAATAAAAATTATATATATATATATATATATATATATATATTTTAAATTTTCATTATTTATTTATTTGAAAAAATTAGTATTTTAAATTTTAAAGATATTATTTAATAATTTAATATACTATTACAATAATTCAAATAAATAATAAGTATATTAAATTATTAAGTGACATATTTAGAATTTAAAATATTAATTTTTTTAAATAAATAAATAATAAAAATTATATATATATATATATATATATATATATATATATATATATATATATATATATATATATGTGGGTGGGTGAAAAAATTAAAAAAAATGATTTTTTACATTTTTAGCAAAAAATCCGGTTTTGTCCGGTTCGTCGGTTTTTCGGTTCTATCCGATTTTTTCCGATTAAATCCGGTTTTTTGTCAATTCGATTTTCAGTAATCGAACCAATCGACTGGCCTGTCGATTCATGATTCAACCGATTCAACTGGCCGGTCCGATCCGGTTTTAATAACATTGCTTTAACCTATAAAGAAAAGCACATAAGCTAAAACCGTAACTCAGTTCAAACTTTGACTTTTCAACTCCGATTTTCATCATCGGAAAAGCCAACCAAAAACCACTACTATCCAATGTTATTAAAATCGGATAGGATAAAGAACCAATGAGGCTGAAAGTTTTTGGTTCGACCGATTCAACCAAAATTTTTTCTATTTTTAAAATATTATAAAATATTATAATTTTATAAATACTATTGTATAAAAATTAAAAAATATATACATCAAACATTAATATATATTACAAATATCCTAATAATAAGTTACAAAATATAATTTTAATTTTATTATTATAAGTAATTAATTATGTATTTTTGAATATCATATATTAGAAATATAAAAATACAATCGTATCATGAAAAAAATTTCTTTTTCAGATGGAGTACTAATGAAGCAAACACAGAAAATATTAACCTTGCATATATGAGTATAATTATATTTAATTATAATAAATTTAAATAAATAATAAGTATATTAAATTATTAAGTGGCATTTTTAAAATTTAAAATACTATATTTTTAAAGAAATAAATTATGAAAATTTCATATATATATATATATATATATATATGGGGGTGAAAAAATACAAAAAATTATAATTTTTTGCAATTTTTAGCCAAAAATCCGGTTTGATCTGGCTTTTCAGTTCAATTCGATTTTTTTTGTTCAATTCGGTTTTATGCAGTTGAATCAATCGGTTGACTCGCCGGTTCTCGGTTCAACCGGCCGGTCCGATCGGGTTTTAATTACTATGCTACCATCAGCAAGGCAACCCGCAACGCTTTACAGCAAAGAAAAACATAAAGCCATTAACTTAGTTCAATAGGTAACCAACCGAATAATCAATCCGAATCATATCAAACAATCAAACTTAAATAGATAGATGGACATATACTTACGCCCCACAAAGGCAAAATTGGAGCTCTACCGGTAACAATAAGCCAAACCCATCCATACCCAACAAAATTCTGCAAGGCACCGACCAGCAAAGCACCCCATAAAGGCAAGATTTCAGACAAACTCCCGACTAGGAATCCAACACTATCACCAAGATCCTTAGCCACACCCAACCTTGCTAGCTGCCTCTGATTATAGTTCAAAGAGAGCTCTTTATAACAGGTGATATACTCCCAAACAAGTACCCAACTCCTGCACAAGATTGTACCCACATTGCAGCCACAAATACTAGCCATCTGTTATTCACAAACGCAGTCAATCTCTCAAGAAATCTACCCATCATCACCAAAGCAGCAATAAATGAAAAATATCAAAACTTTCTTGAACCAATGCTTAAGGGTATTGTGATTCTCTTCTCTATTTTTGTTTGTGTAATAAATGCGCAGAAAATTTTATATAAAGAGAGGAACTTTTGTAGTTTTATGTACAAAAGAACAAAGTGGGCCACCAAAGATGACGAGGACAATCTAAGAGTAGGCTGCTTTTAACTAGTCACCGATGGGGAAGAGGAGATGTCTTCGTAATATTTTTTTTCCCATTTGTACAGAAAGAGACACCAGTCTTTTATGTATTTACAGCGATGCCACCGGCGATATGTTGGATGGGGAAGACGATGTTTGAATTTAAAAAAAAAAACATAATCAATAATTATAAAGATTAAGGATCAGGAATTGAAAGGGAAATTGATATATATATATATATATATATATATATATATTTCACACTTATCTGGCATTCTTTTTATATGCTAATATATTATAGTAAGCTTGCTTGGGTATATGTTTTGGTTTTTGCATATGGCACACTTCCCAATTTTAAGGTTAAAATTTTACGTGTGATTTTTATTTTCTTGGATAATCTTTTAGATTTTCTTTGCTAATTATCAACAAAAATGTAACGAAAAAAAATAAAAACCAATATATTTTTATATATAATTTTTTATTTTTTACGATTTGCTATTAGTTTAACTTACGCTTAAGCTAAACATATAAAATCATTTAGAATTTATAAAAAAATTAAAATTTATATTTAAAATTTAACTAAATTTAATTTACCATCTAAAATTATAGTGACCATTCTAAATAATTTTTTATTATCACAATATGTTCATTTTTTATGGTAAAATAAAAATTTTACCAAACATATTAATATGTATGTAGGTGTTATAAAACAATAGAAATAAATATTTTAACACTAGTTTTACCGTGAGAAAATATAAGAATATGACGATTTCACAATATTTGATTTACTTATTGCAGATGCAGGATTGGATAAAAATTACTGTGGCATTTATGAAGATGAAAAAACAATATATTATAATTGAAAAATGGTTATTGATAATATTCGATATTTCGTAAATAAATGGTCCAATAAAAAGTAAAGTTCAACTGGCTAAGGAGTATGAACCACCAAAAGCCCAGCTCCACATTGTCTCACGCACACTGTCAGAGGCGCACCAAAAGTCCACTTGATGGGACAAGTCCAATTGGCCTAGACAGCCTTATCCTGTCAGAAACTACTGACATAAGCTATCGTTTTTTTATCAAAAAATATATCGCCTCCTACCTATTCTGACACAGAGATAGATCTGTTAAGTGAATTTTCTACTCCTATAAATATCAGGTTTGTTTTCAAAACACACATGAGAATTCTAAGATAATACATTCTCCCTCTATAAAAATTTGAAACTGATTTAATTATCGGACTATTTAAGTCCGGTCCGACCGGATAAACTTTTCTTTTGCAAGATTATCATCTAGGCAAGCGTGATCCCTCCTACCTCCTAAGCATGTGCAAACCTAAATGGCACTCTCTCATTCGTCACACACGGCTCCTTTTCTCTTAAAAATCCTAAGATTATCATTTGCTGCTTTTCGTTGAGAGTCAATGACTAAGCAAAAAGTATTCGATTTCTGCACTATTGGAACAAATGTGGGCTTTCTGTAACTCCCTTACTAACACAGTTAGACTAATTTAAGCCGTTAGTCGAATTTTTTTTTTCTTATACTGATCCAAAAATCATTATCCATTAACTATAAGTACTTTCCAATCAATATTGGTTGAAATTAAAAACTTGCTAATGATCTATAACTATCCAATTTTATTATTCCTTGAATAAAAATCTGGCAAAATAACAACTTAAAAACTGGCATATCCAACCTGAAAAGCAAACAATTTTCACAGCCCTTAAGGGGTACAAATATTTATAAACAATATATATACATCTCATCCATTCAATTTCCATTTCTATCATCATTTGTATTTACATATACATCACTATACTCTTCATATACAATGCCATCTTTTACTTCAGAAATTGGCTAAATATATACATGTCATACCAAAATAATTCATAACTAATCTCTTTTTCTTCAAAATTAGGTTCCATTGTGTACTTTGCTCCACTCAGTTCTCAGAACTTACACGCAGTAAACATTACATGCTAAGTATTAAATATACTCAGTGATGACTATAAATCAAAAAATTTTTCGCACATGCACAATTGCATTAATCATGTAAAATTTTTTTATTTAGTCAAACCAATGCAATTATCATTCCATTTATCATTTACACTATTAATTACCACTACTATGGCAATTTGTCAATTTAATCCTTATTTTTGCAATTAATTACGAAATTATCATTTTTATACTTTAATTACAATTTTACCACTAGTTCATTTATTTTCACTCTAAATTCATTAGTTGACGTACAAATTCCTAGTTTGTCCTCATTTTAATATGTTCATGTCAAATTACATTTTAATGCTTCAAACTTTCAAAAGTTCATTTCAGGTTATTTGCTCACTATTTCTTTTCATTTTTACCCTTTGTTCATTTCTTAGTCATTTTTATTCACTAAACTCATTATTTGGAAAAATTACCATTTTACCCCTAAACTTTTTATTTCCTTTCAATTAGTTCATTTTTCATTCTAAACTTCATTTTTACTTTACTTTTTACACTTTTAACTTATTTTTACCATTATACCCCTAGTATAATTCTAATTGAAATCTTCAAATTGGATATACAGGATATGGACCCCTCAAACCCATAATAGAACAAGGAAATAATCCCAAAGGACCATTCCATCACAGAATGGAACCGAGCAAATAATACAGGAACTATGAAATATCATTACGATCCTATCATAACAAAGCAAGTCACCATGACTTGTATCACGGTATAGGTGTTCTTATAGGTAGCCAATTATATCCTGAACTAGATTTTAATTGCCAAACTACTACTAAGAGCAAAAATTCACTTATTTAAAAATCATTTTTCACATATTTACATTTTCAGTAGCTTTTTCCTTCCAGTACACCAGTCATTCAACTTTTTCATCAGTTTCGTATATTTTATGAATTATTTTACTATAATTCATAATTTTCATTCAATTTATGAATTATTTCACAATAATTCAACAAATTCACTTATTACATAATCTAATTTCCTTATAAAAATATTCTCATAAATTCAATAAATTCTAATAAAATTCATGGACACTTAATTTCTTATCTATATTCATTTTAAGGCATTAAACATTTAAAATATCAAAAATACACTCTAAAACCTACTAGGGTACCATTCGACAAAGTGATGTTATCCACCTTACCAATAATTTTAATTCAATTTAACCTTTCTAAAGGCTATTATCAAGACTCCTAATCATTATTCTAAGCTCAATTTTAATTAAACATGCATTTTACCTAGGCTCACTTAGGTTACATAATGCAAATTCATAACAAATTGAAGGAAATTGATTGATTTTATAGTTACTAACCTTTCTCACTTGCTTTATCTTTCATAGGCTTCCTTTTCTTTGCCTTTAGCCATAGAAGCTTGTCCACCACTTTGAGAATTTACAAAGGGCCGAATTCTTCATCAATAGAAACATTATGATTTTGATCTCTTTTGCTCAAATTGACTTCATAAATGGACTCTAGACACCTACAACACTTATATACATCAGTAAAACAAATTAAAACCTTGAATTTTACTTACCTTAATTTCACCTCTTTCACTTTTCTCTTTATTTTCTTCCATTTTTCTCATTCTAATCAAAGAGCAGAGACTTAAAAAATCTTGTAAAAAGGTAGAAATACTCTTGGGATGCTTGAATTTGATGAGAAAGAGAGATAAAGCTTAAAGAAATTTCAGAGAGAGAAAAAGAGAGAAAAGGGAGTTTGGCCAAGGAAGAAAGAAAAAGGGCCAAGAAGATAAGATTGAATGCCTAAAATATCTTCTTCGATCTGATTTTATATGGATCTAAGTGGGTTGGGCCTTGGTTCAACCCAAAGCCCATTGACTTAGGCCCAAATCCCTACTTAGGCTTGTTAAGCAATTTTTCTGTAATTCTCTCACTTTTTCAAATTCAAATCAGCTCAAATTTAATTTTATCATTTTTATCATGCCTAAAATAGGCTGTACACAAAATTTTAACTTAATCGAAATCCATTTTCTATCCGATTTAATCAAATTGATTCGATCCAATAAATATCAATATCATTGAAAAATTAACTTTTTATAGCCAAAATATTTTACACATCATTTTAGGTAAATTTATAATTTCTGCCAATTTTTAGAACTTATTTGTTATTTTTAAAGTCTAGATCAAACTTAAGTCAACTTAGTTGATCTTTGAACCGAACCGCTTTATTTTTCATATTTTTGACTTTTGGAGGCCTATTTAATCTCGATTTCACTCTAAATTCAATTTCGGATTAACTGCGATCAATATTTTTCGTTGGTCAAATAAAATATTTTTTACCAGGATGTACTTTTTACTTCAAAAGTACTATTCACTATCGAAAAATACTATTCACGACAGACCCAGTATTGAGACCATTATAATTCTCCTCTACTAAAATAAATTTTATTTTCAAAATTTACCTGTATCGAAGAGTAGAGAATATTGTTTTCTCATTGTAGCTTCGGGCTTTCATGTAGCTTCTTTCACGTTGTGATGATTTCAAAGCACCTTCACTAGTGAAATCTGCTTATTCTTGAGGTATCTAATTTCTTTAGCTAGGATCTTCAGTGGTCTCTCTTCATAGGTCATATCAACCTGCACTTGGATCTCTCTAGTGTGATCACATGGCTAGGATCAAATATGTACCTTCGGAGCATTGATACGTGGAACACATTATACATCTTTTTTTAACTTTGATGGCAACTTTAATCGATAAGTTATAGGATCCACTCGTTAAGTATCTCATAAAGGCCAATAAATCTTAGACTCAACTTGCCCTTCTTGCCAAATCTCATAACTTTGTTTTAAGGAGATACCTTTAGGAAAACTTTATCTCCGACCTGGAACTTTATGTCTTTCCTTTTCAGGTTTGCATAAGATTTCTAACGATCCATAGCTTCTTTCAATCTACCTTTGATGAATCGTAATTTCTCTTCCAAGTCTTGAATCAAATTAGACTGTACAAGCTTCTTTTCACTCATTTCTATCCAAAATAAAAGAATTCTGCACTTTCTTCCATATAGTGCTTCAAAAGGAGCCATTTTTATGTTGGACTAGTAGTTGTTGTTGTAAGCAAACTCTGCTAAAGACAAGTAATTTCTCAACTACTACCAAACTATAGTACACAACATCACAACATATCTTCCAATATCTGAATCACCTGCTCCGATTGACCATCGATCTGAGGGTGAAATGCTATGCTAAAGTAGAGTCTAGTACCCAGAATATCTGATAAACTTTTCCAAAAATGAGATGTGAATCTGGGATTCCTATAAGAAATGATAGATGATGGCACTCCATGCAACCTTACTATCTCATTAATGTAGACCTTTGCCAGCTTAGTCAAAGGGAAATCCAGCCGTACTGGCAAGAAATGAGTAAATTTGGTAAGTCTATCAATGATCACCCAGACATCATCATACTTCCTTTGAGTCATAGGCAATCTAGTAACAAAATCCATGGTCACTCTGTCCCATTTTCACTTTAGTATCAAGATAGGATGAAGCAATCCTAAAGGAACCTAGTGCTTTGCTTTCACTTGCTGACATATTAAGCATTTGCTCACAAATTCTATCACATCTCGCTTCATACCTGGCCACTAGTAAGCAGTTTTCAAGTCTTGGTACATCTTGTTACCTCCAGGATGTATTGCATAGCTACTGTGATGAGCTTTCATAAGGATGCTTTTCTTTAGTTCCTCCTGATCTGGAACACAAAGTTGATTTTTATAGCTGAGGCTACCATCATCATTCAAAGAATAATCCCCATCACTGCTATCTTTAAGCTTATTCATAATGGCTATCGATCGATCATCTTCCTTCTAGGTCAACTTCACTTGATGCATAAAGTCAGGCTTTACTTGAATTTCAGCCAACAATACCCCATCTGGTGCCAAACTTAAACTGATATATATAGCTCGAAGAGCTAAAAATACTATCATCAATCAATTACACTTATCAATTGCTTAAACACATTCATTTGAAATATATTCGCATTACCTGATATAAATTTTTTACTGAGTGCATCAGCCACTACATTTGCTTTACTAGATGGTAGTCGACAAAGCAATCATAATCTTTGATCAACTTCAACCGGTGCCTCTATCTAAGGTTGAGCTTCTTTTGAGTTAGCAAGTATTTTAAGCTTTATGATATGTGTAGATGTAGCATTTCTCTCCATACAGATAATGCCTCCAAATCTTTAAAGAGAAAACAATGGTTGCAAGCTCCATATCATGAGTAGGATAGTTATTCTCATGAGTCTTAAGCTGTTGGGATGCATAATAATCACCTTGCCTTCCTACATCAATATACAGCCTAAACCATTTATGGAGGCATAACTGTAGATCATAAAATCCTTGTCTGCCTCAAGTTGTGTGAGTATAGGAGCTTCTGTTAGCATATCGTTAAGTTTTTCAAAACATTCTTGGCATTTATCAGTCCATTCAAACTAGTATGCTTTTGCAGTAGTCGAGTTATAGGAATTGCAATGGTGGAGAAGCCTTTTATAAATCTCCTATAGTACCCGGCCAAACCCAAGAAACTTCCCACTTTTGTAACATTCTTATGTGGTTTTCACTAAAGAATTGCTTCAATCTTTGAAAGATCCACCTTTATCCTTCAACAGACACTACATGACCTAAAAAGGATACTTCATTCAGCCAAAAATCACATTTACTGAACTTTGCATACAATTGCTTTTCCCTCAAGGTTTGTAGTACAATTCTCAAATGCTTATCATGCTCCTCTGGTGTCTTGGAATACACCGAAATATCATCAATAAAAACTACCACAAACTGATCCAAATATGGGTGGAATACCCTATTCATTAAGTCCATGAGGTGGCTGGTGCATTTGAAAGCCCAAATGGCATGATCGAAAACTTATAATGGCCATATCTAGTGTGAAAAGTAATCTTGGGTACGTTAGTTTCTTTCACCGCCATCTGATAATACCCATATCTTAGGTCAATCTTTGAAAATACACCCGCTCGCTTCAGCTGATCAAATAAGTCTTCTATGTAAGGAAGGTGGTATTTTTTTTTAATGATCACCTTATTAAGCTGTCGTTAGTCAATGCACAACCTAAACATTCTATCCTTCTTCTTCATAAATAAGACTGGTGCTCCCCAGGGAGAGATACTGGATCTAATAAACCCCTTATCAAGCAATTCTTATAATTGAATCTTCAATTCATTTAATTCTGTAGGTGCCATTATATGAGGAGCAATGGAGATTGGTACAGTGCCTAAAGCAACATCAATGGAGAATTCAACTTCCCTATCAAGTGGCAAGCCCAGTAATTCATCAGGGAACACATTAAAGAATTCTCTAACTGTAGGCACTTTTGACATTTTTGGATTTTCTCTTTTGCCTCCATTGCATAACACAAGTAATTTATGCACCATTTTCTGATCAATCTCTTGGCAGCTGTAGCATAAATCACATCAGATAAGAAGTCGAGTCTCATACCTACAACTGTGATCTTCTGACTTCCTTCAAGTTTCAAATTGACTCTCTTTATTTTGTAGTCTACTAACGCTTTGTAACACCCTATACTCGGTTTGGTAAACAAATCGGATACGGATGTCACAAACCGATTTTTGCTCTAAATGTCACTAAATCTAGATAATTTATGCTTACAATATCAATTTTTAATTTCTTACTCTAATTTTTTTTTATAAAAATTTTTCGGCAGAACTGCCCCTAAATATTCATAGCCTCTTGTATACAAAATATAAAAAAACACTTTTAAAATTTAATCATCAAGATCCATAGCCTTAATCAAACTCTTACATAAGATTTTTCTCATCCTCCTCAATAATAATTAAGCTAATCTACCTGTCACTGTATCACTATTCCAATACTCAAATATTCTGTTATCAATAATGATTACACAAAAATATTATCACATCGAAGCTAATATTACAACATTGAATCTAACTAAATACTTACAAATTTATACTTAAGTTATACAATTTTAACACCTGTGTACATGCCAAAGTTTTAAAATATCAAAAATAACATAAATAAATTGGTCTTTATCCTTGATCATCCCATTCTAGTTGCATCAATCTATGAAGGTTTCCTTTCTTTATGTTGAAGAGACTGAAGATCGAATCAACCTACGCGCAGAAAAGAAAAACCATGCGCTAAGCTAAAAGTTTAGTGGTGACTACCAATTTTATTTCTCAATAGATACATATACAAAATTTTAACATTTTTGAACACACTTACCAATTTATTAGATAAATTTATCAATTTCATACACATTCACCAGTTCAGAATTCACATAGAGATTTCCAGTTCTTGATTATGATGCAAATAATCACCAAGCAGTTAAAAGAATAAGACTTCATTTTCAATTCCATACCCACATATTAATTATTACCTATTTTTATAATTAATAAGACATAGTTTTACCATAGTATCTAACTATGTTCATCTCAGTCCATAAGTTATTCTATTATATATTCTATTATACTTGGTGTCCACATATGTGCACGCATATCATGCTTCAACAACTACTTATACTCAATATAAACATCATAACATACATAATCTCATACATCTGGTTTGCGAATCACATATATTATTGTTTCAAATAATATTTTATAATTTAATTGTATCAAATTATCAGACATAATTGAACAAGTTTTTTTAACCTACTCTCGCACACACCTATATATATGTTTCTATTCCTCGTATTATTTAATATTCGAGTAAGTTATCACATTCAAAATCAATTCATAATGTCATGTCAATACCTAAATTCTCATTACAACATTCAAATAATGAGTGCATTATGTTTTATTAAATATTTCATGGGTTATTTTTACTTGTATTTATAACATTGCTAATACTTTAATTATCCTTTTAACTCCATTTACGTAAATTATTTACGATTTTGCCCCTAGTTATCAATAGTAGGCCACCACTAGACTGGATAAACGGAACAGAATATCTCATACGCTGGAGGGAGCATACCACTAAGGTATGATGTTCTACTCCAGTATCATATCAGAATGCATCGGCTAATATCAGTCCCATCATATCAATCCAATACAGTTACAATACCCATATCAGAAACAGTAACAGAATCAAAAATTCGTGGGGTAAGTGCCCCTATGATTAGCCATACTATCCTAAGGTCCTGGTTACCCACTGAACACTAAGGGCATTCAAATATTTTGGTATCCTTTCATTTTATACCGTTAATTGTTCTTAACACAATATATCAATTTCATTATACCGTAAACCATTTCCATATAAGCTTGATACTTAATAATTCTTGCATCTATGTGTTCAATGCTATAACATAACTTATATAAATCAAACATTCCTTTAGATCATGATGTATTCAATTTATATTTTCACATCTTAATTATTTTGATCATAATGTATTACTCATTTTATGCCGTAATTTATTTTCATACGAGCTTAATAATTAATGATACTTCACATTTTAGCATTCATTTCAATGGAATATGATTAAACCCCACCTTTATGGGTATATGTATAGCATTGTTCCATCCATGCATATGCAGTTTATCTCGTGAATATTTAACAATATCATTTATAGTTATGGCCCTCTATTTCAAATAATGCCATTTGCTAACAGGAGCACCACAATGCTTAACTTTTCACTTTTCAAACTCAATTATCATTAAATTATAGTCAATCCATTAGTCACTTCGTTTAAATTATTCGCATAGATTCTCGGTCATATTTATATATTTGTCATGCCTTAAACCATAGAAACTAAAAACCCTTATAATTAAATAGGTTCGATCTATATTACCGTACATATAGTTAATTATGTTCGTTTAACCCTTTAGATCAACATTTAATATGAACCCTTAATTACTATAAATTTTCAAGGTTACAGACAAACAATAAGCATATAGAGAAGTCTCGTACCTTTCTGTAGCCATAAGTTAAAATATACAGCTGCTAAATCAATATATATATATATATATATATATATATATATATATATATATATACACACACACACACCAAAGCATACTTTTGACGATAAATAGCATAATAATACAGATAATTATCCTAATTCCAAAGTTATGCAGGAAATTTTTATTTAAACAAATATTGGCACTTTGAATTATTATTTTTATTTGTATATCAAACCTTTAAAATACAAATATATATATATATATATATATATGAATTTTATGCTTAGGAACTGCCAAACTACGGTTTAATTAATTAAACTTTATAATTCATTTTCTTACCCACTTAAGCTAAACTAATTAAGGCACGTTTTCACTGCTTAGCCCATAAGGTGTATTTAACGCCTTTTCTTTTGGGAGTTTCACAAAAATATCCAAAAAAAAGAGGTTCCAATTAAAAATATCCCTTCCTTTTTTTTTTCCTTTCAAAATTACCTTTTTTTAAATTTACATTTTTAAAAATACCACTTTTCTTAAATACTTCCTTCTTCTTCTTCACTTCTTCTTTCTTCCGGTTTTTTTCCTACTACATCCTTTCAAGAAGCATGAAATTTAATTTGTTATTAGAGATGTTGAATCTTCACTATAGTGAAGCTATAATTTGAATCTAATTAGTTTTCTGAAATTTTGTTATTTTTTTCTTTCTCGGTTGTTTCTCATCATCCTCTCCCTATCTTCTTCTCTACATCAAATATTCTCTTCTTAAACAATATATTTTTTTCTTTTTTTCCGCTGTGAGGTCCGGCACTTTTTCCTCCTCCGCCATCAATGGTGCAGCCGCCAAGCATGGAGCTCCATGTAATTCATATATCTTATAGTTTTCTTCTAGAATTACTTAAACTATTTTGATGATTATTGAAAGACTTGTTTTGCTTTTTGTCAATTAAGGATTTGAGTGTGTGGACCATTGCTTAATGCGGCTAAAGTATCAGTAGGAAAATCGGGCATCATCTCCAAGGTTAGTCTTATAATTCTTTTAGCTTTATTTTCTTTTCTTTTATATCCATAATGTGTTAAAAACTCCATTGAAGAAAGGCTTAATCTTCACAGGACATCCTGCGGTGGGGAAAATGTAGACTTCAAGTATATTACAAAGGTCATTTATATAATTTAATTCAAATGGTTATTAATTCTGCAAGTTGTGTATTGATGAATATATTTTCCATTTAGAAACTTACAGCGGTTTGATGGTTGTTTTTTTTTTTAATAGAATCATGGCTAATGCTATCTATGTAATTTTGCAGTTTAGACTTGCTTTCTGTTTTTCAAAGTAATTTAATGAATTATTTTCTTGTTTTCCACCTACAATTGGCTTATCTTCTTTTATAATTCTGGTATGCTTTTGTTTGCTGCCAATCCATTGGTTTAGGGATTTGAGGAGGATTAATAAAAGTTCTTTTTGTAATTTAGATAAAATATTTACATCCATTAAGAGTAATAGAAATTCCAAAAGCATACATAATGCTATTGATTTTTCTGTTTAATTCTATTTTTTTAATACTTGTTATTGACCGGTTACGTTTACTGAAATTATTGTTGGTTATGTAAAGCTGAAATATATATCATTCTAAAAAACATAAAAGTTCTTTTTTTTATTCATTCATCATAAATTGTAATCCACTTTTTTTTTTAAATTAATAGTTAAACAATGTCTATTAAAATTCAATTTAATATTTTCAAATGCATAATATAATTTCAATTTTTTTAAATTGATATACCTTATGGTATACCTGATATTATATTTTTTGGTATATCCGATGGTATACCTGGTATACCAAAAAATAGAACATGTATACTCTATGAAATATGGTATACCGGCTGGTATACCAAAAAACAGAACATGTATACTCTATGAAATATGATATACCGGCTGGTATACCAAAAAATAAAACATGTACATTCTATGAAATATGGTATACCAGTTGGTATAACTGATATACCAACTGGTATACCAAAAAACAGAACATGTGTACTCTATGGAATATGGTATACCGGGTATACCAAAAAAATAGAATTACAATTGTTTTCTGGATTTTGATATATCTAGTGGCATAGATGGTATACCAATTTCAAAAAATTAAAAATATTTTAAAAAATACTTTAAACCATTAATTTATAATACAATACTCATGTTTGAATTGGATAAAAATCACAATTTCCACAACCATTCTCAACAAGGTAATTGCAATTAAAAGGTAAATTTATCTTACAAATTACAATCAATTTCATATTTGAAATTAACTTACATATATTATCAAATAATAATCCATTATTGGCACCCTATAAACATTAGTACATGGAAAGATACAAACCATATGAAAATAATTTTCATTTTCCATTTGTAATTCACTTATCATGAACATTCCGAATTTGATAATTTTTATTCACTTATCATGAAATGTAATCCAATTTTTTTAGCTTTAATTAATAGTTAAAAAAAGTCTATTATTAATATTTAATTTAGTATTTTCAAATGTATAACATAATTTTAATTTTTTAAACTGGTATACCGGTGATATATCTGGTAAACCAAAAGGTATATCCAGTATAACGGTGGTATACCTGGTTTACCACCTGGTATACCTGGTAAACCAAAAGGTATATCCGGTATACCTATGGTATACCTGGTATGCCAACGGTATACTTGGTATACCGGTTGTATACCAAAATCCAGAACATTTCAATTTTGGATTTTGGTATACCACTGGTATACCTAGTATACCGTTGGTATACCAAAATCTAGAATACAATATCAATTCTGGATTTCGGTATACCGATGGTATACCAAAATCAAGAATAAAAAAATGATCCAAACTCGTCTGTTAATAAAAACATAAAACTTTAATTCAATTTGTAAGCTATAGAAGGAACTTAAGATAAGGACATATTTTTGTCAAACTCAAAGAAATAAGTCGTCGTTGTATTTCCAATTCTTTGACAATTCAATTCCGAAGGAAAGGATTTTCTGTGGACAAAAGGCAAACTCAAATTTTTGGGAGAGACTTGCAGTACTACATGGATAAAATCACGACAAGAGAGAGAGAGAGCGTAAATTTTGGATTCGGAGATTCTATTAAATTGAAGCAGACGATCAGGAAAAGTGGTTATGACCTTGAAAGTGGCGAGAAATTGAAGGCTATCATAACAACGGATGTAGTTGAACATTTCATGCATGCTACAAATAATTCCTCATCAAAAGTATTTGATTTTGTTTCACACCTCAATCCTAAGATTATAAGGAAATTAAAAAAAAAGCAGATTATAGCAAGATCATGAGTGATGTAAGAAGGATGATTTAGCTTACTATTAGCTTGAACAATGCAATATTTGAGCAATTGAGAAAGGCGTAATATATCAAAGCGACAGTCCAAATCGATGAAGCAAACAGCTTTATGTTGCCACTTTGGCATTAGATTGATTTACATGTTAATAAAAATATATCACATTTTTCTTCTCCAACAGCATCCTAAAACACCAAACACCATATCTAAGGGATGTTATCTGTTAAAACCGATTGTGCTCTGCAGTTCTGTTTTGCTTTCTGTTACTAGCATTTGTTGTTAGTAGCAGCCATAAAATCATAGGATTCGGATAAACCTGCTTTTTGCTTCCTTTCCAAAGCCATAGCTGACCAGAAAAAATGAGATAAAAAATAACCAAAGCTCTGTTTGGATAAGTGATCAAACTGAACCTGGAACACAGTCTAAAAGAATGAGAAGAATCAATTTCACCCCGTGATGTTCATGTCAAGCAAAAAGTATATTCTTGCAGTCTTTGTTCTACATTCAAAAGGGTGAGAGATAGTTGCTTCAAATATTATGAACACCCAGTTTCAAGATGAAGAATTCACTTCGCCTATAGTACTTGCAGTGTTAAAAAATTCCACTCTGTTAATCTTAGTTATGTGGGAAGAATGCACATTGTTGTTGCACTAGTAAATATCTATATCTACCCAAGCAAAACACTAATAAGCTGCAGCCTAACAAGTATTTTCTTTTATTACACCCACTACTTCAACACTCATAATGACTACACGAAGTGCAACTACCATCATAACTCTCAATTTTGTGTTATCATAGCATTAAAGAAACACCTTAAAAAGGATTCCATCATCTGATACAACTATAAGAATTAGTCAGTAGAATTAACTCTCAATGGAATCAAAACTAGATGGCATAAATCAAAGGAAAAATAATCTATACCAAATGCAATTGAAAGAGAGAAAAGAGACCAGTAGGGATTGGAATTTTGGTGAGATCAGGTCTAGAATTTTCTTTTCTTAATCTATTAGCTGCTCTCTTTTGCTGATCTCTTCCAACAGTAGCAATCAACATGAATTCAAATTCAAAAAAGAGATAAAGAATGATGAAAATTTTCAATTATACACAGACATGGTGATTAGATCAAGCAAGATGCTTACTGTTTGCCGACTAAGAGATGCGTGGTGGGCGTCCATGGCTAGCAAGAAAAGCTAAATGCATGATGGGTCAATTAGATGCAAGAGCAAAATTTGCAGAAAAGATCCAGAGCTAGAGGAAGAGAGGAGATGGGTAAAGTAATTAGGACTTAAATAAAAAGTGGTATTTTTAAAAATAAAAAATTTAAAAAAGGTAATTTTTAACTTTTAAATTGAATGGATGTATTTTTAAAAATAAAGGTTAAAAAATGGGTATTTGGCGTAAATTTCTCTTTTCTTTTTGTATATTAAGTACTTAGTTAGATTTTTTTTTTGGTTTTTTTGCTGTAATTACATTTATAAAAGGTGAGACACCGATAATTCGACTAAAATTCCTGTTTGGTTCTTTAAACCATTTTCTGTATTTAAGTAACTTTATTATCAAAGCATATTAATGTTAATTAGCAAATTCTTTGGCATACAAAAATTCCTGTTTTGACTTAATAATTACCTCTAATTGGCCAATTCCTTAATTGTATTTTACTGTAACTAAATTGCCACCTAAATCATAGATATAATTTCAGTTGCCTTAAGTCATGATTTATCCAACGATTTTCTAACTCTACGCCTATTCCTCTAATTGTTAGCTAATATTATTAATTAAATGTGCAGTTTAACCCATTAGTTCGATAAACAATTTAACAAGCTAATAAAACTTGGTGAATATAAGCTAGTATATGAAATAAATAAATGAGTCAACTTAGCTGTAGAATCAATATAGCTGTCAAATTACTCAATTGTGGTTAACCAGCAGTACTCACCCAATTTCAATCACACAAACTTAAGAAAACATTATTGGTTATTATTGTATTAATACTCCTCAAACGTACAACAGATAATCTCCTTTACAGCCACATAACTATTAACTTAATACCTTAATAAATAATTCACTCCCAAATTTAATATAATAAATAAATTCCAACAACAGTGGTGAATATTTATCTTTGAAAGTAGTTTGGTAGCCCTTTTTACATACTAAACTTATACTATCAACAAAACTTAAAATTTAAAACAGGATTGTAATTTATAAAACTCAACTGACCATTACATTATATAAATGGAAGAGTGAATACGCACACCACACCAATAAATAGAAGCAAGCATCCAATTTCAAAGATAATAAACCAATTCCTAATAATCAGCTCAAAATTTAACTAATAAATTTGTAGAGGTAAATTTGGTAACCACATACCTATTTCTTACAATTTTTCTGTATTTTCGTCAATCATTACGCTTATCGGAATCTCGTCGGAGCTCCATCGAAATGTACCAAGGCTGATCAGCTGAAGGTGGCTTAACGGGCAACCTCACAGGGGCATTCACGCACTCCAAAATCCACCCTCATTCACCGAATCGCGAGCTAGGAGGTCACCGCGCCTCCTTCTCCGTTCTATCTACCGCCGGCGTTTAGAGGAAGGGTGAAGGGCAACGAAAGATTCGTCTCCTCCATGGGCCTCAGCCATGTAGACCGAGCAATTGATTGCTGCCATTGATCATCGAAATAAAGTGCAACAGTCCCAGTTTGGAAGAAAAGAAGACCGATCGGAGGAGAAACAAGGGGCACCGATGGACAAAGGTAAAGTGCAGTAACGACGATCTGGATCTCCTCTCCAACACCGTGGGCGACGGTGGCAAATCGGCAACGACAGCACCGCTCCTCTCTCTCATGTTCCCGATCTACTCTCTCTCCTGCTCTCTTTCTTTAATTTTTTTACTACTTTTGTAACTGCCTCAACACAGGGTTAGCCATGAACAGTATTTTTAAAACAGTGAATAGTATTTTTCGGACTGAAAAGTAAATTCGAAAGTCAAAAATATTTTATTGGACCATCGGAAAGTATTGGGCATGGTAAGTCCGGGATTGAAATTTGAAGTGAAATCGAGGTCAAATAGGCCTCCAAAAGTCAAAAATATGAAAAAAATAGCGAGTCAATTTTTATTATTGAAAAATTGACTCAACTTTGTATAAATAGTTAAAAATAGTAAACGGACTCCAAAAATTACAAAAAAATTACAGTTAAGCCTAAAATAATATATAGATTATTTTGGCTGCAAAAAGTAAATTTTTCTATAATATCGGTATTTTTGGATTGGACTGATAAATTTAAATCGAACTGATAACGAACTCTGATTGAGTTTAAAATTTATGTCCCACCTATTTTTGATGTGATAAAAAATATGGTATCGATTTTAAAAGGAATAGGAGCTTTGAAAGTGAGAGAAAAGATTTCGGAGGCCAAATGGTAAATTATGGATAAATATATATTTATGTAAATACATTAAAAAAAGAATTAGAAGAGGCAGTCAACGTTGGCCACAAATGGCCATAAAGGGATAGTATAAAGGAAAGAAGAAAAAAAAAGTGCTCAAATGTAAAGAAAAAAAAAGAAAGAAAAAGAAAACTAAGGATGCAGTGATTGGCGACCCAAGGAAAAAAAGAAAGAAAAAGAGAAAGAGAAATAAGAGAGAAAGGGAGGGTCACCGGCCGCCCTTCACGCCGGCCACCACCGCGATGGCTATGAGCGGTGTGCCTTCTCCCTTTCACCGGCATCCGGCCTCCGTTGTGGTGGTCCGATCGTCGAATTTTTCTATTTTTATTTTAAATGGATTTTTTGTTCATTCCGGCGAATCAAGGCGTCGGACGGGGACACCACCACCACCGATCAACTCCCGGCGACGAGGCGAGTCTTCCGGTGTATTCTATCACTCCTCAAACGCCGGCGATTGGTAGATCGAAAATGAATTTGACGGGTTATTCAAGTAAAGATTCCGGCCAATCAAGAAAGAATTTGGGTGTGTGACCACCGAAAAATAAATGAGCGAATCCCATCTACAATGTGGCAGTGTCGGATTGTTACTGGCGAGATTCTGACGACGCTTCGGCGAGCAAATTATTAAGCAAATTGAAGTGAATTCGACCGTTATGGTATGTGACTACGAAATCTTTTAATTTTCCTCAATTTGTTGAATTTTTCCTTTAAATTTATTAAGGAAAAATATTGAATTATTGATTAATATTGAAATTAATGTTATTATTGTTCAATTAAATTTTAATTAAGCCTAATATAGTGTATAAATTGAGTTAAGAAAATTTATTAAGAAATTTTCTTTGTGAATCAAAAATTTCCTTGTTAAAGAAATGAATTATTTTATTGTAAATTAATGAAATTAAGTCCTAATTGATAGAAGATGAAATAATATATATCCATAAATTGTTATGAAAATTATAAAAATTTATATGACTATTTTGGAATATTTATTGAATAATGTAATTGATGAAATAAGAAAATATGACAATAATTGAAGAGCAATGTTCACAAAAATTTTTATAAAATTCATGTGATGTATGGATTAAGTTAGAAAATAAATATGGAATATGTTTAATTGAAATATTGAATTATTGAGAAATAATCCAATAAACAATTAAAAGTTGATAATTTAATGTACATTTTGTATAAGAAAAAGGAAGAGATTAAATGATAAATTTTCAGAAAATAAAAAGTATAGTGAATAAAGTAACCATAATAACCGCATAAGTGAATAGTAACCGTATGAGTGAATAGTAACCGTATAAGTGAATAGTAACCATATAAATGAACAGTATTCAAAGGAAAAATTTGATTACAAAATAATTCATAATTCGAATAAAATTGTGAATTATTATAAATAATTCACAACCCGTATTAAGTATTGTAATTTTCAAATAATCATAAATTCATACCGAAAGAGCAAGAGATTGACTAAGAGTCAAAAAGTGAATAAAATGACCGTAAAAGTATATTTTTGAATTATCAAGAAATAATTCAATAAGTGCCAAGAAAGAAAAGAGTGAATTATCCTGACATAATTCACAAAATATGGAAAAAAATATATATTGAGAAAATAATTAATTAAAAATCAAAAAAATAATAATTATTTATAGTGATGCAAAAGTGATTGGAAAGAAAAAGGAAATGAAAATAAAAAGTTATTGTATAGTCAATAGCACTAAAAAGAGTGCGATTAACAAAATGCATTATTTTAAGCAAAATAAAAGAAATTAAAATTATTGAAATTTGAAAATCATTCAAAAGATTCTTGACTGTTTTTGTCCTTAACAATAGTCAGGTAATGATATTCTTATTCAGGATATAATTGGCTAGCCATAGGGATACCTTATACCGCGGTGCAAGTCATGGTAACTTACACCGCTATGGGCATGATTTCTGATCTCCATAGCTTCAGTGTTTTAAGTGAAAATGAAAGTGAAATGTTTTTCGAGAAATGGTCCCTTAGGGATCACTTCTCTTTCAGTGGGACCTTTGAGTTTATGTTCTGCATATTCTTTTTGAGAGTCCTGTCATATTGCATTAGGGGCATATTTGAAAAGAATAAATTGGATGTGTGAAAGTAATTGAATGTAAATGTTATAAATGAAAAAGAACTTGATTAAAAGAAAATGAAAACTTTGGGATAAAATTGAAATTGTTTCCAAATGTTGTAATTAATAAGCAAGAATGAAAAGAAAATGCTTATAAAAATAAAATGTTTATGAAAAGACCCATGAGAATGAATTGGTAATTTGTGTACCAATTATTATTTTAAAAAAATAAAGAATTCGAAAAATAGTGCTAATTATATATTTAAAGTCAAACATGGCAATATTGTATTTAAGTGTAAAAATATGACTAAATAATAAATTTTGGACGTAAAGATTAAATGAAAAGTAAAATGATCAAAAGACAAACGATTGTTTAGTTAAAATGAAAAATGTTCATTTAAAAAGAAAAGAAAATAAAGACTTGTATGCAGAGTGATCCAAAATACTAAAGTGAATTAAAAGAATAGATAATGAAAATCGTATTTGAATTACCTAATGGAACTAGGAACAGAAAACTTGCCATTAAAGACATGAGTATCCATATAACTCGTTAAATGAAACGACAACTACGTCAAGTGATGCAAAAGTATAGGACAAAAGATAAGTAAAAGTAGAAGTAAGAAACGTAAAAGGAAAAGTCAATTTGTAATAGAATTACAAGGAAAGTAAAGTAAATTTAGAAGTATACGAACAAAGTAAAACGGTTACCAAAAATGTTGGTAAACAATGAAAATAGTGTGAAAGAAATTAAAAGTAAATTTCTGATAAATAAGAATAGAAGTTTGCACAATTTATGTAATTATGTTGAAATTGGAAAATTTTAGGATTAGTAGTTACCACTAAACATTTCTAGTGCTCAGCACGTAGTGTTTACTGCGTGCAGGTTTTGAAGTGTTGATGGAGCTTGATTCACGGAGAAGTACAATGCGAAGATGAAGAAAGTTGTACTTTTATTTTTTAATATTTGTGGCATGTATATACTTAGACAGTGAGAGTATAGAACTGAACGGTATAATATTTGTTACTGTTATGAAAATTTCAGTTAATGAGTTATAAATGACTATCATTGATATGTGATTTGTTGTGCCTCTGAGAGGCTGTGTGGATTGTTTGATTTTTTTCAGGAGGCTAGTAAGTTCTAGCCATTGTACTGCCGAAATTTCGTAAATTGAATAAAATATTAAATTATATCAAAGTTGTTTGGCGATGATTGAAGTTTTTTTTAAAAAAAATTTACCGTTTCGTAAATTGAATAAAATATTAAATTATATCAAAGTTGTTTGGCGATGATTGAAGTTTTTTTTTAAAAAAATTTACCGTTTAACGCTAAATTTCACATCGAAAAATACTGTTCTGATAAGGGTGTTACAACTTTCTTTTTCACTGTTCTTTTCCTATTCCTTTCCTTTTTCTTAATTTGGTGGCCACACAACTATCCCGAAATTTCCAGGGACTTCACTCTTTTTTTTAATTATCTCTTTATTATTATTATTATTATTATTATTATTATTATTATTATCATCATCATCATCATCATCATCATTAGTTTAGTTATTCAAATAATTATTATACTTTATTTATTTGAATCTCTTATTATAAATTCTTATATTATACTTTAATTAAATTAAAAAAATTAAATTATTATCTTAAAAACGTAAAAGTAATGTTAACTCATATCACATTTCTAATAATTTGCCCCTTACAAACCGGTATCAAAGATATTATTCACCAATTATAATAATTGACTCAAGTTTGGGGCGTTACACACTTGGTGGGCAGATAACAAAACCATCCCAAAAATCATATCAAATTCATGGAAGGGCAGTTCAATCAAGTTTGCCAGGAACACATGATCCTGGGCACTAATAGGCCACTCTCTGTACACTTTATTCACTACAATACTATACCTCAGAGGATTAATCACAAGTATATCCTGGTCTAAGCATGCATCTCTCATCCTTTTACCCCATGCTAAGTCAATGTTAATATAGAAATAAGTAGAACTAGGATCTATCAATGCATGTACTGAATCAAACAATAATAGAAATTTACCTACGATCACATGAAGATCATCCTCATCTTCTATGGCCTTGACTGCGTAAGTCTATCCTGCAGCATATCTTTGATCCTGAGATGACTGTCCAGTTGATCTAGATGCTATGTAATAGGGGCAACTCCCTTACCACTGCCTCTCGATGCAAAAGATCCAAAGTCAGGTGCTGGAGATGTAGCAGAAGCAGTCTGTCTTAAGGGATAATCTCTAATCTGATGGTCTTTTGAACCACACCTAAAGCAAGCCCTAGTCAGGTAATGATATTCCCCTAGATGAACATTGCCATAATAATCACATGCTACTGCTATCCCACTGTCTCTATCTCGGGGTGTGCTGGCTACTGATGCAGCTGGTTCCTTACCATGGGATACACCACCCTAAACACGGCCTATAACAGCTGGTGTACAGCTCTAAGGTGTTGGATATCCCCTGGACTTCTTACCCTGACCTCCCTTACCACTAGAGTATCCCTGCTTTTTTTTTTGCTGAAACTAAGACTTCCTGTCAGCTTCTTCTATCTGTATGGTTTCTAACTTAATAGAAGCCTCAACCATAGCCTTCAATTTAGGAATCTCTGTGTCCTTATATTCTGTCTGAGCTTAATGTGTAGTCCACTCTTAAATCTCTACCATAATTTTTCTTCCGTGGACTTGCTCTCATCCAGGTAGGCACTTAGGTGTGCAAGCTTATGCTCATACTCTGCTACTATCATGTTACCCTTCTTTAGCCTCCAGAAGGCATCGTGCATCGCTACTTTATATTATGACCTAATGTATTTCTTTTCAAATTGTGACACAAAGAACTCCCAATCCAACAGGTCCACTGAGGTGTGCCTCCTGACTGAATCTCACCATATAAAACCTGGCCCCTGAAGCAGTGCCACTATACCTTTAAATTTCTCTTCCAGTGGGCTATTAGTGATTTTAAACAATCTTTAAATTTTAAAAGCCATTATTCTGCCTGTGCAGGTGTTAGTGGGTCATTCCCATTAAAATTTTCAACTCCTAATCTTGTTAGCTATTCTAGAATGGGCTTTCTTCTGGGTGGAGTTAGTGGTTGTACCAGTGCTGCTGCCTGTGGTGATTGTGCCTGACTTGCCTGCAGTCTTCATCGTATATAATCAGCCATCAAATTGAGGAAATATAACTGTGAGGGTGGAGGCAAAACCACTGGTGAATAAGCCTACTGTTGAGGGGCCTCTTGCTTTCCAGTGCCAATGGATGCCTCACTCTCACCATCCCCCACCTGATGATCTCGATCGGAAGACATTTTTTCACTATAACACAACAAGGAGCAAGTACACATTATATCTATAACACTTTTTCACTTATAATTGGCATGTATATATAGGTAAACCAATCACTTAATCTCACTTCGATCTTAGAATCGCCTATACCATTGCTCTGATACCATAAAATGTAACACCCTTACTAACACAATCATATTGATTTAAGCGGTTATCAGAATTTTTTTTTCTTTTCTTATACTAATCCAAAAATCATTATCCATTAACTATAAGTCATTTCCAATTAATATTGGTTACAATTAAAAACTTGCTAATGACCTATAATTATCCAATTTTATTATTCCTTGAATAAAAATCTGGCAATATAATGGCTTAAAAATTGGCCTATCCAACCTGAAAAGCAAATAATTTTTATAGCCCCTCAGGGAAACAAACATTTATAAACAATATATATACATCTCATCCATTCAATTTTCATTTCTATCATCATTCATATTTACATATATATCACTATACTCTTCATATACAATGCCATATTTTACTTCAAAAATTGGCTAAATATATACATGCCATACCAAAATAATTCTTAACTAATCTCTTTTTCTTCAAAATTAGACTCCATTGTGTACTTTTCTCTACTAAATCCTCAGAATCTACACACAGTAAATACTACGTGTTGAGCATTAAAATGCTCAGTGGTAACTATAAATCAAAACAATTTTCATACATGCACAATTGCATTAATCATGCAAAATTTCTTATTTAGTCAAACAAATACAATTATCATTCCATTTATCACTTACACTATTAATTGCCACTACTATGGAAAAATTTCAATTTAATCCTTATTTTTTTCAATTAATTATAGATTTGCCATTTTTTATACTTTAATTATGATTTTGCCACTAGTTCATTTATTTTCACTCTAAATTCATTAGTTGGCATACAAATTACTAGTTAGTCCTCATTTTAACATGTTCATGTCAAATTACATTTTAGTCCTTAAAACTTTCAAAAATTCATTTCAAGCTGTTTACTCACTATTTCTTCCCATTTTTATCCTTTATTCATTTTTTGTCATTTTACTCACTAAACTCGCTATTTGGAAAAATTACCATTTTACCCCTACACTTTCATTTCTTTTCAATTAGTTTATTTTTCATTCTTAACTTCATTTTTACTTTACTTTTTGCACTTTTAACTTATTTTTACCATTATACTCCTAATACAATTTCGATTGAAATCTTCAGATTAGATATACAGGATATGGACCTCTCTAACCCATAATAGAATAAGGAAATAACCCCAAAGGACCATTCCATCACAGAACAAAAAAGACCAAATAATACAAAAACTATGGGAGATTATTACATAAAGCAAGTTGCCATGACTTATATCGCGGTTCGCGTATCCTTATGGCTAGCCAATCATATCTTGAACTAGATTTTGATTGCCTAACTACTACTTAGGGCAAAATTTCACTTATTCAAAAATCACTTTTCACATATTTATCTTTTCAGTGGTTTTTTCCTTCCAGTACATCAGTCATTCACATTTTTCATCTATTTCATACATTTTGTGAATTATTTCACTATCATTCACCATTTTCACTCAATTTATGAATTATTTCACAATAATTCAACAAATTCACTTATTACATAATCTCATTTCCTTCTAAAAAACATTCACATAAATTCCATAAATTTTAATAAAATTTATAGATAGTTAATTTCATGACTAGATTCATTTTAAAGCATTAAACATTTAAAATACCCAAAATACACACTAAAACCTACTAGGGTACCATTCGGCCAAGTGATGTTGTCCACCTTACCAATACTTCTAATTCAATTTAAGCTTTCTAAAGGCTATTATCAATACTCTTAATCGTTATTCTAAGCTTAATTTCAATTAAATATGCATTTTACCTAGGTTCACTTAGGTTACATAATGAAAATTCATAACAAATTGAAGAAAATTGATGAATTTTATAGTCAATAACATTTCTCACTTGCTTTATCTTCCTTAGGCTTTCTTTTCGTTGCCTTTAGTCTTAGAAGCTTATCCACCACCTTGATAATCTACAAGGGGTTGAATTTTTTTTATCAATAGAAACACTATGATTTTGATCTCTTTTGCTCAAATTAACTTCATAAATGGATTTTAGGCACCTAAAAGTACTTATAAGCACCACTGAAATAAATTAAAACCTTGAATTTCACTTACCTCAATTTCACCTCTTTCATTTTCCCCTTTGTTTTTTTCCACTTTTCTCACTCTAATAAAAAAGTAGAGACTTAAAAAATCTAGTAGAGAGGTTAAACCACTCTTGGTATACTTGGATTTGGTGAGAAAAAGAGAGAAAACTTGAAGAAATTTAAGAGAGAAAGAGAGACAAAAGGGAGTTCGACTAAGGAAGAAGAAGAAGAGGGTTGAGGAGATAAGGTTAACTACCTAAAATATCTTCTACCATATGCTTTTATATCGGTCCAAGTGGGTTGGACCTTAGTTCAACCCAAAGCCTTCTCACATAGGCCCAAAATCCCTATTTAGGCCCATTAAGTAATTTTTCTATAATTCTCTCATTTTTTAAATTCAAATCAGCCTAAATTTGATTTCATCATTCTTGTCATACCTGAAATAGGCTGTACACAAAATTTTAACTCAATCGAAGTACATTTCTGATTCGATTCAATCATATCGATTTGATTCAACAATTACTGGTATCACCGAAAAATTAACTTTTTATAGCCAAAAGATTTTAGATGTCATTTTAGGAAAATCTATAATTTTTGGCAATTTTTAAAAATCATTTGCTATTTTTAAAGGCTTGATCAGCTTAAGTTAATCTAGTTGACATTTGAACCGAACAGCTTCCTTTTTTGTATTTTTAACTTTTTGATGTCTATTTAATCTTGATTTCACTCCAAATTTCAACTTCGGACTAATCGTGATCAATATTTTTCGATGGTTAAGTAAAATATTTTTTACCTCTAGGTGTAATTTTTATCTTCGAGTATTATTCACTATCGAAAAATACTATTCATGACTAACCCAATATTAAAGCTATTACACTTGTTAGTACATGAAGAAGGCAAAAGAATAAAATTCTGTGAGACTACATGGAAAAACCACAAATAACGGCTAAAGAAAAATAACGGCTAAAGAAAACTCTGGGACCAAAAAAGAATGAAACAATGTGCACTAGGTCCAAAGAAAAATAAAATATCTTTCCTTTGAGACATTGCACAACTGATACATGAGACTGCCAGAACTAATCTACTAGAAAGAGTACTGGAAGGAGCAATGTAGCTACCTTTTTTTTTGTTTCCAAGCAAACCAAACGGAAAGGAAAAGTGTAGTAAGAAAAAAAGCATCTTCTTCCTTCCATGCACACCTCAGGTCGATGCCCTGATGTTAAAAAAAATACTAAGAGATATTGTAAAGCAACACACTTTCCCATTTGCTTCAAAGGAAAAGGAAGCAGTATGTAGAGGAGAAAAGGCCCTTCACTTTACACTAAGATGAAAAAAGGAGCAGTTGCTTCACACTGAGATTCAATGAGTTGCTACCAAAACTCAGGACTGGTTGGACAAATGAAACCCCAAAGAAAAAAAGAAAAATGGCTACTTCTAATTGATAGGAAAGCCGTTGGGGGATGGAAAGACTAGGGATAAAAGCCTGAAAGGGATAATTCCAAGACAAAAAAGATGTTAGAAGTAATCCACTTCATTATCTGGAATATACCCAACATCAAGTCCAAAAGGGTAACTTAGAAACTCCCTCTATTCAGCACCAAAACCCGATCGATGTAGCACAAGAATAGGCCAGGATCCATACCCTTGATGATAATTGAGAATATTCAAGACTTAAAAAAAAAGCCTCACAAAGACTTCATAACGCTACCTGAAAATTTCTATCAAAAGATCGATAAAAAATAATATAATCCAGATCGAAAGACTGATAAAAAGAGCAAATTAAAGAAATAATTATAATTTCGATAAAAAAATCGATGAAAAGATCAACAAATAAAAAAAGTCATTATTCCAATTGAAAGATCAATAAAAATTGTTGCAACCTCAAATGGTCGAAAAACTATGCTAGTTAAAATTGAAAGACGAAGTAATCATTATTCTCAAAATATCCAATCGAGTTAACATCATAACCACTCATGTCATTATTTCCCAAAAGGAAAGTAATTACAATCAAGATAAAGCGAAAGTAAAGGCAACGTCAGAAGTCATATATTTTTATTATTATTCTTTTCCAAAATACAAAGATACATCAGAAACCTTAGTGGAATTACATAAACCACAACCTATTTCTACAAAACCAACTTTGATCAACCTCTAGCAATGCAGCGACCTTTTCCCTCTTGTGGCATGTCAGAATTGGGAAAATGAAGAAGAAAGTACAGACTTGAAAATTCTTCACCACGATCCTTAGTGGTGTAAAATGGAAAGTAAAAGAGGAAAATCAAAAAAATGGACCCCTCAACTTGGCCTTAGGAATGCAAAAAAAAAAAAGCAAAGAACAGGATCCCAAAAGCAAAAAAGGAATAAATTTCATTCAACTTCCTAAAATGAAAAAGGCCTAGAGAAACAAAAAGTACAAAATAATTGGATGGCTCCATAAAAGGAGTAGAAAAGGGAAAGAAGAAAAGAAGAAGGATCTTAAAAAAACATTTTGAAAAAAATAGAAGCATTCCATAAAAACACAAAGGATATGCCTATTTATAGGAACACCAAAAAAACTGCTTCGAATCATTAATAAAGATTGCCACATGGCCACTTTCAATAAATATAGAGCCAAAATTGCGGCATCAAAATTGAAAAAGATAATAAAATCGTTGTCATAATTGCATGAGGAATGAAGCAACAACCATTAAAGATAGCTAATATTTTATGCCCCACGAAACAACACCACTAAAGAGCATAACTGCTTAGGTTTGAACAAGCCAAACACCTATATCAGTCTGTTAAAACTCGAAAAGTCCAGCAAAAGCTTCATAATCAACACAACATATCAAAGGCTCAAGCAACCTCGAGCAAAAAAATAAGATAAAGTAAGAAAAAGATAAGGTTTGTAGGCAAGGGAACAATTCAATCAAAGGAATTAATAACCCCCCTAAAGCAATCCACTATTAAGATAATACGATCACCCGAAAAATCGACAAAGGAAGAAAAAAAATCGATAAAGGATAAATTATCCAATAGGGACCAGTAAATCTTCAAAACCTGATAAAAAAATCTCAATAAGCCTAACTCCTAATCAACATCCTACCACAAAGAGAAAAAACACCCTTCAAAAAGAAGAAAAGAGAACAAAATAAGGAAGACAAGTACAAGAAAAAAAATAGATAATAGATGATCGGCAAATTCGAATCTTGAAATTCTGATGAAAGGCACAATCAACTGGTAGGACATCTTCAAAGGCTTTGAATTATTATAACCTATAAAAGTGGGTCCCATTACTCTAATGAAAAAACCTAACAAAAATAAAAAAGACAAAAAGGAAGATTGAGCACCCAAAAAGCCTTATTCAAATTCGAGAGCTGATCAAGAATCAATCGGTAAAGATAGTCTCAAAAAGACCAGATCAAGACAACAAAAACAAAAATGGCAAGCCGTAGCCTAGGCAAGATGGTCATCTGTGATTAGTTCCACCTTTTCAAAAAAAGGAAGGGGGGCATCAATAAAGAGTTGAGAAACCACAAACCAACAAAAAAGTGTTATAAAGGAGGAAAAAGTTGAAGCGCTCTACAATCAAAGTGCTCAGCCTAAACCAATCCTCTAAGAAATTTAGTAGTATCAAGATATGCTCCACATGGAGTTAATAAAATTTCGAAGGAAAGCTTCACTTACAAGCAAAGACCAGTTCACTGAAAAAATTGATCGGGACACAAAAAGTGACCATAGCAGACTAACTCACAAAGAAAAAAGGTGAAAGGACCTCCACCATGACAACCCCATTCGAGAAAAAATAAGAGCTGAATGCGAAAAAAATAAGACAATACTGACCCTATCAAATACCAACCCCAGACAAGCCTGAGGTCCATAAAGTCTACCCCACTTTTCTATAAAAATAGCCCGATCAAGGATTAAAAAGTCATAACAACAACAAAAGAAGCATGGCATAATTAAAAATCATACTCATATTAGAGATAGATATGGAAACCTCGGTCGAGCCTTGTAAGGCATACACAATAAGCAGGGCAAATGAGCAAGAAGATGCCTCAAGTGACTATGCTCCCCTCACTTGGGGCTTTACACTAACACACCTTTTCCACAAGAAAATAAGCTCACTTTGAGGGAATAAGAACGTAAAATGGGAAGCACAAGAGAGAATCAAAATTTAGAAATAAAAGGAACACCCCCAGAATGGAAAAGGTTCCAAAAAGAACACATCCAAAATGGCAACTCTCAAATAAAATAGGCAAAAATTTTCGATTATATGAAAATGCATTTCCCATTTTTGCAAGAACCTTCGACAATGAAAATGAATGAGAAGAAATGTTTGACCTTATAAGAGATCAAGAAAGAAGAAATGCAAAAACAAAAAACCAAACAAAAGAACCTGCTTAACAGGATATCACTAAAGCTCAAAAAATCTAACCTATAAAAAGGGAACCCAACCTGCAAAACAAAGTGGAAAGAACGTGAAGTTCAATTAGGCTCATAAGTTAAAAGGTTCAAGAAGCTTGAAAGACTCATTTAACAAGGCATAATATCTAACTAATACTTTACCAATGGGATCAAAACAAGCCCAAAGAAATGATGATAAAGCAATGGCTAGGAAATTAGCCCTTAAAACTGGCGTATCTGAAAACAAATGCCAATTAAAAAACCAAACGAACAAATGAAAAATATTATCCACCTAGGTATTAACCATAATATCTTCTAAAAGATTCTCATAAGATACAGCCATCTCGTACAAAAATGCATATCAAATAAACCTCCTAATAGTCTAATATATTTATCAGAGCATTTGAGGGGGGATAAATGATAATACTCAATATTTCATAAACAAATGAGCTAATAAGAAGTAAAGCCTAACCTGCTAAGAAGCTCGAATCACCAGAGGCCTAACACCACACCGCCTCTTGCACACTGTTAGAGGTACACCAAAAGTGTACCTGATGGGACAAGTCTAATCGTCCTAAATGACTTTATCCTGTCAAAACTTTTTGACACATGCTACCACTATTTGTCAAAAATCACATTGCCTTTTACCTATTTAGACACAAAAATAGGTCTATTAAGTGGATTTTCCACTCTTATAAATACCAGGTTCATTTTCAAAATACACACACATAAAAATTTTAAGATAATACATTCTCTCTCTATAAAAAGTCTGAAACTAACTAATCATCTTAGTTTTCAAGTTTGGTTCAACTGGGCAAGCTTTTCTTTTGCTAGATTTTTTTTAGGCGAGCCTGATTGCTCTTACCTCTCAAACATGTGCAAACCTTAATGGCATGCTCTCATTTGCCACACATCACTCCTTTCCTCCTAAAAGTCCCAAAATTATTAGTTATCGATAAAAAGTTATTATAATTTCAGCTAGAAAACTAAATATAGTAAAAAAAATCAAAATTTAAGTATGAATTTTGAAATCTTTTATAAACCATAGGAACTTTATACATTAAGCCTTTACCTTATCTTCCATTTGCTAATACTTCTTGATCGATCTTTTAATTAAGTTTTCATATAGTTCATACTGATATTAACAACTTCACTTTCCATGAGCAATATTTCTTCTTCATCGAATTTTTTTTATCATAGTATATTAGGTTTTCTGCATGAAAATTAAAATGCTTCCAATTTCTTCATTAATGTCCAAAAAAAGAAATCGATGGGTAAAATATTTCCTATTTTTAGCAAAAAAAAAGGGTGAGAAAAAAAGTGAAATGAAAGAGAAGAGAGGATATAGTATGTTCTTTAAAATCTAATATATATATGTAATGTGTTTTGTTGTAAATCTGTATGGAGAATTTTTTTTTACAAGAAGAAGAAACAAAAAACAATAAAACTACATCTTAACAGGTATAGGAACTGGGGTTCCCTTGTTATCATTTGTAAGAATATCTCCAAGACCAATAGGATAATCAGAGTGCCATGTAAACTGCAAGTCTTAACTAAAGCTCCAATTGGTAAGGAAATTAGTAGCCTTATTATCTTTTCTATAAATGTGATGAACATTCACTTGCCAATCCCAATGAAGAAGGTCTCAAAACCGCAAAACTAGAGCATAATGCGAAGGATGAATCTCATTCTCTTTAGTAATAGCCGAGACCACACTACTGTTATCGATTTAAAGACAAACCTTCTTCCAACCTCAATTCCAATCCTCTTGAAGCCCTAAAAAAACTCCTTACAATTAAAAAAAAAACACTTTTGCCACTCATATATGTCAAAAGGCCACCAATCTACTTTCCTAAAAGATCCCTAAAAACTCCACCTAAGGTAGTGTAACATCCCAATAATCGCCGATCATGTAAATAGTATTTTCTAGAGGTGAATAGTGCCATTTGAGGCCCATCGGGTCCATAAAATTTTTCTTCACCATTGCAAAGTAATATTCATGCCAAGCTCGGTGGTACAATTTAGGCTCAAATTAAGATCAAATAGGCCTCTAAAAGTAAAAAATAAAATAAATAACAGAATCGATAGAGTTGACCAAAAACTTTGACAAGATTGAAAATATTTCACGGACTTCATAAAATTATTTTGATTGTACCAAGTCATTAGAAATTATGTATATGAATTTTTGGAAGAGTAAAATAAAATTTTTGAAAACTTTAAAATTCAGCTTTCGAACTGGTAAAATATACATTCGGGCTAAGTTTTATATCAAAATGACCTTAGATTGATCAAAAATTTTAAACATTATCTAATTAAAATTTTCAGGAATTTTTGGTCTAATTTTTAACAAAAATTGATAATTAAAAATATTTTGACCAATTAAAGAGTGACAAATGGTATTAGATCCACTTAGGACTAAATTAATATTTTTCCTAAAATAGGTAAATTAGATTAAATGGGAAAAATATGGTTTTGCTTCCTCATTTAGCCAACTGTTCTTTTCCTTGTTGCTGTTGTAACTCTTTCATCTTCTTCCTCCATTTTTACTCACTTTTTAAGCTTTAATAAACCCCTAATTTTAACCAAATTACCAAAAATTGCTTCTCTTCCATCTTTTGTTGCCTATAGTGGTGAAAGAAGCAAAGAATAACCTAGTTCATCAAGTGATTATTTTGATAAGTTTAGTGGAAATTGAATTTTTCTTGATAATTTAGTTAATTAAGTGTTGATTTTGAGTTTGTATGAATTATTTGGACTAAAATTAATTGAAATCATCGTGAATTATGGACATGGAAATTTGGCAAATTGGAGAGACAAGGTGAGGAAAGCCAATCAATCAAAAATAAGGGTAAAAACAAGATTGTTGAGTGATTTGGAGTGAAATTAGGTAAGTGAATAACTCTAAACCCTTTAATTTCATATATGTTGCATATATAATTATGAAAAATTTAGGTTAATTATGGATTAAATGTGAAATTGAACTTAAAATTGAGAAATTGGAGGTCAAATTAATGGAATTATGGCATTTAATTGAAATTTAGACATATCTAATTTAAGAGAGAAATTCGACCACCATTGAAAAATTAGGGACCAAAATATAATTTTATGACTAAATTGAAATAATTAAAAAATATATGGTTATATGATCATTTTATTAGATATCAAATCAAAAATTAAGATGTACATGGCTAGCCAGAGGGACATTACTGTAATTGCAGTAACAAGTCACGGTAACTTGCATAGTGGTAACCTCGATATGGTTTCACGACTATATTGAAGTGTTTGGGAAAAAAAGAAAAGAAAAAATATGTGTATAATTGATAAAGATGGATAATTTAATAATAATTTATGAATTACCGCAGTGTATTATGACATCAGTACTTAGACCAATATTCGATTATCGAGCATTATATTTAGTGATATCAGAGATGGTGAATTTGTTGGAGAAACTGATGTTTATTTATCCCATGTATCTGTTTTATTATGTAAAGATGGCCTTTGGATCTTGAAGGGGCACCGAGGCTGATGATAGAGAGAGTGAAGCCTCTCTGAGTGTGAGTGATGTAGAGTTACAAGACCATGGTCAGCCTTCTTCACCACCAGTTGCACCAGTTCCACCGCCTACTGCACCTCAGGAATTCATGTAAATAATGACAAATTTATTATACCAGAGGATACAGAGTCCTCCTCTGCCTTAGCTATAGTAGCAGCAGCCACCTCTATCCCTACCTAGAAAGTCTATTCTGAAGCAGTTGAAGAAATTAAAGGCAGAGGATTTCTTTGATCGTGGTCAGACTACAGCTGTAGAAGTTGAGGAGTGGTTGAATAGATTGAAAAAACTATTTGAGATCACTTATAGCCCACCAGAAGAGATGCTTGAGGGGGTAGTTGCATTGTTTTAGGGATCGACTTTCACTTGGTGAGAGACAGTCCGACAGTACACCACCGTAAAATAGTTGACTAGAAAGTTCTTTTTGCAATAGTTTAGGGATAAGTATGTTGGGAAAGAGCATCGGAGGGCCATAGAGAGTTCCTTTAGAGACTGAGATAGGGGAATAAATTTATTCACGAATATGAGCGGGAGTTTGAGCATTTTGGGGCTTATATGAAGGATTATGCATTGACTTAGCGAAAGTTGTGTCAGTTATTTGCGCAGGGTCTCTATAATATGATTAGGTAGTCTATTGCAGCTCAGGTGTATTTAGATATAAGATCTTTAGTACATGTAGCTTCTTGAGTTGAGTTAATTCAGACTGATGAGGCCAGCAAATAGGTCAGATCTCAGCAAAGAAGGAAACCACCTGAGTCTAGCAACCCTAGTGGTTTTAGGAAAAATCAATAAAATCTTTCCCCACAGATACCAGATGTACCCCCAGTGCCTACTTAGAGTTAGAAGATGATTGATAAGATAGGTACCACAACCCAATATGTAGCCAGCCCACCTAGAGGTATGGATACTGGTTGAGGAGCAGGGATACCTATATATGATTTCTATGGCAAGAGGCACCCAAGGGAGTGTTGAAGGCATACAAAAGCTTGCCTCAGATGCAGGTTGAGAGACCACATGGTGAGAGATTGTTTAAGAGTTCAGATAGATATTTTAGGACCTCAGTTAGTTGGGTCTGGGGCCACAGCATAGAAAGGCAGAGGGTAGCCTCAGGGTCATTTGCTAGTAGAGGAGCTAAACGGGGTCAGAATGAAACAAAGAGTCAATCTACATTAAACCAAAAGTTACACTCTAAAGACCTACATACATTATCTGAAATAGATAGAAAAATGGATCTATAATCAGACTTTAACCTTGAAAGGTGAGTGATTTAGACTTAGAAAAACTCTCTAGCCAAGATAAGTTGCAAAGAACCCGATCCAATCTCTCCATAAACAAACCACTATGCCAAGTGAATTTTGGACCAGAAAAACCCATGTCTAAAAGGTTACAAGAAGAAATAAAATGAGCGAATAAAGGGCATGGTTTACTTACCTTAACAGACTCGCCAGCCTTCGCATAGAAGTATAAAAAAAGAGTTAAAATCTTCCATAACTACCTAGGGGTCATAAATGGACCGGGCAATGCTATCAAGCTCACCCGAAAGGCATTTTCTATGCATTGGTAAGGGGTAACTATAAACAACAATGAGATAAAAGGGAGACATGTCGCTATAAGTCACTTTGAGATGGATAAATTGATAGGAACAACACTGTGCAATGATGTCAACTCTATAAACCCAAAGGATACATATACCACTAGAAAAACCCAGAGCCTCAACTTTAAAAGAATGAGTAAAAGCCAAATTTTTAATCACTCTTTTCGCAATGACCCCGTTAATACGAGTTTTCAATAAAAAAGAATGGAGACTTTGTATAGCTTCACCCAATTACGAGTATAAATAGTAAAATTCTTACTGCCAGCACTCTGCCAATTCCAAGATATACTATGTAAATTCATAAAGAGAGGAAGATAAAATAAAAAAAATTAGGATCTCTAGCAGGAGTAACCGAAGGAATATCCTTACCAGATGTATTGGGTGTACTTTGGAGTGCCCCGTCAAATTGAATAAGTGGTCGTTCCTCATGCACCAAACCTGTAATGAGATTAGCAGTCTCACCTATCTTCAAGCTAGCACCTCTGCTCTTTTTTTTTTAGCATTTGGAAATGATGTATCTGGCGGCCTCTCCTTTGTAATGGAGGCGCATTTAAATCTGAAGCCTTGATTTAACTTTCTGCCCTAAAATAACCATATGGGGTTATAGTCTAAGGTTGGAGAGACAACGTTATTAGCTCGATCAAACTTGCCAATTGTATCTTGACCTCTAGAGGGAGTCAAACAAATTTCTTGCACAAAAGGCAAAGAACCCATATTTACATTCAGATTTTCCTTCCCCATGTGTTTCATATGATTAGCAGAGTGAGGAAAGATTGAAATAACCTATCCCCATGATTATATAGGCGTAAAAGGACTGAATATAGTATTAATATCGTGTGGAAATTAGTTGCTTTTAAAGGATAGGCTATTTCTGCCTGCATCTTAATAGTTTCTTTTATCCATAATCTTCTATTTTATCATCTAATCAATATGAATTTCACTCATGAAATATAGTCAGTTTTGTTGATGTTTCGAAATCACATCTAAATCAGTTATGATTAAAAAATGAGTCACAAATACTTAACAGAAACTTTGATCTCTTAATCGTTAGTATTATTAAAATGATTTCTCTAAAATTATCATAAAAAAATTATTTGAAGGTTTTTTTCTTTTTCAGAAAATACCCATTGGAATTTCGTTTAAATAAATAAAATTACAAATGATCCCAGCACCGTCGATATGTACGACTGGTTAAGGAGACAGACTTAAAA
>CM075810.1:42517736-42692722 GCA_037975025.1 Excoecaria agallocha | reverse complement strand
ACACACGGTGTATATAACTAATATACAACAACTGAAAGATACCGTTTTAGCATATACACATGTGTAGTATACAGCTAATACACGTAGAAATTTAATTAAAGCAATTTCTCATTTTCAGCAACTAAATGGCACCATTTTTTTTATTAAGCTTAAAGACAGAATACTTATAATTAGATATGTACAGACGACTATTCATGAATTTTATGTTACAAACAACAAATCACAAATAAGATATTTAAGGCGTGTAATTAATTAAAAGATTAGATGAGGCATTTAAAAACTAAATAAATTATTAAAGAAGGGACCACAACAACACGTGCAGGTTTCCAAGAGATATTTTGGTTTAAAGTGACCAATAGTCTCCTGAAAGAATCCCACTTGTATATACACGAAAACAAAATTCACCATTGAATGAGATTTAAACCCACATAAAACCATTAACATATCTTTTATTACCTAGCATGAGATAAAACTCTCTCTCTAAGTTTTAATTGTCATTTTTCGTAGGCAACTAAAATAAATTTTCCTATCGATCAGAATTTCCAAAACAAACCACAAAATATTCGTGAGTCTTGCAATGCCAGTGCACAGTTAGATTAAAAAAATCAAGAAAATAATTTTTAGCATCTTCTAAACTTATATCTATAAACACTCGTACAAATATCGTATTACAAAAGAAATGGTTAAACGAAGCAAAACTACCCAAGAAAAAAAAAGTGGAAGCGAAGCAGAGACCATTCATAAGAAAACAGCAAGCAGCAAAGAGGGGAGAAAAAGTTGCAGAGAAATAGAAATGGAAGTTGCAAGAGAAATATGATTTGGTCAGTCACGAATTTCCGTACAAATACACCTTTGTGCCCCCAATTGAGCAAACCTCAACACCCTAATAAATTCTTTTCTTTTACAATCCACTACCAGAAAAATCTACTCCGGCTAATCCCCGCCATCACCTCCTCCGCTTCCTACTATCACCTTCGTCTCCGTCAAACCAGCGCCTTGTACAGCTTTTAGGTACTCCGATCATGGACTCGTTTCATCAGGTACTAAGCACACGTATCTACCGCGAGTTCACGAGCAGCTGCAGCTAATTCCGATGCTTGTTGCCATGGATCGTCCGTGAGACCAGGATTTCCCTATCAGGGCGCGCTCCATCCGGCGGCCATGGTGGAAAGGAGCTCAGCTACGTCAGATTCTTTAAAATTTATATTCTGAAAATGAAATAAATAAAGAATTAAAGAATTATGAATAACTATATATGAGGGATAAAAATAATAAAAAGATATGAGTGGTTGTATTTTTGTTATTAAAAATTTAAAAAGTTGTATTTTTGTTATTGAAAATTTAAAAAAGTTGTATTTTTTAAAAAGTTATGAAAGTATTGTATTTTTTGTTATCCTTAATTTTTTTCTGTATATTTTTGTAAAAACCCCTTATTTATAGTTTGGTGTAACACACATTTAAGTAAGCCCAAATCATTAGAGCCCAAATAAGTAAGGCCCAATTAGTCAACTCCAACTCTCTCGGAGCCATCATTGGCCTCGGTACACCTATCCCCGCATTGCCTTCCCTTGACGCCGATGGGGCGCAAGTGCATGGTAACTTTTTAGTTTCAATTACAGTAACTAACCTGCATTGATCTCTCAATGCTATATAAAGATCTTATATTCTTTTTTCTTTTTAAATTCTGACCTAGAGGCCGAACATCACAGAACATTCTCTGATTGATTGGATCGAATTGTCTTCCCACAAGGCTTTACTCTGATTATCTCGTAACTTATCGGGTATAATATAAGCAGAGTTTGAATTAGTATGAGGATAGAAGCCATGACTTCCAACTCCCCTCAGTAGTGAAAACTAAATTCACATTTGTCATCAATTAGAAAAACTTTTTGGTCATGATGTGGGGACATAACATATATGTATACAGGGCATCAAATCCCCTTTAATACAGAGGTGGAGTGATGATGGAGGCAATCCCATTAAAGCAAAATCAGGATTCCATTGCATAAGCAATTGCAATTGCTTTTTGCATAGACACTAAATAAAAGTAGCTTAATGAATAACTTAAATTTACCTAAAATCAAACAATAAATCTAAGCGTATAATGCCATTTTCAATTTTATTTACTTTTTTTATTACACCGGTCTGAACTCCAATATATTGAGATCTGTTTTACTACTTAAATGTTATTTTTAAAATTATTTTTATTAATTTGATAATATAGGTGCAATTTGAAGAATTTTTATTATAAAAACTACACATATTTTAATTTACTTAGCCACTTAACATTAAAATAATGAAAAAAAATAAAAATAATATTTAAAGATAAGATATATTAGGCATTCCGATCAATGTCTTGTTTACTGTTGTACTTTGTAACAATTGAGTATTTACAAGGAGTTTCCTTTGAGTTGAAGCAGAGCATGTGAGATTTGAAAGATAATGAATCTCAAAAGCTTCATTCTCTAAACTTCTCTTTTTCCTACTCATCAACCTTTGTCTTTTTCTCTAATCTTTAAATGCCCAATTTTGGTCCCCGAAGTGTGCAAACAGAGAGAATTCAGACTGAACTCAAGAAAAAGATGTCTGACTGGGGGCCAGTGTTTATCGCGGTGGTGCTATTCATACTATTAACGCCGGGTTTGCTGATTCAGATACCCGGTCACCACCGATTCGTGGAGTTCGGTAACTTTCAGACAAGTGGAGTTTCGGTTCTGGTTCACTCCATTCTTACTTTGCTCTCATTTGCATCTTCTTGTTAGCCATTGGAATCCATGTGTATATCGGTTCATAGCCTTTTTCTTTGCCTTTTCTTTGATTCTGTTTTCTTTATGGGTTTTTGTTTGGAATTTCATTCAAATCTGATGATTTGAGTCGGTATTGTGAATGTGTACATCTTTTTTTCTTCTTTGGAGGGTGGAAACTTGAAATGGTTCAGTTGTTTGCTGAATCTAAATTAATCTTAATATGTTCTATTGTTGTTATTGCATAGCTGGATTCTTTAGCATCAATGAATTATTGAAAGCTTTTGTATAGGAAGTCACGTAATTCAAATAGTTGACTACTCAATACAGTTTCTTCTATTGAAAATAATAAATAAATAAATGTTTTATTGGAATTGAATAAATTATATTATATCAAAGAATTCAAATTTGAGGACAAAACGGCGAGTAGTTTTAGGAGAGGGATGACATTTTCTACTCAGCAGCACAACTTTTGCTGCAAATGAAAAGAAATCATGTCGGGTCTTTTTCTCTTAAAACAACATGAATTTGGAGTTTAAACAAGATCTCGAATTCAATCTTGCAATGAGAAGACAAGGATTCGCTGGCGGATCCAACTCCAACATATACTTAGAATTCGTGATTTGACAAGAACAACCAATTAACAACTAAGTTTCATAAAAATAGTAACTATGTACGTAAGCAGAGGAGCTTGGACGTGCTTCTACATATATACTGGGTTCTTCACCGATTTTATTTTGCTGATCAAACTTACGATTACAGCTCCGGAAATAACAAAAAATCACTGAATTGCTTTTGAACACGTACCATTTTCTCCGTTGTCTTACCTCTAGCTAACTCGATCCGTAGAAACTAGAAAGCCACGTTAGAAGTTGTAAAAATAATAATAAAGAAAAATTTACAGCAAATGAGAAAATTATTACTCTGTAGAGTCCAATAGTTCAGCATAGAAAAATTATAGCCATATCCATCTAAGAATTCCAAAAAACTACTAATACAAATTACTCCTGAAGAAAATCCGAGTAATAGTGTTAAGGAAAGAAGCAGAATCAATCTATATATAGAGATGGACGTGAAGAATAACAAAAAACAAAATAAGAAGCAAACCATAGATGACCAAGTGAACAAAAATGGAGGCAATACTAGTCTTCATGTTCATGAAATCAACAGGCCTTTCCTTTCCTGGCATTTGAAACACTAATCCTGGTTGTAGAAATGCAAACAACGCTGCTGCTATCAGAGGACCTGCCCAGTCATTCATCCTTTTCTTTTTCTTTTTTGATTGATGATTGGAGGAGTACAAAAGAAATAAACATTAATTCAAGCTTTCACTTATAAAAAGCCTCCAAGGTGCTGCAATTTTATTATTTCTTTTGATAAACCTTTATGAATAAAGAAATCATATATGTATATATATATTAGTCTTACCGTGTTTTTTGAGTAAGGATTAATTTTTTATGATTATTTTTTCTTGATTATAATAAAAAGTCTTTATTTAATTGAAATGACAATAAAAATACAAATATTTTGAAATAAAGCAATAATAATAATTAGAATGAATTTATATGATCAAATATAATAATAATTTGTTAGTTAGTACGCAAGGTGTCAAGTGAACATATACCTAAAGATAAAAAGAACAGGATTCCAATATAGCTAAAAGTAAAAAATACACATATATCAGAAAATGCATACACTTGTTTAGAAATTAATTGGAAGAAGAATTTGTAGGTTGTTGGACAAGGAAGGGCATGACTATCTTAAGAATAAGCATAGTTATTAAAATCGGACCGGACCGGCCGATTTAACAACGAACTGATAGACCAGTCGTTTGGTTTAGCTACTGAAAAATTGGATTGGTAAAAATCGGATTGAACCGAAAAATCGAGCAAAACCGAATTTATTGATAAAAAGTGTAAAAAAACATTTTTTTTGTATATTTTCACCCCACACACACACACACACATATATATATATATGAAAAAATTAGTATTTTAAATTTTAGTATATCACTTAATAATTTAATATACTATTATATGTTTAATTCATTGTAATCAAATATATATAATATATATATATATAATATATATATATATATTAAATTTTCATTATTTATTTATTTGAAAAATTTATTATTTTAAATTCTGAATATTTCACTTAATAATTTAATATAATTATTATCTATTTGGATTATCGTAATAGTATATTAAATTATTAAGTAATATCTTTAGAATTTAAAATACTAATTTTTTTTCAATAAATAAATAATAAAAATTTAAAATATACATATATATAATATATATATATATATAATAATTATTAATTATTATTTATTTATTTGAAAAATAGAATTTTAAATTTTTAAATATCACTTAATAATTTAATATACTTATTATCTATTTGAATTTATTGTAATTAAATATAATTATACTCCATATATGCAAGGTTAATATTTTTTGTATTTACTTTATTAGTACTACCATCTGAACATGAAATTATTTTCATGATATAATTGTATTTTTTATATTTCTAACATATGATATTTAAAAATTTATAATTAATCACTTATAATAATAAAATTAAAATTATATTTTGTAATTTATTATTAAAATATTTATGATATATATTTAATATTTGATGAATATTTTTTTAATTTTTATACAATAATATTAAAAAATTATAATAATTATAATATTTTAAAAAATAAAAAAAATTGATTGAATTCGATTGAATTGATCGAATTATAAATTTTAAGTCTTATTAATTTTTTATTCGATTTGATTTTAATAACATTGAAAATAAGCCTAGGGGACGGCATGTGGAACTTGGAGGCGATAAGGTATGCACTTGCTATAATTGCAGAATAATAAAACATGGCATTTGATTGGTCCAATGCACCATCACCTTCCATTATAACTTTCGGTTCTTTCTTTCTTTTTTATTTATATATATAAATATATATATGGGGTGAATTCCAAGAGGCCCACTGCAATCACTAGTCAACGAACGGATAGAAAGTTATGTCGACATTGATATGTATATTTGGCCATCCTAATTTATTCTGCTTGCTAGTGGATTTGGATTTTTTGTGTTTAATTCCACCTTTTTTTTTTCTTTCTTTTAATGATAAGGCCACCATCTTAGTATATGGATTATGGATAATAAAATCGATGTCTTTTTTAAGTGTGTTGATCATTTGTAATTCGAAAAATTAAAATTTAATTTTTTCCGTTTAATATTATTTGAATTTCATTTTCCATCCAATAAAATTAAAGAGAAGCTAAGCTGTTCACTCCAGAGTTGGGTCTCTAACTGCCCCTTAGATTATTGTGTAAACCTATGCTTAAATGTACTACTGGAAACGTTCAAACTTGAAAATTGCAGTGGTTTTGGTGAGGCATTGAGGGATGAACACGTTGGTGCTTTTATTGAGTGTATTCGCGGTCGTTACTTTGGCATCTATGAGGTAACATATGGTAAAAGCTATTGCTTTTCGACAAAGCATTTGTAGATTCTCATCGAGGCTTCTGAGATTGTTTACAATGACCGGAATCTAAATCAACCCAATGATAGTTATATATACAAAGAAAAAACAAGTTATTTAGATGATTATTATAGGGATAAGACTAAAATGCCCCTAATATGTTTCGGAAGTAGCTAAAATGCTCCTTAACTTTTTTCAAAACGAAAATATCTCTAAACTAAAAAAATATTGGTACAAAATTTGCTCTAAGTTACTGTCTTGTCAAGTATACAGGTAACGGTGATGATGTGGCATATACGTGGTTAAGGGACTGGCTGATGTGGCGAGAATCAACGACAAGTCATCGCCAACTCAATGCCACATCAAATTGGTACCTAAATATTTTTTTTTACCTTGTAAAATTTCTTTCTTTTTTGTTTTCAGTTCTTCTCTCTCCCAATTTACAGTCTCCTCCTTCGATTTTCTTTCTAGTTTCTCCCACTGCCTCCATTGACTTCTTTTCCATCTGCATCGACATTGTCTGATCTCCATTTTTGGTTTGCCCATTTCTCGTTATCCCTATTCTCTTTATTCGTTTACAACATTCTCTTTAGGTTCGCAAGCATAGTGTTTGATTTCTTCAAATTGAAAACCTAAAAACCTTTGTTCCTTCGATTTGAGCTGAAAATATCTATTAGATAGAAGGATTTTTCAATGGAAAGAGTGGTGAACCGATTTTGTTAGAAATGCTATTTGAAGGAAAAAGGATCGAGATTCCCTGAAAAACAGAGGAAAAGAGGTTGGTGAAGAAAGGTAAAATATAAGCAAATTTATTCTTATCCTTTTTTTCTCTATGGTCCCTTGTTCTTTATTGTACTTTGGTAAATTTCTTGCTTTTTTAATTGGTTATTTAGAAATCCTAGGCCAATTTCTCATGTAACAATTCACTGTTTTTGGTCATTGTATATTCATTTGCTTTCATATGTGGGGTATGTTTTATGCCTGATACTATTATTAATAAAAATAAAAAATTAATTAATTTTTTCCCGAATATGGCTATATGTAGATTGTGTAAAAAAATGACAAAGATTATAGGGTTGGAGTTATATTATAATAGACTTTGAAAAATAGATATTGAGTTAAGTTATGATGGTGGTAAAGTGTATTTTATTGAAAGCTATGATGTGGATAAACTATATTTTTTTGATCTTAAGGATCTATTTATTGAGAAAATCAGATATCAAGTTGTTTTTGTTAAGATTCCAATGGGCTTTTATACTGATAAGTATGCAATCATTGAGAGTGATTTTGATGTGTGGAAGCTACTGGATTTGATTCACATATATATGATGAGTTCAAAGTAATTAAACTACTTTTAGTGTTGATGAAGCTTTTAAGTTCTATTGTCAATGGTTGCAAGTATGTTTTCTCGAAGTTAGAAAGGAGAGGTACAATGCACCAAACAATGTTGATGGAGAATCTAATATATTCATTCCGGAAGTTATTTTGATGCTTCCATCATGTGAAGAAGAAAGGGCAAAACAAAATGTAGATGTCAACGGGGCTCCCAAAAAAGAAAGATTGGGAGAAAATGTACATGTGAATGGGGCTGTTGAAAAAGAAACATTTGGGAAAAATGCAAATTTGAATGGGAATTCTGACGAAGGAAATACATGATCAAAAGATAAAGTTGATGTGAATGATGGGATTGATGAAAATGATTTATAGGCTACTGATGTTGATGAACTTGATGAAGTTGACTTGTCCTTTCTTGAAATGAGGAGTTTGAGATTATAAGAAGAGAAAGAAAAATAATTGCTATTCAAAAGAAAACTTGGTTAAGCATATACAAGTCGAAATGATGTTTAAGGACATGAAAGAAGCTTGGAAAGAAGTTAACATGTATTCAATTTGTAATGATTTTGGCTTGAATGTTAAGAAAGCTGACAAAAGTAGGATAAGATATGTGTGTGAAGAGGGATACCCTTTCTTCTTACTTATTAGTAAGGATAGTCAAGGTAGTGTATTAAAGTCAAGATTATTAATGAAGCTCATGAATGCCTTACGTGTTATGACAATCTAAGAGCTACCAAGAACTTCTTAGCAAATTATCTAAGGTAAATTGTCCAAGAAGATCCATCAATAAATTATGAGATGTTGCAAAAAAAAAAGTTAGGGATGAGTTGAATGTAAATGTAAATGAAGAAAAGATCAAAAAGGCTAAAGGGATTATACTTAAAACAATGAAGAGGAGATATAAGGAAGAGTTTAAAATAATTGAAGCCTATGTAGAAGAACTCAAAAAAAAGCAATATGGGATCTTCAATTTATTTAGAGTTAGATAGAGGTCAGTTGGATAATGGAAGGAGGATTTTCAAAAGACTCTATTGGCATGCTAATTAATAGTGATGAAGAGAGACAAAATGATTCACATATTCAACCAGATGCAAATATTAGGTTTCCAATACCTAGTGAGTTAGAAACCAGGATTACGAGAAGAAAATTAAACAAAAGAGGTTCAACAAGAGAAATGAGTATACCTTTTATCTTAAGCAACAACAGGGGACCTGTAAATTTGCCTTTCAAGCCAACTACAAAAGAAAAAGAAAAGAACAAGAGAAATTCAACATAGGCTAAGATAGAAAAGGATCAAGAAGAAAATAAAAGGAAGAAGAAAGGTAAACAGGTTGAAGCTTCATGAAGCAGATGGGTGAATTTGTAAATGGGTTATATTAAGGTTGATTACCTATTGAAAATGACTACTTGTTTTTTGTATATGGGTACTTTTTTTGGGTTATAGCTATCTACTATACATGAAAACATCAACGATTTTGTAAAGACTCACTTCTTTTTTTTTTATATATAATATATCATGTTGAATTTTTATGCCTATGAGAGTTTTGATTCAATTTTGGTGTGAAAAAATAACAGTTGTTTAGCTGTAATTGTCACATTTTATTTCACACCAACAAAACATAAACAAACAGTCAAAGGTATAATAAACACTAAAAAAACATTAAATATAAATATGCAGCAAGCAGAAACAAAGACGAGCATCCACCACATTTTTTAATTGAAACAAACACTAGCAAACGTAAACCATTACCACCATGTTTTTTAATTTACATAAACACCAGCAAACATAAATCATTACCAACATCCACAACATTCATTTCAAAAACAAACACCAGCAAACATAAACCATGCATCCATCAGCAAACAAAATGCAAAAAATAGAAACAAATACTAGCAAACATAAACAAACATCATCAACCACGTTATTGAATTGAAAATACAACAAATAAATCCATTCATCCTTAACATAACATTCATTTCATTAAATGCAGAAAATTTACAACATGTTGAAGATTTCATTCAGATTGTCATTCATATCATTTTCACTCATAACTCCTCTTACAACATAATTGAAAAAATCACAAAAGAAATAACACACAATAATATTACACTACAAGAAAATCACCATTTAGCAATGGAAATTAGCAACAAAAAATATTAATTTTCCATTGCTAATAAAAAATAGCAACAGAATCGATGGTTGCTAATTTAACGGTTGCTATTTTTTAGCAACGAAAATTTTATCCCCTTGATAAATTCAACAAATGTAGATTCAGTGAATTGGTCAAAATTTAGCAACGAAAATTCATTGTCCATTGCTAAATTCATCCACCAATGAAAAAAATTCACGAAGGTGAAATCCGTTGTCTTTTCGTTGCTAAAAATTATTACAATTTTTAATTATTATTTTCAACGTAGAATACATATAGATAGATAATAAATTGCAAAACTACACTATCCCTGAACAATTTTTGAGCAAGCATAAATAACCAAATTTCATAAATTATTACATTCCTATCTATAAATCTCAAAAACAAATATAAAAAATAAGTTATTTTGAAGGCTTTGGATAAATATTAAACTAGCAGATCCTAAAAATAGCAAAAACAAATAACAAAAATATGTAACCTAAAAATAGGCTACAATTGAACTTAACAATGAACATACTTATTTTGTGGACAATAAAGTTTTAAAATAACCATTTTTTCACTCTACTTCTACATTTACAGACTTTGAATAAAGGAGAAAAAAGATTACACATGCCTATTGAGACATGTACATCAATTCCTGCTTTTATATTAAGTCACATGTTAATGCTACACTTATTAATAAGAATATGTTAGTATTAAAATATGAATCATCAAACAACATTGAATACTATTCACATCATAAATCACATATTATCTTGCTAAAATGTTCTTTTATTTATTTATTTATTTATTTTTTACTCATCCTGCATTCTTATGTCCATTGGGCTTAATTCTCACTTTCAAAGCTTCCTCTTTGTTTAGCACATAAAGAAGTGCTATTGAAGCTAATTATTCAGGATTTTGGTGAAGTTAATTGCATTAAACCAGAATTAAGATAGAAACCCACTATTATTCAAACTACAAACATGTTGCCAAGTTCAAAATACTTGCACTACAAGAAAATCTAGAAATAGCAACGGAAAAATAGCAATGAAATTGATTTCGTTGCTAAATTAGCAACGAAAAAGGAATTTTGTTGCTATTTAACAACGAAAAATATATTATGTTGCTAAATTTGATTAAACTTTGCAGATTTAGCAACGAAAATATATTTGATTATTTTTCATTGCTAAAAGTAGAGGAAATTATTAGCACCAAAATTTAGCAACGAAATCTTTAAACCGTTGCTAAAAAAGGCATCAATAGTTGGCGGAGAAATTTTGGAACGAAAAATATATCCGTTTCTAATTTAGCAACAAAATTATTTTTTCGTTGCTAAAATTGCAACCGAATTTAAAATTCGTTGCTATTTTAGCAATGGGAATAGAATTCGGTTGGTATTTTTGGTGCCAAAAATGTGCAATAACTTTGGATTTAAAAATACCAACATAATTATTTTTCTGTTGGTATTTTGCGGGTATGTGGAAAAACTTTGGGACCAAAAATACCAACGTAAATTTTTTTCGTTGGTAAAATAGCAACAAAATTGAATTCGGTTGCTATTTTACCAACGGAAAAAAAAATTTGTTGGTATTCAATTGTTAAAAAGGAATAAATGAAGAACAATGAAAATGAAAATAAAACAGCAGAAAACACCACTTAAAAAGATTACCACTGCAACTTACATCAACAAGAAAATCGAGACATCGATGAAATCTTCTTCCTAGATTCGTAACTCATCAAGATTCAAGCAAAATTTGATACTATGTAAAATGGTCTATTATTTAGTGTGTATTTGCTTTCATTTAAGTAGCTAAGTATGTAATATTATTTTTATTTTATGTGTTTTTATTTAATTTATGTGTTTATCTGTATTATAGGATAAGTTGGGTGTAAATATGAATAAATCTTGAGGAAATGTGAAGGAAAAGGAGGAGGCTTATGAGTCATGAAGAGATTCACGACTCGGACAGAAGGGAATGAGACGTGAAGAGGTTCGCGAGTGAAGTAGAAGCATCAGGCTCACGAGTCGTGAAAGGCTTTACGACTTAGTAGGGTGAGCAGCACATAATTCACGAGTCAAACAGGAATTCATGAGAGGGGAAAATTGTTCATGAGTGGAACAGTATATGAAGGATCACAACTCGTGAAGGCATTCATGAGTCGGTATTGGCAATTGTTTTTCAAGCAACATCATTTTTCAGCATACGTTTTCTCAACCAACCATCAAGACCTTTCATGAAAACTTTTCACATTGACAACCTTTCCGAAGAGACATGTTTATAGAGTTATTCCCTCTATAAATATGGATGGCATTCACTGAAGAAGAGATCGATCAGTTTTAGTTTTGAGTTGAGTACAATTATTTAGACAAACACTTTTACTTAGTTTTTAGATGATGATAAAATAGCAAAGCCAAAGGAATAAGAGATATATCAGAAGGTCTATTTAGAAAGTAAAACTATGGGGAGTGATGATGTTTCTTTTCTCTTATTCATTTTTATTTCAAATGTGTATTTGGCTAAGTTTCTTTTGTACATTAAAACTATGTAGTTGAATTTGTTTAAGACATGTTTATTATCTTTATAAATGAAGTTGATTTAAATCCATTTGTGTGCATTGAATTGCTTTTTATGCTTGATCACCATAATTAGCATGTTAGTCAATTTATTCACAACGAGAGTTAGAATTCTTTGATGGAAAAATAAATGAATTTACTTGAAGCATTGAATTCACTTAGAGATAAGGAATTCACTTTGAGGGGTTAAAGAATTGGCATAGAGTTTCATAATTTTTGTTTATCTCTATAATGACACGAGAGTGCTTATAGACTCTAAATGAAAATATCTTTACTAACAATGAGAGTTGCTTTAAAGAATATTGGCTAAATTCTCTAGTCACTTTATTTATATAATTACTAGTATTTATTCTTAAATGAATTGCTTCTCTTATTTCTAATGTATATTCATACTATCATTTAAGTCATCTTTAATCTAATTTTATTTAATCTATGTAAAGTAGATTAGATACTTAGTTAAATATATAATCTTCATTTTATTCGTTACCTATCCATTTACTCTTTGTGGTTTCAATATAAAATTTATCCCGTTCCCTTTGGAACGATATCCTACGCATCCTATATGTAGTCTAGTGTGACTAAGGGTTCAAATAAATCCCTATTAGATTTTGGCATCGTTGTCGAAGAACGGTTTAAATTAATTTTTATTGATTAAAACAAAGTAGTAGTTGCTTTAAGACTGTATAATATTAGTTAGTTATTTATTTTTATGTATGAATTTTTATTTTTTCATTTTTATTCTTTGTAAAAGTATTAGAGTTTTTGTTATTATGATCCTAGACTAAATGAAAATTTCTTTTGATTTTGTGCAGGGAACTTATAAGAAACTAAGAAGAGGAACTTAGGTTGCGATTAGAAGAAGAACAAAGGGGTAATTTAGAGGAAAGTCACAATATTCGAAATAAGGCGGATCAAGAAAGGAGAACTATTGGAGATTTTGCCATGCCTAATATTTATGAAAGTTTTGGAGGAATAGTGGCACCGACCATTGCCAACAATAACTTTGAAATTAAACCGGCTGTCATACAAATGGTACAAAATAACCAGTTTGGAGGTTTGCAAGGGGAAGACCATTATGCTCATATCCTTGCTTTTCTTAATGTTTGTGCTACATTTAAAATTAATGGAGTCAGTAATGATGCTATAAGACATAGGCTATTTCCATTTTCTTTAAAAGAAAAAGTACAAATTTGGCTTGCTAGTATACCTAATGAGACAATCACTACTTGGGATCAACTTAAATAAGCTTTTCTTCATAAATATTTTCCATCCCATAAAACAACAAAATTTAGAAATCAAATAACTACTTTTAAACAATTCCCTAATGAAACTATTTATTCATCTTGGAAAAGATTTAAGGAACTCCAACGAAAATGTCCTCACCATGGCTTGTCGGATTGGATGATTCCTCAAATCTTTTACAATTGACTAATGGAAGAAAATAGAAATATTGTAAATGCTGCTTCAGGTGAAAAATGGATGAAGAAAACAACCAAGGAAGTAGAAACTTTGTTGGAATAATTAGCCTCACAATGCTATATGGGAGAGGAACCTACGATGGCTAAGGCTAAGGAATTTTTGGAATTAGATTCCATTAATCTATTGACGGCCAAAGTTGAAGCTTTGACTAAGTTGGTAAGTAATTCTCAATCTAATATTGAAAATGTTAGTCAACTATGTGAAGAATGTGGTGGACCTCATACGTATGCTAATTGTAATGAGGGGTCTAGTGAGGATGTAAGTTTTGTCCAAGGTAGTTATAATCAAAGGATGGATCAAAATTCTAATTATTATAATCCTCAATGGAGAAACTATCCTGGTTTTTCTTGGTCTAACCCAAATGCCTAATTGAACCCTCCAAATAGTAACCCTATGACCAAAATACCTAATCCTTCAGCTTTTCTAATTAAACCACCTTTTAACCCTCAACAACCCAAATCCCATCTTGAAAATTTAATAGAGTAATTCGTTAAATATCAAATGACTACTAACAAACAAAATGAGAAGCAATTTAAGCAAATAAATACAAAGATTGACCACTTGTTACCCACAATAAGATTCTTGAAACCTAATTGGCTCAACAAGCCACTTCTAGTGCTAAACTATTAGGCAAACTTCTAAGCCAACCAAAATTTTTGCCTCATCTATCGGTTTAATCTATTATGTTAAGGAGTGAAAAAAAGATTGAGAGTGATATTAGGGGTAAAGATGATTTTATTGTGGATGATGAGCATGCTATAAATACTAGTAAAAATGATGATGTGAAAAAGAAGTCTAATGAATCTAAGAAAAAGATGACTTCATTTAGGGATGATGATCCTAAAGTTAATTTAAATGTTTTACCTTTTTCTCAAAGATTTATTAGAAGGAAGATAAGCAATTTGGCAAGTTTTTAAATTATTTTAAAGAACTTACTATAACTATGCCCTTTGTGGATACAATTAAGGATATGCCTTCATGGGCAAAATTTTTAAAAGAAATTGTAAGTCACAAAGGTAAACTTAAAGAACATGGTTATATTTCCTTGATAGAAGAGTCTAAGGTAATGTATTCTAAGTATCCACCTAAGCTAAAGGATTCTGGTTGTTTTACGGTTCCTTATGTAATAGGTAGAATTCATTTTGATAAGGCATTATATGACATGGGTGCTATTGTTAGTCTTATGCATATTCTATTTATAAAAATCTTAATTTAGGTGAATTAAAACCTACTAACATGTGATTATCTATGGCAAATAAATCTATTTCACACCCTATAAGTATACTTGAAAATGTCCCTATCAAAGTGGATAAATTTGTGATACTTGTTAATTTTGTTGTGCTTGAAATGGATGAGGATCCTGAAATTCCTATTTTGTTTAGGAGGCCTTTCTTAATTACTGCTGGGGCTTTTTTGATATGAAAAATAAAAAAATATCTTTTGAAGTTAATGGTGAAACAATTGAGTTTAATGTATTTGGGATGGTTAAGTCTTCACTGATAGAAGTTGTGAATAGAATTGATACATATGATATTCTTGATGAGTGCATTGATAATGTTGTTCATAGTTGTGTTAGTCAAAATCCTATTGCACTGTATAGTTTAAATGAAATTTGTGATGAGGTTTTACAAGTTGCCTCTTATCCTTTTCATCGAGGATTCTCAAAGTTTGAATCTTTGAGAAAGAATGAGGATATCCCATCAAAGACTCCAAATGAGGAAGTTAAACTTGAACTCAAGCCTTTACCTTCAAGTTTAAGGTATGATTATCTTGATTCAACATTTAAATTACCTTTCATTGTTAATTCTTCGATTGATAAGAAAAACGTGAGTATTTTACGTGATATTTTGCTTGCTCATAAAAATACCATGGGATACTCTATAAGTGATTTGAAAGGGATTGCACCAAAAATTTACATGCATAGAATATTTTTAGAGGAAGATTCTAAGCTTTCAATTGAAGGTCAAAGAAGGCTTAATCCAACTCTAAAGGAGGTAGTGAGGAAAGAGATTATTAAATTTCTTGATAATGGTATAATATATTCCATAAGTGATAGTAAGTGGGTGAGTCCTATTCAAGTTGTCCCTAAAAAGGGTGGCTTAACTGTTATTCATAATGATAATAATGTTTAAATCCCTACTAGGACTATCACAGGATGGCGTATGTGTATAGACTATAGAAAATTGAATAAGGCTACAAGGAATGACCATTTTCTTTTGTCTTTTATTGACCAAGTTATTGAAAGAATAGCTAATTTTCTTAGTTTTGTTACTTAGATGGTCTAAGTGATTTTTATCAAATACCTATACATCCACATGATCAATCTAAGACAACTTTTACATGTCCATATGGAACTTTTGCATTTAGGCGTATGCCTTTTGGTTTGTGCAATGCACCGACCACCTTTTAAAGATGCATGTTCTCTATTTTTAGTGATCTCATCTGATAATGGTCATTTATATGATGTTTTTAGGTGTTTCATTAAGTTAATTTTGTGTTAATTAGGTTTAATTTGAGTTTAATTTGTTAGTTTTGTGTTTTTGGAGTTAATTGTAAATTTTGGTGTTTTTTAGGGTTATTTTGCAAGAAAAAGGACTTAATTATGAAAAGGGTAAAGATTTGGGCCAAAAATGCAAATATGGAAAATTTATGCAAGAAAGTGATCGTGAAGTCCAGAAGAACTAAGCATGGCCACTTGAAGTTATAAGAGAATGAAGACATGGCCACGTGTGAGAAAGAAGAAAGTGAACAAGTGACCACGTGAAGAAAAGAATCCAAGAACCCATGGCCACGTGATTTTCTTCACAAACCAACACATGGCCATGTGTGGATTTACATTATAAATCACGTGGCCACATGATGCTTCTCCAACTTCGCGAAGGATTTTATCGAACTTCTTATTTTGGGCAGAGTTTGCTTCCTATTTGATTTTGGAGTTTGAGAAGCGATCCACAATGTCTTTTGCCTATAAATAGAAAGCTTAAACACCAAAGAAAGAATCCAATCTTAGAATTAGAGAGATCAATTAGGGAATTAGAGAATCAATTAGAAGAATGCTTTAGTTTAGTTTTACTTTGTTTTTCTAGTTTTTTCTATTTTTATTTTTTCTTTCAATTTTGTTTTAATCTTTCAACTTTGTTTTAGTTTTTAATTATGTTTAGGAAGTAGTTTTTCTTCTTTTGCTAATGGAACTTTGAAAACTTATATTTTCATTGTTATGACTTTATTTTGAGCTTAATTTCAATAACGGTTGATTATTTCTTGGTTTTAAGCATATTCTTATCTTTGATTGTGTTGAGATTGATTGTTGGTTTATTGAATAAATAACTAAAAATTGATTTTGACATAGTTAATGATTTGCATGTTCTTGGGTTAACTCTTTAATGTTTATGCATGATTATTATCTGAAATATGAGATGATTATGTGTGAATTTTATTGGTTAATACTAAGAGAGGAAGAACTAAGAATAAATTGGAATTGAATCACTTGAGAAAGGCTTCAAAGAATATTTAGGAAGTTAAAACTAGATTTGCATGCTAAGTATTAGATTTGTCTATGAGTTTAATACTAAGAATGATAGACTTGAATAAAGATATCTTGCTTTATTACTAGTTTTTTCATAATCACTGGTGTTTCTATTGAACTTAAGTCATTACAATGAAAGTTAAGGTGGATAGTTTCTTTAGCAAGAGAATTTCAATTATTGTTTTGTTCTTAATTCATGTTTTAGCTTTTGTTTTGTTTAATTGTTTATTTTGTTTAATTTTTCTCTTAAATCAAAAACATTTGGGAAACAATTTCGGATTAATTTAATTCATACATAGGTATTATTCTTAGCAATCCATGTTCCCTTGGGTGCGATATTTGGGGTCTTAATCTATATTTCCCTATATTACTAGCAGATCTAGTACACTTGCTAGATACCGGTCATCATCGATCAATGTGTAAAAATTTTTATGGATGATTTTAGTGTGTATGGCACTACATATGATAATTGTTTATCTAATCTTTCTAAGGTGCTTGATAGATGTATGGAGCATGGATTAGTCTTAAATTGGGAGATGTGTCATTTCATGGCACAAGAGGATTAGATAAACAATTATCTTATAGGGTAAAAAGTCAAGAGGTTGATAGAGCTAAAATTGAAATTATTGCTAATTTGCCTCCTCCTAAAAATGTTAGGGATGTTAGAAGCTTTCTAGATCATGCTGGATTTTATAGAAGATTTATAAGAGATTTTTCTAAGATAGCCAAACCTTTGTGCACATTACTAGGAAAAGATATTGATTTTAATTTTGATGAGGCATGTCTTAATTCTTTTGAAACTCTTAAACATACTCTTGTCACTTTACCGGTGTTGCAACCACCAAATTGGGAGCAACCATTTGAGTTAATGTGTGATGCTGTAACTATGCAGTTGGGGTTATTTTAGGACAAAGAATTGATGGGAAGCCTTCTGTTAGTTATTATGCTAGTAAGTTACTAGATGATGCCCAAATTAATTACTCTACAACTGAAAAAAAAAACTCTTGACCATAGTTTATGCATTTGATAAATTTAGGGCTTATCTTGTAGGGTAAAAAGTCATTGTTTATTCTGATCATACTACCCTCAAGTATCTCTTAACTAAAAAAAATGCTAAGCCTAGGTTATTAAGATGGATTTTAATGTTGCAAGAGTTTGATTGGAAAATAAGGGATAAGAAGGGAAAAGAGAACCTAGTTGCTGACCATTTATCTAGGTTGACCCAAAGTATTTTGAAGGATAGTGATGATAGGGTGTCTATTGATGAAGCTTTTCATGGGGAACATCTCTTTAATGTATTTTCTAGAGATGTTCCATGGTTTGCTGATATAGCAAACTATTTGGTGAGTGGTGAAGCTTTTCATGGGGAACATCTCTTTAATGTATTTTCTAGAGATGTTCCATGGTTTGCTGATATAGCAAACTATTTGGTGAGTGGTGTGCTTCCCTATGGTCTTGATTATAGGCAAAGGAAGAAATTCCTTCATGATGTTAAATTTTATTATTGGAAAGAACCCTTGTTATATAAGAGATGGGCTAATTAAGAGGTGTATTCCTCATGAGAAGGTGAGTGATGTGGTGGCTCATTGTCATTCATATATTGTAGGAGGTCATTTTGGAGTTTCTAAGACAACTTCCAAAGTATTGCAAGCTGGTTTTTGGTGGCCAATATTATTTAAGGATGTAAAAGAATTTGTGCTTAGTTGTGATAAGTGTCAAAGAATGGGGAATTTATCTAAGAGGAATGAGATGCCCTTAAATGGTATTTTAGAAGTTGAATTATTTGATATTTGGGGTATGGATTTTATAGGACCATTTTCAAGTTCTTTAGGTAATAGATATATTTTGGTTATGGTTGACTATGTATCAAAATAGGTGGAAGCAATTTCAACCATTACTAATGATGCTAAGGTGGTCAAGAAAATGCTTAAGAAAATTATATTTTCTAGATTTGAAATACCTAGGGCAATTATTAGTGATGGTGGATCTCATTTTTGTAATAATATCATATAGTAATTATTGAAGAAGTATAGTGTAACCCATAAAATTGCTACACCTTATCACCCTCAAACTAGTGAGCAAGTTGAAATTAGCAATAGAGAGCTTAAGTGGATATTGGAGAAAATAGTCTCTAGATCAAGACAAGATTGGGCACTTAAACTAGATGATGCTCTTTGGGCTTATAGAATAGCTTTTAAAACTTTCATAGGCCTTACTCTTTATCAATTGGTTTATGGTAAATCTTGTCATTTACCTGTTGAAATATAACATAAGGCTTATTAGGCAACTAGGGTATTGAATTTTGATATGCAACAAGTGGGTAGGAAGAGATTACTTCAATTACAAGAACTTGAGGAGCTTCGTATGAATGCTTATGAAAATGCTAATTTATATAAAGAGAGAACTAAATTATGGCATGATAAGTGTGTATTCAAGAAAGAATTTAAGGTTGGAGATTTAGTTTTGTTGTATAATTCAAGATTGAAGCTATTTCTTGGTAAATTAAAATCTAGGTGGTAGGGTCCTTTCAAGGTGGTCCAAATTTACTCTTATGGAGCTGTAGATGTCGCTAATGAAAAAGAGGAGGTTTTCAAGGTTAATGGACATAGGTTAAAACCTTATTTCGTTGGTGATATATTAATTCCTGCCCATACGGTTTCATTATTGAATTCTTCTCCTGCATAAAAATATTTTTGTGTTTAGGATTAGTTTTCTTAATTTAGATTTTATTTGTTTTATGTTTATTTTTTATTATGTTTTATGTATTTTATAGTTTTAGTTTTTATTGTCTACTAACTATCTTGTCTTCTTGAATTTTGGATCGAGTTAAGTAATTTTTGCAGAAAAGTTGCAGCATAAGGACATGTTCATGAGTGAGGTTCGACTTGTGAAGATGTTCACGAGTGTTCTAAAAGCAAACTCTTCACAAGTCGTGCACATTTGTTCGACTCGTGCATGTAATTTTTTAGTCCAGGTTCGACTCGTGAGTGGCTTCACTAGTGAAACAGAAAGTCCTCTTTCATGAGTCCTGTCCAACTTGTGAAACCCTTCACGTGTGCCACAAACGAAAATCTTCACGAGTCATGAACAATTGTTCGACTCGTGATTCACTCCTCCAAATCTTCACAAGTCATGATTTCCAATTGGTATTATTTATCGATTTGTTTGTTTTCTTTTCTTCCTTTATTTTAATTATTATTCATCTTAATTAGTCTCATATTGTGCTTTCATTTTATTTAACTATAATTAATTAATTTAAAATAAAAGAGGGAGTTACAACTGCCATTAGGGTTTGTGAAACAACATGACTTTTCACTGTCGTTTCACTATTCCTTCTTAACTTCTCTATAAATATTGCAATTACCTCTTTTAATGCCCACATTTTCTTTCTTTCTTCACTCGTGCATTTGTTTTCCCTCTTCTTTGTCTTTCATTCTTCTCTTTTTTTACTTCATATTCTTCTTTGTCATTCATCTTTGTGTGTTTATCTTTCTTCTTTTCTTCTTTTACTTCTACATTTCTGTATTTCTTCTTTCTCTGTCATTTTCTTTTTCCACCATGGCAAGAACAAAGAACTCCTCATCTTCAAGAGGATAATAAGCGAGAGGCGAGGCACAGCCTAAAACTTTTTCATCCCGATTTGGTGCTAGGTTTACCATTTCCTCTGTGCATGAAGGTAATAGATTTCTTGCTCTCAAGGATATGGCTATCTCACAATGTAAGTATTTTCCAAACTCTCTCCTTGAACAAGTGGGTATGCTTAATGCTGTGAATGAAATGTTATCTCAATGTGGGTTGCTACAATTTGTCAATTTGCATGAACATTTCTATACTGATTTGGTTTTAGAATTTTATACCAATTTAAAAGTAAATAAGAAAATTCTAGGCTGTTGGACTACCGTTTAGATGGTAAGGATCATACTCTTACCTATTTTATGTGTACCTCCTAAGAATTATAGATCTAATAAATTTTGGAATTTTCTGACTGGATTGACCACACCATTTAGGGTTAGAGAGGCTAAGTCAATGTTTATCACGAATTTGAAATATTGAATCTTGCATAAGATCCTTGCTTCTGTTGTTTTTAACAGGCCTGGATTTAATAAAGTCTCCCATCATGAGTTATTTTTGATGTGGTGTATGCACAATCACAAATCCATTTGTTGGTTTTATTGAATTTTTAATCAATTAATGCAATGTGTTAGTCGTCTGGAGTCTCCTCTTACTCATGGCCATGTCATATTTGCTATTGCTAAGAGTAATGATATTGATTTATGTACCTATGATCATGTCCTTCCATATTTATATTTTTCTAAACATCTTTTTGTTCGTGGTGAAATAGTTAATAATGCATTTCAATTCATTCCATTGCTTTCACGATCTTATTGGAAGGACCTTGCAGGGACTTTTGCTCTACAACAGGCCGTTGTAGAGAGTACTTCTGATGAGGCAATGTAAGAGGAGCAGGGGTATAGTGACGATACTATGGATTATGTCCCTAGTGAAGAGGCTGTTGTTTCTCCTGTTGTTGGATCTTTTTCCAATAATATTCATTCTATGTTCACCCAATTATTGCAGAATTAGTCCACCATTCAAATCCATCTTACATCATTGGAGCAAGTTACTTATCAGTTGGTTAGATGTCAAAGGCGAATTGAGCATAAGGTGGACACCTTCATTGCACAAACGGGCTACATGGTGTCCTCTTCTCCACCTTCACCATGATTTTTAGGGGAGTTTTCTTTCCTATGTTCTTTAGTTTGTTTCTTTTTCTTTTTGTTTTTGTTTTGTTTCTTCACATTGAGGACAATATTTGTTCTAAGTGTGGGGGAGTATGTTTGTGTGTTGCATGTTTTGTTTGTGTTTTACATTATAGTTGTATGTGTGTTTGTGTGTGTATTTTTATCTTCAACTAGACTAGACTTTTCAGTAGATTTTATTATAAGCATTGTTCACTTTGTATATACTATAGGTTGTTATGTTAAATCATTTACCTTTTATGCTCATTTTATTAGTTTTTCAAAGCTTTTGGCATGTGTTTTGGATTTTCAAGTTATCTCTTTTTACTTCTTTCAACATTTTAGGTTATTTAGTCTCTTTACTAACTATGCTTTAAGGTTAGGACTTCATCATTTAGTTTAAGATTTTAGGATTCTAGTTGCCTCATGGAAACTATAGCCGTAATACGTACCCTTAGGCCTTTCAATAATGGATGAGGACTAGTAAAAAGAAAGAAAAAATGTTCAAAGAAAAGAAATAAAAGCAAGATGTATACCCAAAAATTTCAATAAAGTATGGGATGGAGCGTAAAACGCACCCATTACTACATTCTCTTGCTACTTCAAATTCATGGAATAAAGTATACCCATGTTTAAAAGAAAAAAAAAGTCTAAAAATGCTATGAGATTGGATTAAGGGTATGAGTGCTTGCAAATTGTCCTAAAAAGGAAGCTAACAATTTTAGAACCATAAGTTTTATGATCAATGTTCTCTCTTGAGCATGGTTATTTTTGAGACTCTTTACTCTTGATGTTGGACTTAGTATACTTAGGTGACTTGTTAAATTTCAAATGTATGTTTTAAGATTTGATTTACTGATATTTTAAGTGTTTAAGGCCTTTGATTTCATTTCAATCATATTCAAAATGCATATTGAACAATGCACTATAGTATAACTTACTTAGTTTAATTTGAAATTAGATTATCTCATTCTTTTCTCTTGCTTGAGGATAACTAAGGTTTAAGTGTGGGGGAATTTGATACCATGTAAAATGGTATATTATTTAGTGTGTATTTTCTTTTATTTAAGTAGCTAAGTATGTAATATTATGTGTATTTTATGTGTTTTTATTTAATTTATATGTTTATCTATATTATAGGACAAGTTGGATGCAAATATGAAGAAATCTTGAGGAAATGTGAAGGAAAATAAGGAGGCTCACGAGTCGTGAAGAGATTCACGACACGAACAGAAGGGAATGAGACGTGAAGAGGTTCACGAGTGAAGCAGAAGCATCAAGCTCAGGAGTCGTGAAAGGCTTCACGACTCGGTAGGGTGAGTAGCACACAATTCATCAGTCGTACAGGCATTCACGAGAGGGGCAAATTGTTCAAGAGTGGAACAATATGTGAAGGATCACGACTCGTGAAGGCATTCACGAGTCGGTATTGGCAACTATTTTTCAAGTGACATCATTTTTTGGCATATGTTTTCTCAACCAACCATCAAAACCTTTCATGAAAACTTTTCACATTGACAACCTTTAAGAAGAGACATGTTTATAGAATTATTCCCTTTATAAATATGGATGGCATTCACTGAAGAAGAGAACGATCAGTTTTAGTTTTGAGTTTAGTACAGTTATTTGGACAAACACTTTTACTTAATTTTTAGATGATGACAAAAGAGCAAAGACAAAGAAATAAGAGATATATCAGAAGGTCTATTTAGAAAGTAAAACTCTGGGGAGTGATGATGTTTCTTTTCTCTTATTCATTTTTATTTCAAATGTGTATTTGGCTAAATTTCTTTTGTACATTATAACTATGTAGTTGAATTTGTTTACGACATGTTTATTATCTTTATGAATGAAGTTGATTTAAATCCATTTGTGTGCATTGAATTACTTTTTATGCTTGATCACCATAATTGGCATGTTAGTCAATTTATTCACAAGGAGAGTTGGAATTCTTTGATGGAAAAATAAATGAATTTACTTGAAGCATTGAATTCACTTAGAGATAAGAAATTCACTTTGAGGGGTTAAAGAATTGGCATATAGCTTCATAATTTTTGTTTATCTCTATAATGACACGAGAGTGCTTATAGACTCTAAATGAAAATATCTTTATTGACAAAAAGAGTTGCTTTAAAGAATCTTGGCTAAATTCTCCAGTCACTTTATTTATACAATTATTGGCACTTGTTCTTAAATGAATTGCTTCTTTTATTTCTAATGTATATTCATACTATCATTTAAGTCATCTTTAATCCAATTTTATTTAATCTATGCAAAGTAGATTAGATACTTAGTTAAATATATAATCTTTATTTTATTCGTTACCTATCCATCTACTCTTTGTGGTTTCAATACAAAATTTATCGCGTTTCCTTTGGAACGATACCTTACTCATGCTATACGCAGTCTAGTGTGACTAAGGGTTCAAATAAATCCTCATCAATTGCCCTTTTTGTACATCTGCAAAAAGTACTACGGAATAAACTACTTATGCGTTAATGCTTCGTTGTGCAGAATTAACAGATGCCATGTCTAGGGTTTACAATGAATCAAATGTTGTAAAAGAATAAAGAGAAGAGGAATAACAAGAAATGGGAAAACTACAATGGAGATGAGATGAGGTCGATTGAGATGGAAAAAAAGTCAATGGAGTTGTGGGAGAAACCAGAAAGGAGATCGAAGGAGGAGACTATAAATTGGGAGAAAGAAGCAATGAAAACAAAAAAAAGAAAGAAATTTTACATGATAAAAAAAATTTAATTTGGGTACCAATCTGACGTGGTGCTGCGTTGGCAATGACCCGTCGTTGAATCCCGTCACGTCATCCAATCCCTTACCCACGTATATGCCGTATCATCACCATTACTTGTATATTTGATGGAACAATAACTTAGGGGTAAATTTTGATCAATTTTTTAGGTTTAAGAGCATTTTCATTTAAAAAAAAATTAAAGGACATTTTAGCTATTTCCGAATTTTAGTATCTTTATTCATTATTATACAAATATTACTTTTCTTTGTAACTTATTTAAATTTTTTTATATATTAATATATTATTGATTTGATTTATAACTAATTTCATATTTGATACAAGTAAGAATTTAAAACTTTCTTAACTTATTATTAAAACTTTCCAATTTGTAAAAAAATCTAATTTAAAACAATATTATATGATCATATAAAGAATTAACTTTAAATCTTTAATTTTTGCCACTTAATTAAATCTGTTTTTATTTAAAAACAAAATGAATGATCTAAATTCAAGTATAGCGTTTAAAATATTTTACGGAAAAAGAATTGGGAATTATTGAATCTTATTTTTAATATTTTTACTATAAATTGAATTAAATCGATGGGATGCCATTCAGTGCGTTTGTGCGCGGTGTGCACTGTGACATTATTTACACCGATCGTACAGTACATGCGTATTGTGCATCAAATTGCAACTCAAACGATTGTGTTGTTAAAAGAGGGGCTAAAACATTGGATCGAGGTAGCTGGCTGCCTTGTATACACGACGCAACCGAAAAAATCCAGAATGATGCAGGGTCTAATTAGATAACTTTTAAGCTAAGGGAGTTAATTGCATAACTTTCTAAAGTATAGGTGCCAAAAAGTCAATTTGATGCGCATAATATAAAAAACTGGAAAAATCTGGATTCACGTGCACCGACCTTAGAGAATCGAAGAGGAGGTCTACTTTGGCATTTACTCCTCAGAACTCCCATCCCTATCACCATTTCTCTCACCTTGAAGCTTCAAAAACCAACTACAGATCTTTTGTTTAGGATTTGTAGCTAAAAATGGCAGACTGGGGTCCTGTACTAATCGGCGTCGTTTTATTTATTCTGCTAACGCCGGGACTCCTGTTTCAGATACCTGGAAACAGCCGTAGTTTGGAGTTCGGGAGCATGAAGACTAACGGCAAAGCTATTGCTGTTCATACTCTGATTTTCTTCACTCTCTATGCTATTCTAATCTTGGCCGTTCATGTCCACATCTACACTGGCTGATATTGAAATCCGACCGGTAAGTTCATTTATGTGTACTAGTTACTACCAGACGATCAAGATCTGTGTTCTTTTTGGCTTCAATTTCTGAATTATTACGCTGTAATTATTTTGATTTTCTTTTTAACTAGAATAACTAATATTAAGGATCTTATTGGGTTTTCACAGTCTTTTCTTCTGAATGTGTGGTTACTAGGTACCGTGTAATCCACCCGTTTTATATGTGGGCCTAACTCTTAATGTCATAATAATCCGGTTTTGTGTTTAAGCTTTCCTCACCTTAAATGTACTGGGCGCGTCATCAGGTGGGCCGCCGTGCACGCGGTTGTATCAGAAGCTGGCCTGATCCGACGGTGCCCTTGCGCACGCATTCAAATAATTTTCAATACATTGGGCTTTTTATCCAACGGTTACAATCAAATAATTCTCAATGTATTGGGCCTACTACAATGAAACAATTTAATTTTCATTTTAATTTAAAATTTTGATATTTTGATATTTTTTTTATTGAATTAAAGATTTAACTTGTATGTATTATGTGTTTTGAATGGTAAACAATAAGGGGTAATGGGGTTATTTTGTGCCCTAATTGCATTTGGGTTGGTGCAAATGTGGTAAGATAATTTTACAGTAACCAATTTAATTTGATATTGTAGTCGCATTAAAATAATTTATATTAATAAAATAATAATAAGGAAAGCAAACATTAATTAGTAACATCAAACATCTGTAAAAACTAATGGTTTTGAAGTTGGATTTATATATATGTTAACATTTGAATGTGAAAGAGAGAAAATCGATACATATAGGAAAAAAGAGAAAAAAAGGAAAAACTTAGCTGGGATGAATTAAGCATGTATATGAACGCCAATGGCGATAATCAAGATAGTGTAAATGCAAAAATATATAATAGCATGAACAAGAACGGCGATCCCACTTGTGTTCATATTCCCAAATTCAACAACTCTAATTCTTGCTGGTAGCTGAAATAAAAGCCCTGGTGATAACAGAATGAACAATCCCACTGCTACAACTACTGGTCCCCAATCAGCACTCATCTTTCCTCTCTTGGAAAAAACAAGTTTATAGATGGAGATGTTGCAGAGCTATGTCTTCAAGAATTGATGGAATGATGTGCATGTGCATATAAATATGTAGTGGGAGTGAATAATTTTCTTGGTGATTAAGGAGCTGGGGATGCGAAACTTGGTGAAAAAGAAGAGAGGTTGGGTTAAGAATGGAGGAAAGGTATGGCTTCGTAGTGGGTTTTCTTTATGGGGAGAAGATAACTTTTGTATCACTAATTTCAAATAATTCTTCTTTTTAGATTGCTTTAGAGATAGATGAAGATAGTTCTTTATTAAAGAAATAAAAGGGATTGGATAGGCAGCTGCATGTGTAAAGCTAGCTCCTATTATTTCTCTATATTCTTAGGTGGATTGCAAAATGTTTCCTTTTTTTGTTTTTTATTTTTATGTTGAGGCTTCCTTCTTTAATGGGTTCTTCTTAATTGTTCTTTAAACCCAAACAGTACCCCTAGGGTTCTCGAAACTACAAAACAATTTCTGTGGAACTTGAGTGCTATAATAATTGCAGATGGAAGCAACCTATGCCCTTCCTCAAAACTATAACAACAAAAGGAAGTTCCACTAATCTCATCAAGCTTTGCTATTAGCACAAAGTAGAAGGTCTTGGAATAAAAAATGGATTTACTTTAGTTTAATAATTTAATTATAATCATCATTTTTATACCATGTCTAAAAGTACACGAGCACCTCGACACTTTACTGTGATTTATGACTTTTATAGGATTTATGCAGCACAGGACAATTAATTCACACACCCTAATTAACATTAACTATCGTTAATAAAGAAATGTGAAACTACTCCAAATTCTGTATAACTCATTTTTGAAAATGAACAAAACGTCAGAATCTGTGGACGATTCTATTCCTCGTTGACGGTTTGAAACGTGAAAGTATTGTATTATCTTTGGAAGCAACGAAAGAATAGTGGATTCCAAAGTCACAAATTAACTTTTGCATTGTAATTATGTGTTTGTCTTAAGTCCGATCTCTTGCTTTAGTTTCTCATTAAGACCCTCAGCCTCGGGTTACAGTTAGAATCATCTTTCTCATCTCATATTTACACTGTAAGTGGAAATGGCAGATTGGGGGCCGGTGGTGATAGCGGTGGTTTTGTTCGTGGTGCTATCGCCGGGAGTGCTATTCCAGCTACCGGGCAAGAGCCGAGTGGTGGAATTCGCCAACATGCAGACCAGTGGGGTGTCAGTCCTTGTTCATACAATTATTTTCTTTGGGCTAATTACAATTTTTCTTATTGCGATTGGTGTACACATTACCACAGGATAGTATTGCTTACTGTTCATCTTTCAATTCCTTCTATACTTAGTTAGCTAATGACTGCTTCTTTCTTTTTAATAAAATTTTCTCTTCTTCCTGGGGTGTAGTTAGCCTCTTAGTCATTTGTTCAGTTTGAACCGATTGCTTTATCCATTTTTAAAGATTTCTAAAGAGCATTTAGATGCTTTAATTGTTTGAAATATAAGTGATTGTTTAATAATAGACTGACTGAGCATAAAATTTAAAATTGGAAATTGAATAATTTCAAAAATTTTAAATAACAGAAATTTATTATTATTATTATTATTTAGTAAAAAATATATTAGACTCGTGCTGGAGCTCCACTTTAACTAGCCCCACGGACTAGTCATTCTAGTCTTATGGAGCAGTTACTCAATGGTCCAGTTGTTTAGCCCTACTAGCGGGTCAAAATATTAAGTCCAAATCCATCTAAATATGAGAAAAATGATATATTATTTTTAAATCAACGCCGGCAAATGATATTAAAACATAAATAATAATTTATTTGTTGTGAAATTAATTAAAACAAAGACATATATAATATGAATAGAGAATTTTTTCTTATTAATCATTACCATTAAATAACCACAGCGGGATATAGGTACAAAATAGAAGAGATAGACTTATACTAAAATTGAAAAAAATGATGAGTTTGATAGTCATCAAAATACTTCATAATTATCACAATACTTCCATTTAGATGACTATGCACTATATAAAAGTTTAGCGAAGGAAAAATAGTACAGTATTCATAGACAATATAATTTTCCTTAAAAAAATAATAATTACAATATTTTCTTAAGGTGAAACATCTCACTACTACTTACATGCTTTTGAAAATCGAAGTTGGTACAACTTTGGTGAAGAGATCAGCTAGTTTGCTACTTGAGAAAAATTTACGATTTCTTAATACTTCAATATTGTTGGTCATTGTTCTTGAACAATGATCTACACATTGTTTTATTGTATTAGATTATGACTTTCAACCACATGAGCTTTCAATTAACTTTATGAATAGCTAACATTGAGTAATTCGATAATTAATACTTTTATAGCTAAAATATTTGACATCTTCTAGTGTCTGGACTTCTAATCTAAATATTTTGTATGAATTTAGTTTGCTATACACATTGATATCGATATTTTTCGATAATTACAGACTCATACTCATTATTATTATATTTTATAAGCAACTGAATATGTAAATACATTATCAACAATAATTATCATCCATTTTTACATCTCATATAATTTACCATTCTTATAACCACTTCTGGGGTTATTTTTCTAAAAATATGGAGTTTTAGATTATGTTGCTTTTTACCTCTTCAAGAGTATCACTTTGAAAATTTTTATTTCAATTTCTTTTTAAGATTGATATCTTCCCCATTAAAAAATCTGTCACGCTTGTGGCGAACTTTAAAATTATTGATAATATTATAAAATATTTTGTATGGACAATAATCGTTTACCTTTTCTATTTGGCAAGTCATACTATCAATTTTAAGGGGCTACAGATATTTATAATCATGAAATTTATAGTACACACTTTTTCTTGAATATCCATTAATTGATACGTATTGTATCTCATTAAAATTCTACTAGAAAAAATTATGTGGGATAAAAATACAGTAAAGGGAAAAAGAGTACATAATATCTTTAATACACCTCATAAGTTGCCTCATTAAAAACTTTAACAGAAAAGCCAAGTGAAAAAAAAATCTTAGTTAAGGAAAAAAAGAGTACAACGTGTATTTTTCTTCCTCTTATAATAATATTGGTACACAACTTTAAATTTGTTCATAAAGAGTTTTGATACGTAATATTATAAATTTTTTTCTCAAAATGAACCACATATCTTCTGGATATATTATGCATGGACTAAAAAATAAAGACTAAAACTTATTTTATAAAATTACACGTTGTACATTTACAAGCATGTACAAATTTATCTACACATCTTTCATTTTTTTAAGATGAGAAATCTTATAAGATCTAATAATATAGTCATACGTACAATGGATATATGACCAATTTATTTTTATACCATATTATAAATAAGTTATCCATTTTCAAATGGTTTTCTTAATCATTTATATTATTTCTCTTAATTATCAACCACTTCTGATGGTAAAAATTAATCATACAGTAGTAATAATTATCATTTCTTAAATATACAATTTTTATGGCTATAATTCTAAAATATTTCATTCACTTCAAGGAATGAAATAGATGTAATAAATTCATAACATGTATATAATATAATAATATAATAGCTATAATAAACGAATGCATTTAGTAACTTAATTCAAATATTTCTAAATAATTACTTAAAGTTAATAAAATTATCCAAATAAAATATATATGATTATATAGAGAACTAAAATCTTTAAAACAATATGTAATTTTAAGTAATAATTTGATAATTACCATGTAATGTATGATTACATAATACATCAATAGCAATAATATATGATCATGAAATATGTTGTATCTAGTAACTTTATAGCTATTGCAGTACTAAATGGAAGATAATATATAAACATATAATCACATTATAAAAAAAAAAATTCTTTCAATCAAATAGTAATCGATATTTAATTCGAGATAAAATTTAGTTTACAAAATCCGCTAAAGTATATTGAACTCTTCAAGAGTTTTAGTGATTAAAATCATAAATAAATCATGACAATAAGTAAACCAGAACACTTAATGTTCAAAAATATTTATATGCTTCAGGCATGATAAATCTTTCAGAAATTATATGTAATTTTATTATCAAATAAGCAAATAATATCAATTAATTACATACTAATATATTACAAAATTGGCAAACAGTAAAAACTTATTGCATTCATTATAAAAAATATTTATTTTTACAATCAATGTCAATCCATTGCAATAAATATCATAAAATAAATAATATTTTACTACTTCATTGTTTATTGCATGAATATCAATTATACTCTTTTGGCATCATATTTTTCAATATTTTGAATTGCAGGTCCAAAAATTCATATTGAATGCAATTAATATCTGTATTTTTCAACAGATTTAATTTTAAAATTCTCAATGTGTTGAAAATATCAACGTTAATATTTTTATACAGAAATATTGTTGACAACTTTATCGTTTTCGATTCCTTTTAATGACAAATAACATTTTGAGATCTCTTATTTAATTTTAGGTACCTGAACTACTTTAAAGATTTAAAAATTAGTTATGTCATAAGTCTCTTCAAGAATATCCGCCTCCATAATATGACCATATGGATTTATTTGCTCCATTCCATTTGTAGATTTTATTTTTATTTGGAACCAAATAATTTAACTTATAAGGCAAATTGTCCTATCTGGACATTGTTCTGAATGGGAGCATTTGAAGCTAATACAAATGAGATTTAATAAATCTCTACACACTAACAAATACATTACTATCATAATTAACTAATCTTTTGAACTTCAGATCTAAATTACAAACAATGTATTTATTATTTTATTTATTTTTAACTGTTTTCTTCCCCCTAACATTAGAAAAGTTATTAATCAAAATGCATTTTTTCAACTAAAAATTGCAATAGAGGAATTTTATGATTTTTATTGGCGTAATGCATTAAGTATTGCTTACATCAATATTATGTATCCATATATAAAAATAATACTATTATTCTCATAAAAATATCTAGCAATTAACCAGATGTATTTAGTAAAGATTTTTGCTAGACCTTGGAGTATGAACATGTACAAGAAGCTTATTATTAGTGGTTATGCCCTAGGCCATACGTTTGGTTCTTTATGTAATGTCACATTTCATTTTATAAAATTGGATTTTTTTCATTTTATTATATTTTGGCATGTTAGAATATAATAATATTTCTAAATAACAATTTAATGTTATTTTGACTATCCCTAGTTATTTATCATTAAAGGAATAATGATAAATAAAATTAGTACGAGTTTGATTGATAATCATAAGATTATGATATAGAGTGATATAAATCAAACTTGTAGGTACTCATTGGCATGTTAGAATAAAGTATTGGATTGACCCGCTATGATATACGTACTACATGGATTAATGTCATTGGTGATCTTATAATAGTTATGTTATTGATCCTTAGACCTGAGATTATTATAGTATCCTACATGAGGAACATTATGTTTTGATATAACTAAATATTATCTTTAATCGGATAATAATAAAGGTTATGATTGGACATGGTGATAATCATATAGATATTAATGAATAATCAAGATGAAATTTATCCCTATTTTATGAGAGAGATATCTATTGGACCCCTCGATAAGTAGGACTGAGAAATGCATGGCTATGCTTAAATGAATTAATAGAGCGATTAATGTCATTTGATATTATTAGTCTACTTAGTGATCGACAAATTATATGTTTGAACTATATAAGTTTGACATGGAATTTATGTTCATACAAGATATCATGTGATAAAGGAATATAACATGTTCTATGAGGTTAAAATTGAATTATTGATATTCATATTATTTGGGTAGTCATAATATCTTGCTAGATGCCGCTTATGACTTGTGGGCACATGATGGGACTGGGGCCCACGGCCAATATAATATGAACCTATTAGATCACACATATAGAATATGATGTGTCACACCCTTCACGTAACAGTCATTTTCGATGCGAAACTTAGCTGTAAACGGTAAATTTTTTTCCATCACCGATCAGTTTCGATATACTTCAAATACATTTACATCAAATTCTTAATCAATCGATAATCTTATAAACCATTAAAACATACATTAAATAAATTCATGCCAAAAACTTACACCAAACACTCACTCATCAACAATCATAACAACAATTAGAATACAGTTAAATCTTTTACCTTAATTGTATAAAGTATATACATGCCAAAATACAACTCGATTTAGCACTAATTCTTCTTTTTCGATCCGGCTCCACTGTGTACTATGCTTTTGCAACACTTCATAACCTGCACGCAGTAAACACTACGTGCTGAGCACTAGATATGCTCAGTGGTGACTACTAATCTTAGAATTTTTCAAATAAAGCATAATTACATAAATTATGCTACTCTTATTCTTATTTCATTAAACATTTTCTTTTACTTCAGTCAACATTAATTTCATTATTAACTCATATTTTGGTAATTATTGTTCTTTTGTTTTCAATCTTTCAACGTTACTTTACACTACCTTCTTAGGTGAATCAACTTCAGATTTTCTTTTACTTTTACGCTTATTCTTTACTATAGCTTTTACTTTTACTTAACTTTCATTTTATCTTTTTAATCACAGCGATATAATTATCATTTCATTTAGCAGTTTATATTGGTACTCATGTCTTTTGTGGTACCAAATTTATAGATTATTTTATTTCTTGATTTATTGTTGAGTTATCCAATATGTGCTATAATTACACTTCTTGCTATTTATTTTTTTATTTTACTTTAACTTTTAACTAATAAACACATTACTATTTAAAGACTTTTAAGCTTTATTGCAAAGTGATACAGCTATTTTGGGGCACTTTGCATTCATTTATGCAAAAATCAAGTCTCCTTCCCTACTAGAAAAATTGACTCGCTAGTTTTTTTGTATTTTTGACATTCGGAGGCCCATTTGATCTCAACTTCACTTCAAATTTCAACCCCGGGCTCACCATGGCCACTACTTTCTATCGGTCCAATAAAATATTTTTAACTTTCGGGTGTCCTTTCGGCCCCGAGAAACACTATTTACTGTCGAAAAGTACTGTTCACAGCTGACCCGGTGTTGAGCCCATTACATGATGAATGGACTAAGGGTTAATTTGAGCATTTTGAATTTTATTTTATGAAAAATTAAAATTCGAAATAAATAAATATTAATTAGGATTAATATTATAATTTTATTTTAAATAAGAAATAAAGTATTTCTTATTTTAATAAGAAATATATGCCCGAAATTCTCTCTCTCTTTTAATTAGGGTTAGGCCAAATATATATATTTATGATATATATGGTTTATAATCCTAACACACACATCTAAGAGGGTGAGTCGTCACTTTGAGAAAGTGAAGAGATAAATTCATTTTCTGTAACTTTAGCTGCCAAAGAAGGGAGCTAGCAGCCCCGGTGAATTCGTTCCTCGTGTTCGAGTGTGGATACTGGTAGATGGTGTTCATTTCGTGTGAGGCAGCACCTCTAAGATAATTTTACCCTTCAAAAGGTTAGTAATCATTACTTTCTTTTCATTGAATCAATTGAATCGCATGGATCCTAATGGGTTTCATTATTTTCCCTGCGTTTTATTTTTATTTTTCCTATGTCAAAACCCAACAATTATAACAATCTTTTATCCACAACGCATGATCACTAACATTATCAAGAAACATATCTTGATTGCATAATTTAAAAATTGTGCATTTAATTTGAATAATCTCACAAACTACAGGTTGTGAGTTGATAATAAACACATAAATAATCATTTTATATATGCATCTTTCAAAAATTATAAATCATTTGAATGGTTCACATGATGGATAGTGGGTCCACATATATTATCTTTATTCATTCCATAAGGAAGGGAATTCGATCCCTTTATTAGCTAGTGATATTTTAGTAATATTTCTTGAGAACAAATAAATTATGAGAATTTTCTTAAGTTGAATTAAAGAAACTTCTGGTTCTCTAATAAACATATAAATTCTCAATAATTTATGCATTATAATTGATCTGGAATAGTCAAACCGATCATGCCAAGTAATCAATTGTTAATTAGTAAACTTCAAGCTTACTATTTTTATTATATCAATATTTATATCAATTGATAAACATCAAGTTGCTTAATATTAATATCAATCAATTAGTAAACTTCAGGTTTACTAATATTCGTGATAATCAATAAACTACATGTTTTTTAATATTTGTATCAATTTTCAAGTTTATTATAATCAATAAACTTCAAGTTTACTAATATTAGTATCGATTAATCAACAAACTTCTGATTTATTGATATTTGAATAATTAATCAACTGCAGGTTACTATTATCTATATAACAATTAGTAAACTTTATGTTTACTAATATTTGTGACAAAAAATAAAATAAATGTTTATTAGTATTTTAATCAATTTTTAAGTTTACTATAATCAATAAACTTAAGATTTACTGATATTAATATTAATTAATCAATAAACTTTATATTTACTGATATTTGTATAATTGGTAAGTAATAGGTTATTATTATTTGTTTTACAGTTAGTAAACTTCAGGTTACTAATATTTGTATTTATTAGTAAACTTCGAGTTTACTAATATTTGTATAAAAATAAAATCAAAAAATATATTACTTATCTTATACAAAGTGGATCTCGAGTATTTCTCTTTCAGTCTCAAAATGATATCCATTTCAGCGAATATCTTTTAAAATTAAATTTTTGCGAAACATATTAGAAAAATAATATATTTCATAACAAATTGTATGTATGTAATTGTATTATAACTCTTTAGGAGCCTTCAAATAATTGTATTACACATAACAAAAATATACATATAGTAAATTGAAAACCAAAATATGCTTTACATAAAATATATTCATCATATATATAATAAAAGGATCAAAATATAATTAAGCAAGGATCAATTTGCAATTATGCAAAACAAATTACAAAAATCATATAAATGTCCACTGCAAAATGAATGGCAATGGAAAATGCTATTCCCATTTTTTCTTAATAATTTCATTTATTGAAATTTTTAAAATTTATTGTTGGGTATAATTACACAATCCTTAATTAATCTCATTAACTAATGAGAATTAAAATAATTCAAAATTTACGAAATAAATTTATTTACCGTTTTATCTTGTAAATTAAAATTCTTGATTCATTCGAGTCGGGTTATCATAAACCACCAACTTCCTATAATCAATAGAGACTATTGTACTAATAACGTGTTGTGAAATTAATTTAGGCAAAGATAGATATAGTATTAATAGAAAATTTTTTCTTATTAATCATCACCACTGAATAGCCATAACAGGATATTTATAGGTACAAAATAAAAGAGATAGATTTCTACTAGAATTGGAAGAAAGATGAGTTTGATAGTCATCCAAATATTTCATAATTCTCACAATATTATTAACTCTACATTTACTATATTCTTTCATAAATTAGTGCAAAATATCGTTTAATAAACTTAAAAAAGAAAATGATTCAAAATTTTATTATTTCTATTAGTATCTTTAATTTTATATGTTTTATGAAATACGTGATTCAATATACTCCATTTATAAATAAATATTCACTTTTTATTTTTTACCAAAATTACAAAAGACAATAATTAGTCAAATATTTATTTACCCTTCCCAAACAGGAGAGATCAAAGAGCAAATTGGTTTGGAATAGTATAAATTTTGAATATTATTTATATTTTAAAAATTTAATGAATATTTATTGTGATAATGGCATAATTGGAATAAAATGTTTAAGTTTTCTTTGGACATTTAATTTGGAACCTCTATGAATTAATTTGGAACTTCAATCAATTATTTATAGGTACTATAATTGCAGCTAAATATATTGTATATCTTCAAACTAGGGGTGAGCAAAAAAAATCGAAAATATAGTTAATTGCAAAACTGATTCGAAACCGAACCGATTTTTACGGTTAACCGATCCGATAAATTCGGTTACGATTTTCAATTTTTACATTTTTTGTTAATGGTTACGGTTTAAGTTTTTAAATACCGGTTAACCGTTAGTTCATGGTTAACCGGTTCATATATATATCTTCATTTTTTTCTATTTCTCTCTAAAATTTATATATAATAATACATTAAAATATATTTAAATTATATTTTTATTTTTATAGCTTAATTTTTTATACCTTAATGTTTTATATTTTCCTATAAAATTTATATAATACTTTAAACTAAATCTATATTATATCATTCTCTTTAATTATATATCAATATTTATATATAATATCTAATTAACTTTTATATATATTTTTTTATCATATATTGATGTTCATATTTTAGTTAATAGCATTTAATTACATTATTATCCAAAATTTTATTTGACTTAGAATCAAACACAGTAATTTTCAATAAATATCAAATATATTTTATAATATTAGTTATTAATTTATAAAACATGAATTTTTGCTAGTAAATTATGTTTGTTTTGTAATTTTTATATTAAATTACTTTACACATTGAAAATGCAATTGAACTTTGTCTATTTTTTTTTAAATAATTTTATGTTATAAATTTTAATGGTTAACCAAACCGAAATCAATGGACTGGTTAATGGTTAATTATTTTGAAAAATCGATATTAATGGACTGATTAATTTTTTTACTTATGGACTGGTTAACCAGTGCAAAGTCACCCCTACTTCAAACATAGTATAATTATTATTTGCAATATTATTAAAACTAATTAAAAGGAATAATTACTTATCGTCCAAATTGATTATGCTTACATTTCTTAATTATCATTGCCCCCAAATGCTCAGGCCTTTCATTCATCATTGTAATATGGATTATAAGATTGTCTATTATCTCTGTTAATGCAGATAGAGTAACAAATTTATAGTTCACTAGCAAATAATTTATAAACTATATAAAATTTTAAACTCTACCAACTCAAATTTCTAAACTCTACTACTTCAATGGAACTCCATTTCTCTAATTAAGATTTTCAATTTACCCCTTAGTTTAGTAGTCATTCGGATAGTTTTCTTTGTACATTATAATTATATTAGCTATATAGAGTTTATAGAGTTCAGTGTTGAGAGAGACCCACCTAAAAATGAAAAAAATAATGAGTTTTAGTTTGAAGGGGATGCATTTTCCATGTGTGCCGTGAGAAGAATTTTTTTTTTGGTACAAATGAATTTTAGATTTTTCTATTTCGACCCCTTAAATTTTTTTTATAAATAGAAGAAAATGAAAATCTAAGATAAAAAAGTAATGACTCCATATTTTAGAAATTATGTCTTTAAATATCCACGTTTCCACTAAAACAATTTAGAATAATTATTTAAGGTAGTGAGTAGGCTGTCAAAATATGCACATACCCAAAACCCCGCTCAAATCCGCTAAAAAAAATTGATCCAAACCCAATTTAAACTCAAAAAATGTTCAATGAGCCAAACCCAAAAATTGCCAATTTAAAACTACTAGTGAGTATTTAAATTTTTTTAAATTTAATTATAAATAATTCAAATAATTAGTTTCTGTTGCCATCATTCTTGTTGTCATTATTATTATATTATAAGAAAATATAGAAAATATTTAAAATATTCATATTTAATGTAACAAGTGTCTAATATAAACCAAAACGGTTGAAACACTTGGATTTTCTTTATCCGTTGGTGTTAGAAACCCATCCATCTCACAAAAAAAAAAAAAAAAGTGTGCCTAATAAGTAATTAACCTCGATTGGAATTATTGGTGGTAAACAGATTGGATGTATTTGAGTTAGGTATATAAACATGCTGGAATGAATTGGATTACACCATGATCCCAATGAATAATCGTTAAATGGGTCTTCAACATATTGAGGGCATAAACAGGTAAGATAATAAATAGATTAAACTTTATACCTTACTTTTTTTTTTAATCTTTTTAAAATATTTTTAATTAAAAATAAAAAAAATATGCATGCATAACATATATAAAACTAATTATTTTTATACTGAAGTTGTACAAAATATTTATAAAATCACAAATAAAATAAATGTTTTATAAACGAGTCGAGTCATACAGATGACATAACATGTTGAGTCATTTTATAAATCAAACAAGTCAGATTATCAATATAATGTGACAAATCTATTGGATTTAGTTCATATTTGTATATATGAATTTGATCGAATTTGAAAATCCAGTAAAAATTTTGGACATGCATTCTATAAGTAAACCTGGCTTGACCCAAATTTGATCAAAAGGGCGAATTTACATTTTTCATATGAATTGCAGGTCTAATCCAACAATATATTATTATTATAGTTTTGTAATTTTTCAATTAATTACATATATAATTTTAAAAATTTTAAAATAATTACTAATATCTAATACTTGGATCCAATCCAATAGTTACGAGCTCAGTCTAGGCTCAAGCCCAATTGCTGCCTATCAGCTCATAAGTCTGTTGACCACTTACACTGAGAAAAGTGCTCTGACAGTTTGGTCAGACCTGACAACCGATCTATCCACGCCATGTTGCTTGTCACATCAAGTTGGCCATACTCTACAAGTTATCACATCAGATGCCCTAAACCTACCTACTACAGATGTGGGAGATTTGATACTCAAGTACTCTAGCCTTATAGGCTCTAGCCACTTAGGTACTATAAATAAAGAGAAAGACTTCATGAATAAGGTATTTCGCACATTACTACTCTCTCACTACACTTTTTCTCTCTAAATCCTCTCTAACTTATATATCAGAGTGTTAATCCTCTACACACTAGGTGTAGTCTTTGTCTATTTTTCAGATTGGCTTGCAATGCTTATAGATCGATTCAGCTAATTCTCACCTTCATCTTTCTCTCTTTATAAGTTTTAACATTTCAATATTTATCATTTTATGCTCTCGTTGAGAGACGAAGATAGACAAATCACAAAGACAAAATGACAAATCTAGTAGGCAAGAGGAAAACAGAAGAGAATAATTACATACTAAGACTGACAAAACTCCACATGAGCTTTTACCTTTTTTTTTATGATGATGAGCTTTTCAATGTTGTTAATCAACTTGATGACTCTACTCCCATCACTGCTAAAAATTTCAAAACTTTCTTAAAAGGCTTTGGTGGAAAGTTGCGAGAGAAGCTCTTGCATTTGATTAAGAATAATAAACAATCTTATATGCCTACTGAGGATAATGAAGAAGAAAGTAGGCTAAAAAAAGAAGGTGGAGCCCAACCTAGGAACAGGGGAAATGGCATAGTTATTAGTGAAAGAAGGCATCGCTTGGGAACTCACCCAAGCATGTAGGAGCATAACTATCATGGCAAGGGCAAAAAGAAGCTAAATCCCTTTGATGTCTTAACTAAAGATAGTGACAGTGACATTGACATAGAGGAGGACAATGACTGCTTCCCCTCACACTCTAGTCGCCAGAAGGTGCATGATAATTTATCATTTATGTGCACTCCTAAAAGGTATAAGTACAAGAAGGATAGTCCCGTCGCTAACAAATATGAGAAATAGTTCATGCAAACCATCAAAAAATTTAACTTAGGTCACCCTAAGAAGCTTGTGTTTAGCGGGAATATTATCTTTCCATTTTGCCGATAGATTAGAGAAATTAAGCTCCAACGCCGGTTCACCGAAGTAAAGATGCCTAGATATAATGGGAAAACAAACCCTAAAAGCTACACATTTGAGTATTTGACCAGATTCAAATGTACTCTTATGATGATAAAGTATTTTGTAGAGTTTTCCCTACAACATTGGCCAATTATGCTTTAGATTGGTTTTATAGTCTTCCTCCAACTCAAAGACTACACCTGGTGTGCAGGGGATTAGCATGAACTATTTTAGGCTTTTCACTCAATGACTACATCTAGTTTTAGGTAACTTAGAGAAATCTTCACTACAAGATTCATTGTTCAAGTAAAGACCCATAAAATTGTGAATGATTTAATAAATTTGAAATAGAAGAAAGGTGAAATCCTAATAGACAATATTGATAGATTCAAGGCTTTAGCTTTAGAGATCATAAATTACACCCCAAGATGGCTACCACAATCCTCTCGAGTAGTATTAGAAACCCACCACCATTTCAATTGTTGACAACCTATCCCCTAATTGATTTTAGTGACTTAATGGATAAGGCAAACCAATTCATACAATTGGATGATGCTTTAAGAGCTGATCCACAAGCCTTTGATGATCATAACCCAATCGGATAGGAAGGCCAAGCTTTAAAAAGCTCAAATAGAGGTGGAGTTTCAAAAGGCTTAGGTAAAAGAAAGAATTTTGAGCACTTTCAGTCTAATTGTTGAGGATATACTCAAGAAAAAGTTTACACTCCACTCAATTCGAAGCCCTTGAAGGTGCTATTGTGGATTAAAAGTTACCACAATAAGGTGAATTAGCCCAAAAAGATGTCAGACCAATCTAACCCATATAGGGATAGATTGAAATACGGTGAGTTTAATAGGGATGTAGGTCACACCACTGATGAGTGCAAAACACTCAAAGAAAAGATTAAAAGATTGATTTAGAGAGTTTCTCTAAAACGGTTTATGGCTCAAAAGCCAAAGATCCTGTGCTAGTCCATTGAAGTTAAAGAAAAGTATGATGATTATGAAGATAAGGATAAAAGGAAGTTGGGTCCTTTAGATCAGCATAGGCAGTGCTTTGGCATAATTAATGTTATCGTTAGGGGATCGTCTTATAGAAAAGACCTTAGTAATCGAAAGAAAAGGCAGAAAGTAATATACTTATTTGCTTAAGGTGAAAGCTCACTCTTTGTCACCATATCCCCACAGGATGCTAGAGACCTCAAATTCCCCCACGAGGACACCTTGGTAGTGCAAACAACCATCTATAACTTTGAAGTAAAAAAGATCTTAATGGACAATGGAAGAGCTATCAATGTACTTACTTTAGATGCCTACAAGAAAATGAAGCTTTCGATCATCAAACTTTGATCTGATTGTATTCCCTTGATAGGCCTCGGCAATCCTACAATTCCTATCGTAGGCTCTATTGATCTTTTTGTTGAACTAGGAGATGAGGCCGTCATCCATACATATAAGTCTACTTTCATGATTATTGACATGTCATTTACCTATAATTCCATCTTTGGCAAGCCACTGCCCTTTCAGATTGGTGCAGTCACTAACATTAGATATATGGTGATGAAAATTCCCACTGAAAGAGGGATAGTCATATTAAGAGGCAATCAGAAGGCCACCAAAGAAGCTTGTATGGCTAGGTTGAAAAAATGTAGATAGGCCTCTTATGTAGTGGAGCTTAAAGAGTATAAGGATAAAGGGAAAGTAAAAATGCATGTTGATGAATACATGATTCAGTATGAGCTGGCTCTCGAAAACAAATATGGCAATTAAATCAGGTCTAGATGAGACAACGGGAGTAGATATTTTCTAGGTGATGATGCTAAATCATGTATCCCTTATTTGGTCGCCAGAAGATATCATTGGCATTGACTAAGATGTCATTATGCACAAGCTTAACTTGAACCCTAGTTTTTCACCTGTTAAGCAAAAATTGAGAAGGCATGCACTTGATAGAAACAAGTTTGTTGTTGAAGATGTGGATTGGCTCCTTAAAGCTAGAGTCATTTGAGAGGTGTAATATCTTGAATGGTTTGCAAATGTAGTGTTGATAAAGAAGAAGAATGACAAGTTGAGATTGTACATAGACTTTACAAATTTGAATAGAGTATTCCCCAAAGATAGCTATCCGTTGCCCAGTATAGATTAGCTTATTGATGCTACAGCTTGTCACAAAATCTATTCACTTCTCGATGCATATACAGGATATCATCAAATCTTAATATGTCTATTAGACTAGGTGAAGACAAGCTTCATCACCAATGAGGGCATATATTCTTACAATGTGATGCCCTTCGATTAGAAAAATGTAGGTGTAACTTACCAATGTCTAAGGAATAAAATATTTAAGGATCAAATCGACCAGAATATGAAAGTCTGCATAGATTAAATGATCATCAAAAGGAGAAGCCGATATGATCATGTAGCAAATTTAGCTAAGGTACTTATGACCTTAAACCAATTTCAAATGAAGTTTAATCTTGAAAAATACACATTTGGGTATCTTCTAGTAAATTTCTCAACTTCATAATGTTACAATGGGGCATTGAGGCAAACCTTGAGAATATCCAAGCAATCTTGGATATTCAACCACCTCGAAGCATTAAATAAGTTTAGAATTTGAATGGGAGGCTCACTACCCTAGGCAGATTCATTTCTTCCTTAGCCAAATGCTATATTCCCTTCTTCAAGCAGCTAAGAAAGGATGAAAACTTTAGCTGGGAGAAGATTATCAAAAAGCATTTGAAGAGCTAAAGAAATTCTTATCTGAGCCTCCCCTGCTAAGTCGACCTATGCTGGGTGAAAATTATATCTTTATTTGTTAACTTTTAGTGAAGCAATTACAGTTGTCTTAGTTTGGAATGAGGAAAATTAGCAAAAACCCATCTATTATGTCCACCAAGTTTGAAAGTTTCATAACTTAAGAAGAATTTGGCTGAATAATTGATTATAACTTTAATATTTTGCATCGAAAAACTTAGGAGATAGTTCGAAGCCCTCACCATCATAGTTAGATCAAATTATCCACTTAAGAAGCTACTTCAGATGCTAGATCTTGATGGAAAGCTTGTTGAATAGGCTTTAAAATTATAGTCATTCGACATCAAGTATAAGCTCATATCAACCATCAAAACTTAAGTTCTAGCAGACTTTATGGCTGAATTCACTGGAAAAATACAACCAAGCCCAAAATATAAAGAGGTTATCTGAGAGCTGATAATATATGGTGCCTTGAATGAACTTAAAGGAGGAGTAGGAATTGTTTTGCATGGTCCCTTCAATATCAAAGTGCAGTATGAGAATAACCATTGAAAAAGTCCACAGAGATTGCACAAGCTAGGTTGATTTTCTTACAAAAGCCACCTTAACCAATCAAAATTTTGTTGATGAAAATGTTTTGGTCAAAGAATTATCTTTCCCAAGCATTAAAGAGGCCGAAAAAATGGAAATAGATGAAGTAAAAACTTGGATGACACCCATCATTAAGTACTTGTAGATAGGCAGTCTCCTTAAAAATGAAGTAAAGGCAAGAAATATTGCTAGAAAATCTTTGAGCTATTCATTAATCGATGGTCTTTTATATAAAAATACCTTTAGGTTAAGGTTTATGTATAAAGAAGCAGGATACTACATACTCAGAGAAATCCATGAGGGACTTTACAGAGCACATGAGGAATCCAAGGCTATATGGAGGAAAGTATTGCAAACAGGCTACTTTTGGCCTTCAATCTTTAAGAATGCACAAGAGATTGTAAAGCGCTGCCTGTAATGTCAAATTAATGGGAGAATCCTAAGGAAGCCATCTAGTAAGTTGCAGCCGATCAGTATATGATAGCCTTTTGTACAGTGGGGACTTGATATCCTCAAAACTTTCTCACTTAGGAAATGACAAATGAAATTCCTTATAGTCATGTTCGATCATTTCTCCAAATGGATCAAAGCTGAGCCTATGTCCAAATCACTGTTGCAAAGATAAAAAAATTTTCCTCGAAAATAATTGGCTACAGGTTTGGCCTTCCAAGAGTCTTCATCACTGATAATGGCAAGCAATTTGACAACATTGTGTTTAATGTCTTTTGTTCATATTTGGAGATCAACCTAAGCTTCACTTTGGTGGAGCACCCACAAATCAATGGAATGACCAAATTCTTAAATAGGACCATAGTTGAGGGATTAAAAAAAGAGGCTAGGAGAGGCAAAAAGGAATTGGGCGAAGGAGTTTAATAGCGTACTTTGGTTTTATAGAACATCGGCCAGAGCAGGTACATGCCAAACTCCCTTCTCCTGAGTCTATAAATAGAAAGTCATCATTCTAGTAGAAATTGATCTTCCTTCTCTTATAATCGAGTCCTTTATCAAAGATCAAAATCTCGATGAAAGAATGATGGAGCTTGATCTGATTGAAAAGAAATATGAGGATGCCAGTGCTAAAATTGTAGCATACAAGTAAAAGTTTTCTAATTACTTCAACACCAAAGTTAAACCCAGAACCTTTAAAGTCAAGGACCTTATGCTACGTAAGGCAGAGATTGGTAGAGGAAACTCTGGTGTAGGCAAACTAATACCCAATTAGGAAGTTCCATTTGTGGTGGTGAAGATCACTGGTCCCAACACTTACAAGCTGCGAAGCATGGATGGGTAAAATGTCCCAAGAATGTTGAACACAATGGCCTTGAAGAGGTATCATTCATAATAGTGTTCCCAAAACTTTGATCGGATAATGATGATACTGTCGATCGAATGATTGTATTATATGCTTCATTAAATACCTCTGTTGATTGAAACTAAAACTTATGATGATTGCAGGTTTTTCTCCTAATTTACAAGTTCTTCAACTCGCAAATTAGTCGACCTATTAATTGCTTGTGCTTATTTATCAGATAAGGCTGAGTACTTATGATTTACAAAGAATTATTACAGACATACAATTATTTACAAATTATACAAGTCTCAGATGAAAAGTCAAATTTTAACTAACAAATCAGAATGTAGAATAGAAAGCATACATAAATTTAAAATTGCATATAATCATTGATGTGAAATGTTTACATGAAGAGATACTATTTCCAAAATCCATAATTTACAATGGAAAGATAAATAAATATTCCAATACATTGGAGTTGAGCTAATTTCATGATTCGCTTCAAAGAGTTGAGCTAATTTCCTGGTGTTTCTACTGCTAGAATTTCTTCAAAAGTGATATCTTTACCTAGAAGAATAGATCTTTAAGTCTAAAATAGAGCACTTCAACAAGAAAAATATGGTAGATTATGCCATGGATATCTATAAGAGCTTGATCTCACTGAGCATCTTTTGGGTTAGATTGCCTCTTTTGAGACTCTTGACTCTCAGCAGCATTCCCTTGAGGGATATCTTTGATGTGGCCACTAGGATCAGGCATGATATTTTTCTTTTCCTCTTTTTTTGTTGTCATCTTCAAAAAGCTTGGGTAAAGACTCTAGATCAGTCAAGAATGAAAGATCAGATTTAGGGAATCTCTCTTAGCAGACCACTCGAATTCGCTCAAACATCTTGGCCTGAGCTCTGTATAACTCCTTTAAAAGTTACTCTTTCTTATCCTTGATCTGCTTTAAGTGCTCGAATGAAAGTCATTTTTTTCTTTTTAAAGTTCAGCTTTAGTTGCCTCTAGAGAAGTGATATTCACTGCAATGATGGTCTTAGTTGAATTCAGATCGACCTTTACAGCTTTTAGATCGACCTTTAATTTGTCATTTTTGCTCTTATGTTTATCAAATTTAGTTTCTTTGCCCTTTAGTCTATTGTTCTCCGCTTTTAGCTTGTCTATTTCAGGTTAAAAAGAGGAGAGGGTAGACTCGTGTGCCTATTTAAAGCTTTAAAAAGCCTTTTCTTGTTTCCTGACTAGCGTGTCGAAGGAAGCCTGATGCTCAAGCTCTATTTTAAAAGCCTTTTCTTACTTTGTGATCTGATGTAGCTCATATTGTAGTTGATCCCTAGTTTGCTTCGGATGTTAGTGTTTGTCGATTATATGTCAAATCCTTTGAGAAACTTGAAATATAAAAATATATAACTTGGATTAAACCTAGTTGTTAAACACCACAACATAATTTAATTGCAAAAGTGCATAAAGACTTACCATCAACGACAACATGTAAGATCAGTTTCTATGTATTCTTGAAAAGTAAAGAACTAGGCATCAATTGGATCTTTCTCTAAAAGAAGGCCCTCAGTCAAGTACTCTCCTATGCATGGGTTCCTTACAGTAGCCAGATCCTTATAATGATCATTTAGGATCTGGCTCAAGGGAATCTTTGGAAATACAGTCACACTACAAAAAAATGCAGAATAGTGATGAAAATTAGCGAGGATAATAATATTTGTTGCTAAATGCTCCATTTAGCGATAACATTGCGATGAAAAATGATTTTTGATACAAATATTGTTAAGGGCTAGTGGGAAAACAAATATTGCAATAATTTAGCGATAAAAAAATTTGTAGTTGCTAATCTTGGATGCCAAAATTTTGGTGCAAAAAATAATGACAACTTGGCGAGCACAAAACCCTCGCTAATGCTTGATTCATGGCACAGATGATATATGAACCATATTACTAGCAATGCTATACACTTGTAAATAATAATTTATTAATTAATATATATATTTTTATATTAAATGTTTAGTAAATATAAATTTTTTATTTTTTAGTTTATTGTTTATTATTTAAATAATGAAATTTCAATATTAAATTAAGAAAATAAAAAAGTTCACATCAACATTTAGCTAGGATAGATCCCATGCTAAATTTAACAATAACAATATTTGTCACCAAAATCCATGCTATAATTTAGCTAAGAACTTATCCTCACTAAAATGTAGCGATAACTTTAGTTCTCGCTAAAATTTAGCGGTAACTTTAGTTGCAAAAGTTAGCGAGGACATTAATCCTCGCAAAAGGTAGTGAGGACTAAATCCTTGCAAAAGTTAGCAAGGATTTTAATCCTCGCAAAAGTTAGAGAAGACTTTAGTCCTCACTAAATTCAGCTAGGATGACTTTTGTTACAAAATTTTTGTTCTTGCTAAACTGGTTTAGCAACGAAAAATCATCATTTATCGAGGACTTTTGTCGTCGCTATTTTGTATTTTTATTGTAGTGACATTTGCCCATACAAGGAAGGTTCTCCATGAGAAATTCAAAAAACCTCTCCATGAAGGAATATTAGATGAGCCTCCATTGTTAAAGATGGATAGACAGATGGTGGAGAAGTATATGCCCCTGAGGAGGGACCATCAACTTGCAATGAGCCCCTTTCTGAAGGAGATAGATCGGTAGGTAGGACTTCATGGCTTCTGGTTGATCAGCTAGGTGTAGACACTATGATCCGAAATAGCCTAGATTAGGGTTACCCGATGATGATAAATTAGTTATATTACTTACAGAGAGCATGGATCTCAAAGTTTCAGCCTTGATTTCCACATTTTTATAAACATTTTTGTGGATTTCAACTTTGATTTTCCAAAGGTTTTGAAAAGATTGCAGAGATCTTAAGTTTTGGCCTTTGCCAATGATAGAAGACATCTATCATGAAGGGATGGCTATCTGTGGCTGTTTTCCTCTAGTTCAGGTCAAACTCATGGGTATTTTTATAATTTTTTGAAATTGTATAAGGGACGACCATTTGTCAACTATAAATGCCCATTTGTGGGGTTACTTCCAGATTTTTCACATTTTTCAATTTTGAAAATCTTGGATAAATAGCAAATTTTTGGAGGATCGAATCTAGGATGGATTAGAGTTAAAGTTAATCTCTAACTCCTCCCTAGTTATTTAAGAAAAAAAATTAGGTTTTGAAAAAAAGGCTTGCTTGTGAAAAAGAGAAGCGAATTTTTGAGATAGAGAAGTTCAATTCTCTATTCTTTGAAATCTCAAGCTTCTAAATAATTTTTCTTTCATACCAAACAAACACCAACTTATCTTTAACATGGGAATCAAGGACTAAGGCTTAGAGCATGGTTTACAAAGTTACAAAATTGTAATTTCTGAAGGTAATATTTTAGGCTCTGCTCACTTTCTCTCTCTAAATTCATGTTATGCTCATCTAGTTAAACATGCTTATTTGTTAATTATGATGCCATGTTTCATGTCATTGTGTTAGTTATTGCATTAGTTAGTGATCTTTGTTATGCTATGAATATTTAAATTGTTCAACATGCATTAGAATGGCATGATAGATTTCTTGATGTCCTCCTATTGATATATTAGAATATTTTGATTTAAATCACACTAGTTTGATTTAAATCACACAATTGCATGTGTTATACTATGTTGGCATGATTCGAATCCCATTCATTGTTCTTGTGTAGATTAAACAAGTTTTAAGGTCAAAGAATTGCATTTTTAGGGCTTAAACTTGATTTTCTTTGTTTAGGCTTGTATTTATTGCATTCTACCTCTCCCTCAAGTGACAGACATGTAGAAGACTCGACAAATAGCCATATATCAATACGACAAATGGGACATCATGGTGTCTATCTCATCCTATCTCTCCTTCTTCTTTTGGCCGTATGTCCTATATCTAAGCATTTGTGGCTCTATTTGGCCTTTTTTAAGAATATTTGTGTATTATTTTGTTAATTTAATACATTTGCACGTTTATATTTATTTTTAAGCCTCATTTTGCTTCTGCTTTGCATGATTTGCATTCCATTCTTCTATTTTTTTTGTATGTTTTTATGAGTATTTCTAGTTAATTAATTAATTTATTTTGATAATTGATTAATTTTAATTTCATATGCTAATTAATTTGCTTCCTTTTTTTTTTGTTTAAGCGATTTTGTTTCCTTATTTTGGAGTACATTTTGGGAGATTAGCATATTTTGGAGAATGTCTTTCATGCAGCTTTTCTTTCTCTTCTTACCCCTTTTTACTGCATTTACTTATTTTTGCATTATTTAATTATATCTTATGATTGGTGCACTTTATGCGTTCATTTCTTTTTATACTTTAATTATTATTCCTCATGTATTTTTAATTTTGGGGATGTAATAGTTTAGAAAAAAGGATTTTCTTGGCACAATTAATAGAAATGACTTAAATGATTTTTACTTAATTAAATTGGGTTTCTTAAATAAAATGGACCAATATATATATTTTTATCCCAAAACCACATAATAAAAAGAGTTATATTTTTATCAAAATTGGGATCACTTATCATATGTTTTCTAAAAATTGATAAAGACTCTTCATCTTTCCTTTTGTAAATATGCATGAGGGAACCAATATTTTCAAATCTAATAAACATCCCGATTTATGTATATATTTTAATTTTCAGTTTAGACGGTTTGCTTTTGTAATCAATTAAGTAGCATTGTTTGCTTTATTTTTTACCTAATTAATTGATTTGTTTATTTAATCATATTTTATCGTGTGATAAGGGAGGTAGTGGATTAATAAATTAAATCTAAATAAAAGAAAAACCTAACTGGGATGCCAAGTAAGAGTGATTTCTTGAATACCAATCTCTGTTTGGACATCAAAAGATTGAGATTCATTTCCAACATTCTATTGGGTGGCAAGTTTGTGAAACTTACCTCTTTAAGCCCACATTAGATGCCTTCATGGATTGACCATTAACAATAAATTGGATCTAAAAACTCTTTTTATTATGAAGTGGCCAATTTATAAGTTATAGCGAGCCTCATCTGGTCTTAAACCCTAAAAGTGGACCTTCGAGAAACAATTCAAAATAGAGCGGGCTTCAACGCATGTCAGACCAGGGAATTGGCAATTAGAGTAGGAGGTTAATCATCTATAACGATAATTGGGGATAGCTTCATGACAGTTGAAAGCCAACCTCTTTTGTTAGCATTTGAAATGGATGTATCCTTCCCCCTTGTCTCATTGTTGATCAAAATGGCAGCCTCCTCGATCAATTTCCTTGCAATCGAATCCATTTCCTTTTATCTCACTCCTCATCTTTAAGTGATAAAGCTAACTGGTCTCAATCTTTTTCTTCAGCTCTTCATCCTTTTTGGCAGTTATCTTTGCCAACCTTTTTTTTTTGCTGCTTCACTAGCCATCTCCTCTGCAAGTAAGTTAAAGAAAGATTAAATTAGATTCAAAAAGGGAAGAAGATAATAAAATAATGTGATCTATCACAGAAAAAGAGAGAAAGAGAGAGAAAATATGGATTGCTCACCATCCCCCTCTTCCCTAGGTGGAAAAGGATCAAACAACTCACTTAGTAGTACATCTAAGTCTACCAGTCTTTTTTTAACCGTAATATCTAGGCTCGCTATGTCATATGGAACCTGTTCTTTCCAATAGCCAGGTCCCCTACACTAATCGGCTCTTTCACTCGGGCCAAACTAACTCCAAATCCATCTTTTGCTCTAACTAGCACAAATTTATCCTTAAATCATTTAATGGAAGTAGGAAATTGAAAAATCTTCTTATCCTTCCTACTTTTGAAATTGAAGAAACCATGTGCATCTAGCCTAGTGGAAATAAAAAAGTAATGGCTAAATAATTTAAGGGTTAGGACATGCTAGGCTAGTAAATCCTGCACATTAGTTTGAAGCATGCTATTGCCTTTCAGGCATTAGGGTTCAATTGATAGGGAGCAACCTTATAAGCTTCTAGCACAGCCTTATGAAACCCAACAAAGGGGAATCTTAACCTAGACTCTAAAATCATGCTATGAAGAATAAAAAATCTTCCACTAGCAAAAGGTCATTCCCTATAGGACATCATAGAAGGGCAGGGGTCGGTATAATATCTAAAAGGAAAATAAAACTATTTTCTAAGTGACTTAGCTTCCTCTTCGATAATCCTAGTATAATCTGCAATTACAGGTTTTCCCCAATACTTCTTTAAAAAACTCATATCAATGCTATGAAAAACTATGGGCATAGATTCAGCCATTTCAATTTAGAAATTCAAAAATTTAAAGAGAAGAAGAAGAAATTTGATGTTAGAAGCTTACCCAAAGAATGAAAGGATCAAGTTGAAACCTAAGAAGGGTGAAAGTTTAAATTTTAAAGAATCTTAGATATGAAATTTCTAGAAGATAGAAGAAATTTGAGAGCAAATTGCCAGAAAATTTTAAAAGCTTGAAAAGAAACCGGTAAAAGAGAAGAAATTGCCTATTTACAAGCAGCAGATGAGTTTTGAAATTCGAATTGGAGACTAATGAGAAAGCATCATGTGGCCAAGGCATCATTATGTTCTAGTTACTGAAGCAACGTTTGACATAGAGTGACATTACATTTAATGTGATGTCTCCACTTTTGAGGCACTCAAAATACGAAAAGATTAATTTTAAGCCTCAAATTTCCTCCGATATTTTAAGTGGATCGGAACATTATAGGTAATAAAATTACAAAAATGTTATCATTTTAAAGATAATCGAACTTAAAATAAGTATTCAAGGCACCGGTTACCTAAGTTCCCTTTGTTTTGATCTTTTGACAGAATGAAATGCTACAAATAGCAAATTTCCAAGTGCTAGTTGCCTAAGTTCCCTTTCCTTTAATCTTTTGATAGATTGTGTAATGGCCTCAATACCGGGTCAGCTGTAAACAGTATTTCCTGATGGTGAATAGTATTTTTCGAGCCCAAAAGGACACCCGAAAGTTAAAAATATTTTATTAGACCATCGAAAAGTATTGGTCATGGTGAGTTCGGGGTTGAAATTTGAAGTGAAATTGAGGTCAAATAGGCCTCCAAATGTCAAAAATATGAAAAAGGTACCGAGTCAATTTTCCCGATAAGGAAGGTGACTTGATTTTGTGTAAATAATTAAAAATAGTAAACAAACTCCGAATATTGCCAAATTTTGCATGCTTACATGAATTTTTGTGTAGAATATTTTAGTGATGAGAATGAAACTTTTTGGTGACACCAACAGTTGTCGAATCGGACTGATAACGGACTTCGATTGAGCCAAAAATTTGCGTGTTAGCTATTTTTGATGTGACAAGAGTGATAGAATTATTTTTGGAGTGATTTGATGGCTGGAAGAGAGATAAATTTGATTGGGCCTTTAGGGGCCTAAATTGGGCCTTTATAGTTAATTGGGCAAAGCCCATTATTTTGGCCCAATTTTGGGCCCATTGGAGAGGTATTTAAAGGCCAGAAATCTGGAGAACGCTCCAGAAATTAGCTCATCTCCTTCCTTCCTCTCCTTGGCCGAAACACCTTCCATCTCTTCTCTCTCTCTTGATTCATAACCACTCAAGATCTCTCCTAAATTTCAACTTAGGAGTTGTAGTTTCATCCCTCTAGATCACTAAAATAGCTTCACTTGATTGATTTGGGCAAATGAAGTTAAGAAATCAAGGAAAGAAAGAAAAAGGGGTAAGTTGGAGCTTGAGAATTTTAGTGTTTTTAATTGATTCTTTAATGGTTTTCCATAGATTTTGAGGTGTAGAATTTGATTATGGGCTTGGATTTTGTATTTGAGAACAAGAAATTGAAGAAAACTAAGCTTGAATGGGCTGCCCTATGTAGGTGAGCAAGTTGAGGGAGGTATTTCCAAGAGTAAAGGCAAGAAAAAGGAGGCTTGAGCTTCCTAATCAAGAGAAAAATTGTAAGTGACTAATTAATCTTTACATTTTCTAAGTTTATGAAATTTTCTTAATTATGTAATTAGTGTAAAAATATTTAAAGTGATTAATTGATGAAATTATGTTAGGGTAAATGAAATTAAACATGAAAGAAGATGAAATGAAGGCTTTAATGAAAGAAAGAAAATTTTTAAGATGAAAAATGTTGGTGGCCGAAATTAATAGGTAGAGAAAATAGTGAGAAAAATGCAAATAAATAAAATATGTTAGCTTAAAATAATAGTAGACATTATAATTAATGTTTATGAATTTTTAGAGAATATTTGGAAATTGTTTGGGAATTTTTAAGATTATGTATAGTGTATGTATTTAATGAAAGTTGTGTTTTATAGTGAATTAAGTCATTATTTTGATGGAAAATGACAATAACTAATAAATAATGCTTAAATAAATTTTATTGACATTTATTGAAATTATTGTGATTTTATTTAGAATTTAATGTTAATATGTATATTGAAAATAATTGAATTATTAGTTAATAATTGCATAAAAATGTTGAAAATGGTGAATTTATATGAAATTAAATTAATGTCAACAAAAAGAAATAAAAAGTCAATTATTGAATTTTTCGGACTTAAAAAGAATTAATAAAGTAATTATTACTGTGCCCTTAGAATTAGTCTGGCAGTAAAAACTAGTTTTGGATATAGTTGGCTAGCCATAGAAACACCTGTCATCGCGGTGCAGGTCATGGCGACTTGCTTTGCTATGGGTAGGATCATTGATCTCTATGGCTTAAGTGTTAAAGTGAAAGTGAAAAGTGCAGTGTTATGAGAATGGTTCCTTGGGAATCATTTCTCTTTTTAGTAGGGCCCGTGAAGTCCATATTCCGTGTATTCGGTCTGAGATTTTCTGCTGAGTCTGTACTAGGGGCATAATGGAAATAAAGTGATAAATAAGTGAAAAGACAATGAAAGAAAGAAAGAAAGAAAGTGAAAAAGGATCAAAACAAAAGAAAAAGAAAGTTTAGGGGTAAAATGGTAATTTTCCCAAAAGTGTAAAAAAATAAGTAAATTAAGTGAAAATTGCTTAAATAAACATAAAATAGTCAGATAATAGTTAAATTGTTGAGAAAATGAATTTTATTGTCATTAGGGACTAAAATGTAATTTTGCTTATAAATGACAGTTTAAGTGTATATAAATATAAAATGTTTCAATTATTAGTTTAAAGAACAAAAATTAAGCTTATAATGGCAAAATTGTAATTATGCGTTTATAATGAATAATGTTATAGAATAAGTCAAAATTAATGTTTTGAAAAAAAACATTAAATGACTTTATAATTATGTTCATATCTATGTTAATATATAAGAATAAAAAAATAAAAATGTTAGAAAAGGTATCGATTATTAGTCACCACTGAGCATATCGAGTGCTCAGCGTGTAGTTTTTACTGCGCGCAGGTCAGAAGGAGCCGGAGCAGGAATACACTCTAAGAGACTTCTTTTAAGATGCTCGAGTTTTTTAAAGTTTTGGCATGTATATATATATGTACAACTTTACTTGGATTGTGTAATGTAAAATTAAAGTTATTTTAGTAAACTATTTTTGGATGGAATGGAATGGATGATAGTGTATGGATATAGATTATATTATTGATTGCTGTGCCTCTAAGAGGCTGTGTGGTTTGTCTGCATTTCAGGGGGCTAGTCCTATATATAGCCGTTATATTGCAAAAATTTTATTAAATACATAGTGATTTTGGATAGTTATAGGTCGTCGATGATTTATTTTATATAAGCTGAAGCATGCTAATGTAGTATGGTAATATAAAGATTAAGTTGGAAAAAAAATTTTCGGTCTCCGGTACACCGGTACAGTGTTAGGAGGGATAAGGGTGTTACAGATTGAAATGTTGCAAATACCAATTATTCAAACGTTAGTCACCTAAGTTCCCTTTCTTTTGATCTTTTGATAGATAGAAAAGTTGCAGATGGAAAATTTCCAGGCTATTCGCCTAAGTTCCCTCTCTTTTGATCTTCTAACATATTAGAAAGTTGTAGACAGTAAATGTACAATGTACACCTTTTGAAAATGCTATTATTTTTAAGGTAATCGAAAGGATTCTTCCAACCATCAATCGCCTCAACCCTATTCCTCCGAAATGTTGTAGGTAGACAAATGATAATACCTAATATTATCATATTTAGGCATGGTTCACTAGTCATAGGACCAATTTAGGCTTAAGTCCAACTGCTGCCTATCAGCCCATAAACCTATTGACCACTTGCACTGATAAAAGTTCCTTGATAGTTTGATCAAACCTGACCGTCGATTTATTTTTGCCACTCCGCCTGTCACATCAAGCTGGCCATACCTTATAAGTTATTACATTAGATGCCCTAAATCTGCTAAATGCAGATATGAGAAATCTAATACTCAATTACTCTAGCTTTGTAAGCTCTAGCCACTTAGGGACTATAAATACAGGGAGAGAGACATAAAAAAATAAATTATTATGCACATTACTAATCTCTTACTACACTTTCTCTCTCTAAATCCTCTTTGACTTAGGCATCAAAGTGCTAATCCCCTGCACACCAGGGATAATTTTAATTTATTTTGTAGATCGACTTGCCATGCTTATAGATTGAGCCAACTAATTCTTGCCTTCATCTTCCTCTCTTTATAAGTTCTAACATTTCAAGACTTATCAATAATGATAAAATAAAATTTTATTCTCCATTGTTCCCTCAAATTGTTACTTATTACACAAATAACCAATACTAAAATAATTACTAATTTTGCTAATTTTTATGTGCAATTATATTAAATAGATTAAAATGCCCTTTTAAATTTAAATTATCATAATAAAGTGTATAAAAAAGAGAAATATTAATTAAAACACTAAATGTTTGATTGACATTATATGACGATAAAGTTAGAAATGATACATTAAATGCTGTCTTGAATTTATCGAAATAACAATTTGATGGGATAACTTTTATTCAAAAAGTGTCAATTTGATGAGATGGAAGAAGTAATGAATATTGAATTTTATATATTTATTAACATATTAAATAATTTTCACAGTGTATTTTTGTATAGCATAACATATCATTTTATCGGCTTACAAGTTAAAGTCTCTTAATACAGGAAAAAATCATATAAGACAAAATTAAATAATGCTCAATAACATTCTTATTGGATTATTTTGTGTAATTGGATGAATTTGAATTGAATCATTGTCGGACAATATCATTCTCGAATTCAAGTCAAGTTGGATTCTCAAATAAATACTATATCAATTTTTTCAACATCTAAACATTTGACTAATTTTCAAATTATATATATATATATATATATATATATATATATATATATATATATATAATTTTATGATTTGAAAATTAGTCAACCGTTTTGATGTCGAAAAAAATGATATAGTATTAATTCAGGAATCCAACTCTACTTGAATTTGAGAATGATACTACAAAATTAAATTTTAATATATATATATATATATATATATATATATATATTCAATTAGAATGTTATCTTATATTAACTAATTAGCTCAAATACATCCAATAAAAATTCAATTTTTTAAGTGAAAATTCTAAACAGGTTACACAGTTAAATGGACTAAATGGATATTTAATCCTTATTAATCATTTTATGCCAATCCATAGATCAACCAAAATTCAATTAAAATTTTGTAAGCCAAATGAATTACATTCCAATTGACTTTGATTTGGGTCATTTTTTAAATTCATATTTAAAAGTCAAGCAAAATTTTGCCACCTATATAAAATGGTATAAAATAATTGATTTTTTTCCTCCAAAAGAAATAATTGAGTATAAGTAATAATGTAAGCTATTTGATAAAATGTTTAAGATGATTGATATAAACATTTTATTTTAAAGATTATTGATAATACATATTATCTCAGCTTGATAGTTTAGGTCCAAGGCTTAAAAAAAAGCCCAGTTAGTGAACTTGTTAACTTGCTTGGAAGTGTCAGTCCGATCAAACTACTAATGATGGCACCTGCACAATACACACCCCGCTCTCTTATCTTTTTAGCTACCACTAGCATTGCCCCACTAGGCTATGTACTTGAGTACCTATAAGAAAATTTATTTGGTGTTTATGATATTTCTCAAAATATCTAAAGAAAAAGAAAGAGGATTCGAGTGAAGGAGAAATGTCTTATTAGATCAAAACGCCTAATAAGACCTGTAAGAAAAAAAAAAGAATGCCCTATTGGATCGAGATAAGCACTCCGATGCCTAAGTTTGAAAGGCTTTTAGAGATAAAAAATGTAAAGAGATAAGGTTTTAAAGTGGCATTACTTAGATTCTTCAAAAATGGGACTATTTATATGAGAATATGGTTGATAGGCATCATAGGTACTTAAGTATATAGCCTAGTAGGCTAGTACCAATGGTGACTGAAAGGACAAGCAAGAGGGGCATGTCAGAGATGTGACTGTGTAGGCAATATCATCAGCAGTCTGATTAAACTGATACCTTTAGGAAAGTTGGCAAGTTGATTGACTAGGCTTATTTTTTTTCTTAGCATTTGGGCCTGAAGTACTATGTCGAGATAATGAGTATTATCATTTGTCCCCCCTCAAAGAATTCAATTGGCTCAAAAAGGCATTCAGATGTTTCTATCTTCAATTGCATATTTTGAATTTTAAATTTGGAGTGGATTTTTATGTGGCTGATTAGATAATTGTTGGATCACTGATGATAACATTTCACTAATTGTACAATTAATGATGACTATTGGGTTAAAGCGCTCGCCATTCGAAAAGACTAATGGTTGGCTTACACATGGCTTTTTTGATAGGGTCCATTCGTTAGGCGCATTTAACTTGCTTAAAAAGCTATCCTTTTCCTCCTATAAATAGGTAAAAAGACTTCACTTTCCTATTTTTGAAAAAATCTCCAAGCTTTTCATTCCTTACAATAATGTTAAATTTATGGAAGGATCATATGACAACTGATTGCAAAGCAAAGTCCAATTGGAATATCCTAGACATTCGACCAATGGGGTCTAGAGACATTTTGGGTCCTTTCCATAAGGCAAAAGGTGACTAAAGTTTCTTGTTGTAGTAGTAGATCACCTCTCCAAATGGATTGAAGCAGAACCACTAGCCACAATCACTATCAAAGAGGTAAAAAACTTTACTTAGAAAGAAATTATTTACAAGTACGGATTGCCAAAGGTCTTTATAATAGACAATGGGAAGCGACAATATAGCCTTCAAATCTTTTTACTCTGACTTAAATATGAACTTAAGGTTCACTTCAGTAACCCATCCTTAAAGCAATGGTATGACTAAAGTCTCGAACAAAGCCATCCTCTAGGGGTTGAAGAAAACACTAAAAAAAAGTAAAAGGTAACTGGATAGAAGAATTACATAGTATATTATGGTCCTATAGGACTTTACCTAGCACAGGAACACTTCAAATGCCATTCTTCCTGGTTTATGAATCAAAAGTGGTGATCCCAATAGAAATTGGAATCCCTTTTCATCAATCGATATTCTTTTTCGATCAAAGCTATAAGTAACATTGAAGATAAGACTTACACTTGGTGAAAAAGATGAGAGAAGATGCTCATGTTAGAATTGCTGCCTATAAGCAAAGAATTTCCAAATATCACAACCATAAGGTAAAGTAGAGAACCTTAAACATTAGAGATTTAACCCTGAAAAGAGCAAATATTAGACTAAGAAACATTAAAATAGGTAAGTTGATGTCAAACTGGGAGGGCCCCTATGAAACTCTAATGCCAGGCCCCAACATAGGCCCTAAGAGAATCCATGTATGTTATAATGGTATTAAGGCTTATTTATGCTTGATTATTTGATGTATTATAAGTTGAAACATATAATATGTTGTTTTAAATGAAAAAAGGGTGATGTAATCAATTTGTATTAAGACATGGTTGTGTATAATTGGAACAAAAATATAATTTAAGGTCTAATTATTATAAAAGAAAGGAAGTTTGGGTAGAAATATGAAATATGAAATTAAAAAGGGAGTTAAGTGGGAATTTATCTTGTGGATCATAGGATGAGGATCATCCTCCACTCATCTCTTTAGAATGCTCACAAGAGGAAGGAAAGGGATAAGAATCAGGGTATAAATAGGTTGTGAGGGTTAGCCATCTCAAGGGGAAAAAAGGAAAAAAAGAAAGAACGGTTTTCTCTCTTTCTAAAAATCTACCATTTTCACTTTTCTCTCTCTTTAGTAGAAGTTGGCCTCTCCACCCCAAAAAGCACCCTTAAATTTTTGTTATTACATATGTAAGAAGAGTTTGATGAAGGATTTCTTTAAAAAAAGAAGTAAGTAGGGATAGGGAAGAAGAAGTAGAGAGAGAGAATTTAAAGAAGGTGTTTTTGGAATTGCATGTCAGGTTTGGAAACTGTTATCACCTTGCATGTGTTTGCTTGAAATGAATTAAAAAGTTCTTGTTTAATAGCTAGGTTAATGAGATAGATAATGGTTCTACATGTGATCTTTTCAGGGAATATTTGATCAAAGCAATAGATAACTCAAAAATAGAGTTTTAGAGTGAGTATGTGTGTAATTTCAATTGAAAGAAAACTAGATCTACATATTTATCTCCATATAGATAAATCCAAGTTTACTCCTAATAAATTAATGAGATAAAGAAGACAAGTGAAATACAATAACGATATTTTAGCAATAAGAATACAATACTCTGTTTTATGAATAAATTGGAATTTAGAGATTTAATAAGATGTTTTCAAGTTAATTTGATAATTAAATGTATGAAGAAACATAGTGTTAGAAATATATTATACAAAAAATAACTTTTGTTGAGGTGTTAGGGACATGCAAGTCTATTACAGAATTATGCAGTTGAGAATTTTTTAGGCAGACTGATGTACATGACAGAGACTATTTGGTCTCAACTGTGTATACCCTTTTATTTCAAAGAAAAATATGGGTATATGGGAGAGACAAATTGTTCTTAGTTGTTTATGGCAGAGATCAATTGGTCTCGACCGTGTACACCCTTCTATTTTAAAGATAAGTGTTACACACAGCAGAGACCATTTTGTCTCCACTGTGTGCCACCCCTATTTTGCTCTATACATGATACCTTGATGCTAAAAGATTACCAATGAATGTTCATATGATTTTAAAGTAATTTAACCAAGAAAATGAAAGCATATCATGTTATAAAATCACATGTAAGAATTATGGTACTTTTTTAGATAGCAATCAATGAACCTAAAGCTAATATATATCTATTCATATGACTTGTACATGAATAGATATAACTATAGATGTTTAATTAGAATAGTATAAATATGCATAAATGTGTATAGCTTCATGACTAGACATGATTAAGATGTTTGTAATGGGATAGTACCTATGCGCTTGTATGATTACACTCTTAAGAATATACATGATTAATATTGATTTCTCAGAATTACTTATATGCTTATAATTTTATAGGTCAATTTCACAAGTATAGAAGATATAACAAGATTATAAGAGTATATGAATATGTATAAACATAAGTATAGTATGAACATGTATGTATATGCATTGACCTAAAAATGTGAGTGATATAAACATTTGAATAACTTTATCTATTATATTATTTCGATTGAGTATGCTTGTCATGCTAACTCATTTAGACATGTAGAAATATGTTTAAATATAGAGATGCACATGATAAGTACATATTGAATTGTATAGATATGCACTTATATAATAATATTATATATAATAATTTCCATTTAGTTATAGTTATCCTGAACATATTATACAATTATCATAATGAAATGTGCAAGCATGAAAATATAAGCATACTTAATATGTGTTTTAAAATCATAGTGTATACCGTGAAGAAAAATAAGATGTAGATTTGTACATACATATCGTTTGAATAAGAAAGCACAGGGTAGTATGATGATAAGTATCTCATTCATATATATATATATATATATATATATGATGAGTTCCATGCTTTTGTACTGATTACAAGTACAAAATGTATATGCATAAATATACATGATGCCATGCTTACAGGCATATATGTGTGTATATATATATTCATACAAATTGAAAAAGGAAAGTAAAAAAAGTTATAGTAAAGAGGTTTCAATTGCCTGTGTTTATATCTAGGATGTGGATAGATAGGCATGCCTATAAAGGTATATTGTAGCTACCATAGTTCAAACCTGTTTAGGTCATAACATAGTATCAATCCTATTTTGATCACAAAATCGACCCCATTTGTGTCATTTGTTAACCCCATTTGGATCCGCTTGACTGGTTCATAATACAAATTTGATCCCATTTGGGTCCATAGTCTGATACCTTCAGTTATCTTTATTGTACTTTGGGGTACCATAGTATCTCTTGTTAACCACTTCTTTAGAAAAGTGCAGACTTAATACAGAATATTAGAAAAACATCATGTAAGATAAAAGATATAGAAACATGATAATTCTTGAATTGATCTACATATTACCTTTATATGAATCCATGTATTGTATATGGAAAATATGACACTGAGTTAAGTTGTATTTTAAATATGTAGATATAGTATTTCAATATCGTATGTATGCAATTATTGATGTAATTTCACAGCGTTTTCTATAGTTAGGATTACAAGTTATATGTATATGAATTTGTGCAATATTGATGTCTTATCCACAATCATATTGGTTAATACACATTCTTTATAGTTATATGTTTCTTACTTGACATTGATAAATGACATGTGTGACTCCTTGCATATAAGAACAATTGAATTATTAAACCCATAACTTGTGTATAAAATTTGATTTGATTCATGGGATGGAAATAAACTATTATTTCAGTGCATTAGTAAACAAAAACTGTACCCAATAAATAAAAGGAATGGCATAATAAATCATAATAAAAGTTAAAACTATTAATAAATAAAAATGATACCTAGGATACTAAAGTGACCATTTATATGTCATATAATTGTAAATTAATTAGAAATGATGTTTATAAACCTAATTAACTAGCTCATTCATTTATGATTAATTATTAGGACTTACTACGAATGTAGTTTTGTATTAACATGTACACATGAAATGTCGAGTAAGTTATTAAGACTAACTAAGAATGAAGTATAGGAATCAAGAAAGTCAAATTGATGTATATAATCTTAAGTCCTACATGAATATTCCTAAGGCAATAAGGAATTGATAAGTAAGTGATTGATAATAGGTGGTTGAATATAAGAACTAAATAAGACTGCTTAATGCCCTAAAATGTTATAAACTTATTTGTATTGTTTATTACTAGTTAATTTGTATGTGTAATATCATGCTCTTAGTGTATGTGATTATTTTTTATTACTTTTGAGAGAGGTTGTCCATATGATTTATGTTCTCCACTAAGCTTTTAAGCTTAGCACGACTGTTTATCCATGCAGGTTGTCAAGCTAGGACTCCTTTTTAGGGATATTATTTGCAGCAGGAAGGCCAACACAAGCCATAGAAGAGATTAAAAGTATAATGTCCTGATTTTTGTCACTACAAGAAAATCCTGAAATAGCAACAGAAAAATAGCAACGGAATATAGGAAACGTTATTCCGTTGCTATTTAGCAACGGAAAATATTTTTCGTTGCTAAAATTGGTTGAACTTTATAAAATTAGCAACGGAAAAATATTTGGTTAGCTTTCGTTGCTAAAAGTGGAGGGAATTTCTGGCGCCATTATTTAGCAACGAAAATTAGCAACGGAATTTTTATTTCGTTGCTAATTAAGGCGGCAACAAATGGCGGGATGAAAAATAGCAACGGAATTTAATTTTCGTTGCTAATTTAGCAACCGAAATATAATTTCGTTGCTATTTAGCAACGAAAATAGTATTCCGTTGCTAAATAGCAACGGAATGATATTTCGGTTGCTAAATTAGCAACGAAAATTAAATTCCGTTGCTAAATTTCACTTTGAAAGAAAAATAGCAACCGAATGATATTCGGTTGCTATTTAGCAACGGAATTTTGTTTCGGTTGCTAAAATAGCAACCGAATTAAGATTCCGTTGCTAAATAGCAACCGAATTTAATTCGGTTGCAAAAATAGCAACCGAATTAAGATTCCGTTGCTAAATAGCAACCGAATTTAATTCGGTTGCAAAAATAGCAACGGAATAATGATTCCGTTGCTAAATTTATTCTAAATATTTACATATTTTCCATCGAGTATAAATACCCAATTAAAAACCCTAGGCTCTCATTCTTTCATTTCTTTCCCTCTCCTGCCGCCGTCTCCTCTTCTCCCTCTCACCACCAAAACCAGCTTCGTTAATCACGTCAAGGGTTTCTTCACCAACCACCACCACCATCCACCTCCTCCACCATCAGCCTCGCCAGCACTTCAACCCGTCTCTGCTTTCAGCTTTCTGCTGCTGCGTTTTCCACTGAACTCGCCCCTCCACGTGCATTTCTGTGGCTCTAAGTGGGCCGGTGAGCAGAAGATCTTAGACGGACAATTCCACATAATGACGGCATTAACGAACAAGTGCAAAGCCAGATTTCAGTTTCTTTGTTAAAATAGATTCAGTTGGTCGGGTCTGGCTAAACCCCTCAAAAACCTACCCAATCCTAATTCCTTTGACTCTTCTTTCGATTCTACGACCCCAATTCCCTAATCCCACTCCTCTCGCCTCGTTCGTACCAGACAGGTCTCCCTCGTTTCGCTGCTCTTTGGCTTGCAAAAAGGTATGTCTCTGGTTCTCTGCTCTGCTGTTGTTCTTTCTTCTTCTCTGTTATGTTCTTTCATTTTTTCTTCTCTTTGAGCTTCTATGATATGCACATTTTCTTTTGGTGTTAATGGTTGGATGAAGTTGATGTGAGATACCGTTTTAGTATTTTGGTTTTTGTTTGTGTCCAGCAATTTCTTAGTGTCAGTCTGTTAAATTGCTTGCAAATTAACTTGTGTGTGTTTATCATTCAAAATTGATTATTTACACAAACAATTTAAATTGATTATGTTGCATACTTATGAATGCATATGTTTCCCCCATTTAGGTATGCGTAAGATGGATTCATATCTATAGATGTGTACATAATTAATTTGTTAATTTCTCTCATTTATATCTTAGGTTGAAGTATTTTGCCAACAGCTTGAACTTGCAAAAGAGCTGAACAGGCCAGCATCCATTCATTGTGTACTGTCGTTTGGACATTAGTTATGATACATACTTTTTTATAAGTTTTAATGGCAGCTTAGCAATATTGGTTTTCTTGTACTCTTGAGTTATCTATAATATGTTATGGCTTATTAAAAAATATTCTATCGGGTATGCGAGAAACTAACTTGCTATACTCTATACTTTTTGCAGATGGTAACTCGGTTCTTATGATTTAAAAGAGGATAAAGCTTGATAAATTGCAACAGGTGCTATCTTTTTACCTTCTGCTGCTTTTCGGATGAGTGATGTTTTTGATAATTTAAGTTCTTTCATCATTTATTCTCTAGCTCTTGATCTTGAGATAACTTATGCTTAGTTCTTGCTTTGTTTCTTTTTCTTTTTTGGTTTCTTTCAGCGTGAAGGTACCATATACTGAATATTTGTGAATAATTGAATGTATTGAAGACCTAAACTATATAATATGCACTGTGGCTTTTATTTTTAGATTATTTGTTAATTAGCAGTTGGAATTGGTGTTGTAGAAAGTTATTTAATATTATCCTATATTATCTACTACTATTCCTTTCCTCTATTTCCAGTTAATTAATTAGTAAACAATCATAATTACTTATAAGCAAACATTCGATGTGATTATTAATCCGCCAAAAGAATGATATCATTATTAATATTAATTCACTGGTGGGTAAAGGATTGATATCATTATTAATCCGCCAAAGGATTGATATCATTATTAATATTAATTTGCCAAGCAAACCATAATTTATGTTCTGGTTTGTTTTTTTGTAATTATTTTTTATTAACTAAGTTTAAGTTACTTAAAATTTTAGTTGTCTATATGTTTTTTTGCAATTAACTTAGGTACTGGTTTTTTATTTAGCTTGTGGAAAGGAGCAACATGTTTGTACAAAGTGTCGTTGCCGCGTGGGAAGTACAATTGGAAGGTGTATTAACTTTGTTCTACTTAAGAAATAATGTTGTTGGTTTTCCAAGCTGTTTTAGTGTAATTTGTTGGTTTTCAATTTTACACTAAAACAGCTTGCTGTTTTAGTGTAATTTGTTGGTTTTCTATTGTAGTGATGGAATAGCGACGAAAAAACCATCACAAATTTTTTTATATTAGTTGCTGAATTTAGCAACGGAATTTGAATTCGGTTGCTAAATTTAGCAACGGAATTTGAATTCGGTTGCTAATTTTGATCAATTTACCAAATGTTAGTGGTTAGATTTAGCAACGGAATTAAATTTTCGTTGCTAAATTTAGCAATGGAATTTAATCTCCGTTGCTAAATTAGCAACGGAATAAACTTTCTGTTGCTAAAAATACCAACCGCCAAATTAGCAACCGACTTTTCCGTTGCTATTTTCGGTTGCTAATTTTAATTACCAATGGAAATTCACCAAATTCGGTTGCTAATTTCCGTTGCTATTTCCAAATTTTCTTGTAGTGTGTTTTTGGTTTATAAAGTTCTTATTTTGTACTAAAAATTTTGTAAAGTAAAGATGTTTTAGTAATTGATAATTATTTTTATATATAAAGAGGCAACTTTGTAAGTTAATATCTAATGGTAAAATTTACATGTTATGCTTTAATTTCTTATAAGACTTTTGTACGGTAAAACAAAATATAAAGAACAAATTAGTAAGTTATAGTTATGATTGAAATATGTATGATAATAGAAATAGGCTATTAGAGTGGGTGTTACATCTAAAGTCTTAAGTAAAAGCACTTATAAGCTTCGAACCATAGATGGATCGGATGTTCCCAGATCTTGGAACATGGAAGTACTTAAAAGGTACATGTAATTTTATCACTTTTAAATGTTTGATTCGATTCTTTTTTATTATAACTTTATCAATTATGTGATTGATGCATTTTTTTTCTCGATCGATGTTTATCCTAATCGATGAATTTTCTCCACGTTATTTTTTGCATTCATTTATCTTTAAATTCATTAATTCCCAATCAACATTATCTCGATCAAACGAATCATATCACAATCGCTTGATCGATGTGCCATTCATTTCATCTTCCTGATAAACAAAATTGATCCCGATCTCATGATTGATGAAGTTAATTATACCTCAACAAAATAATTTCATCCTAAACAGATATGATGTAATGAACTAAATTTTTGTTCTGATCAATTTTGGTCTAGCACAAATAAGTCTTTTAGATCTTTATTAAATCCCAAGTTAGTTGCATTTTTTAAAGTGTGCACTCAAAGTTGATGAATTCACTTGTTACTTATAAAATATCCCATTTAAAATGAGAAATGAGAGGAAGAAATGAAATGGCAGTCAACACTTGAGTAAAGTTTAATTTCATTAATAAAAAAAAGGAATACAAAAATTGATAAATACATAAGTCTTATACTATTCGCCATTACCGAGCTGATCAACATCCTTGGCAGAGTGCTCCTAGTCATTGCTCTTAGCAGCAAGGCCGGACAAGCTGGTAGGGTCCTCCATAAAGTTGAAATCTTGCTTAAGAAAGCACCTCTCACACTCCAGTTGAATGTGAGTATAAGGTCGCTCTAAAGGTCCCCCAACTATCTTTAGTTTGTCCTTCTGGTCGGCAAGTTCCTTCAGATGAGTTTGATGGATGAAATTCAGTCTCGATTGAAGCTCCTCATTGATGGACTCCATCAACCTTACCTTTTTCTATAGCTTCCCCACCTAAGCTGAGAGCTAACTAGCTTGAGTGGATAGCTCCTCGATTCGAGAAGTTCGTTCAATGCAAACTTGAGCTGGAAAGTATGATCGACCTGGGCATCTTTGATTTTTTCCCTCGACCTTTACTCTGAGTGGGTCTTTTCAAGTATCTTCTCCTTCAATGCTAAATTTTCACCATAAATAGGGATGATCACGGGGAGGGGATTCCCTGGCCCCGACGGGGAATCCCCGAGTTTTCCCCCCAAGAGAACGGGGACGGGGGGAAAAAAATCCCCGTTATGAATTCAGGGATGGGGGCGGCGAATGGGGTATCCGCCCCGTAATTTTTTTTTAATTTTAAAATATAATATTTTATAAATAATTAAAATTAAAATATAACTTAATTTTATAACTATTAAATTTTAAATTATACTTAATTTTAAATTTATGAATGGTTAAAATTTATATTAATTTAAATTGTGATTTATTTTAAATTTTATATTTATTAAATGTTATATTTTAATTTTAATTATTTATAAAATATTATATTTTAAAATTAAAAAAATATATATATTCAGGGGACGGGGATCCCCACGGGGCGGGGGACGGGGGGGATTTCCTCCCCGTTCTAGAGTCGGGGGCAGGGACGGGGAATCCCCGACCCTGCACGGGGTAGTGAGTGAGGATATAATCCCAGCCCCGCTCCGCCCCGTGAGCATCCCTAACCATAAAGGTGCATCGCTCTCTAGATAATCTGATTGACAAATAAAAGTTAGAAAATTTCATAATATAATTTGATAATTCTTGAAATTAGAATTGCTTATCCGGCAAGCATCTACGCTAATCTTCGCAAGATCCCAACTAGGTGAAGTAACTGGACCCATATCCTTCATGTCCTTCTTAGATAAAATGCCCCGAATTAGATAGTCCAGCACCTGAGGATTCTAGATAGAATAGTCCTGCCCATACCTCTGAGATAAAATTTCCTTTAAAGGAAAAGTCTTTATCTTAGAGGAAGGAAAAGGAGCAGGAGTAGAAGATAATGGTCCCTCTGATAAAGTCTACTTGAAAGACATTTGCTGAGGGACTCGATCAGATTGAACCTCCATCAAAGAAGGAGTTGGCCCAATTGACCTAAGAGAACTCGTCATTGGATAGGGGACCTCCTCCACTTCACCCGATGTTTCATCCCTTAAGGTTAGCCTTCTTACTTTAACTAGCCGAATGGATTGATCATTCCCTTTGTGTAACTTTTTCTTCTTCTTCTTAGACTTCTAAGCCCTTTTTACCCTTTCATCCATCTTTATTTTCATTTAAGGGTCCATGGAAGTTACAAAGTGTAAAAGAAATGATAAAAAAGGTGAAGGTAAAAAAAAATGCAATGCAATGCACATGCATGCTTATGCTTACATCCAACTTTAGGGATATATGGATCATTTAGGAAAGCCAACAGCGACTCAGAGCTGATAGGATTATCTATATGATCACTGATGTACTTCATCAACTTATCTATGTCTGGCTGAAAAATTTTCAGATTAAAAGCCAAATCCTTCAAACTGTTAGGCTTCTCCGATCAACATAAACTTACATCGAAACCTCCCTTTCTGCTTACCAAAAAGTACCATTCCCCCGAATTCCTAGATCGAGGTAGAAAGAGAAAAGACCTTTGTAGCACCCTTATCCTTTAACCTATATTCACATTACATAAGTTTAACAGTGCAACTTAAACATAAACCAACTATACAGAGAACATATATTCTAACTTAATACCTAAGAGTGCTATACTATTAAAACTTTCCAATATACAGTAAAGTCTCTTTACAAAATACAACAACTATTTAACATCTTTATATACAATATCTCCTATACCACCAAAATTTTACTATATACAAAGAGTCTAAAATAAAAGTCTATAATAGTCTCTTCCGATGACTTGAGTTGGCCATCCTGCAGTAGATATCACCTCATAAACCTACACGGATGAAACACCCGTGCTAAGCTATATAGCTTAGTGGGGAAAATAAAACATGAGGACGACCTCTTTTAAAGGTCGTCAAAATGCAAATACATACAATTATACCCTTAAGCATATGAACCAATCATTTAAACTGTGTTCACAATATTTTTACTTTAGGTACTATATTATACACATTATCCTTATAACCATTACAAATTGCCTAATAATATTTCGACTGCTTATTGGTCTTACTCTTATTATATTCATTTAACCCTTAAAGTCTTACACATCAAGTTTACTTTGGATTCTTGTATGTTATTCTTGTCTAATCACTTGACTTACCAATCTTTCTTGATTATTTATCAGATTACTCATGTATTGACTTATTATCTTACTTACATCTCAAATCTAAATCATATACAGTTCACCAGTTACAAGTTTATAAGTGACTTACCGTTACATATAAGATATCGCATATCATTTCCCAATGGAAACAATTAAATGAGTAATTATAAGAAAATCATACAAGACCATACAACAGTTAAAAGACATTACCAACATACATGCTTATACATATCTCTTACATTTCGATCTCCAAATAAATCAAATTCACAATTTATGAGTTCATAGTTCACTAATTATTACCGTATAGTGAGTCATACCTACCACTTATCTCATTTACTCAAAACTCAATAATTATCATGTATTGGTGGTGATATACCTTTACATATCAACACTTTAGCAAAAAAAACATATTTTATAAGTACAATTTCATGTATCATGCATTCCTAAATGTACAATTTAGCATCCACAAATTTCTATTTTTCAAATATTGATCTACATACATATATATAAGTATATGCATAAATATAATACATGCATTAGAAATACTCATAAACATATGCCTTACTATACTGAAGTAGGACTATGATGCAATTATACTGTAACTTAGCCTACTTAAGTTCTAAAGGTGGATAACGGGATCGGTGGATACTCGAGGGTATCAAAACGGTGGATATCCGAAGATATCAAAACTATAGACCCAAACAGGGACAACTGTATGGTGGACCGGTCAAGAACCCAAATGGGGTCAATAAACAACCTAAACGGGGCTGTGCATGATCCAGTAGGATTAACTATACTTTAGACCTAAAAAGGTCAACGATGGCAGCTGTAATATCCCTATAGGCGCCTATCTATCCACAATTGAACTCTAAAAGCAAGCAAATATATCTCTTTACTTTATTTTCCAAATATTGCTTTACTTTGTTCAATCATATACGTATGTGTATGTGAAAACACATGTATAATGATGTCCAAGGTAATCATATCCATGTTTATGTATAACTTTCTTTAAACATGTGATCATACACATTATTAAGTATTGCTATTTTCTACTTGAAATTAGTTCAAGGAATGATCCCTTTTCAATCATGCATTTATATACATAGTAGTATAAATCTATTCATGGCTGTGAGCAGGATAATCATAATCATATACATGTGTAGAGATAATTTTCTATAACACTATATCATGCTCATGATTAAACATCTTTGTTCCATGCTTTACTTTTTCGTCATTATATACGTCTAGGTATCTTACATACATACATACATACATACATACGTGTGTGTGTGTGTGTGTATATATATCATATCATATCATGCACACCTTGGGTTTAATACCTTACAATACTTGAAACTTGCTTTACAACATGTAACTCTTTCACATACCATCTTATATGACATTCAAGTGTTTACACATGAATATACCTAATTGCTCTCTCATGCTTAAGCATAACAATTCATATTCATAAAATATGTAAGCATGTACACATTATCTTAACTAAATAATATGTATAATAGGTCATACATTTGTTATATGACATGTTTCATTTAACTATGCAATACCATCTTATATTCTTAAACACATATTATTTATATAAATTTCATTTATCATGTTTAACATTTCATATATCATGCTTGTACTAAATTATACAATTTGTACATGTATGTGATGAAAAAAAAATACCAAATCTCTAGTGTATAAGCATGTAAACACATCATATAGCACAATCCACACGTTTTTGCTCATGTAAATAATCGATGAAAAGTTATACCTTTATTAGTGTACATACATGTATACACAATCTTATCAAATATAAATAATTGCAATCATGCACTTTGCTCGATTATCGATAATTAGCATACTTGCATGTAACCATGATTTATCCATTATTTTCTTTCCATTTATACTTTTGACACAACATATAGGTATAACATATAATCCTCATTTAGTGCTATATTCATATTATCTCAAGTAGGTAAATAATAATTTACCTTAGCATTGCAATCACCATACACATTCTTTGCCACATAATCATGCTTAATACTTCTCATTAAGATATTATTATAATTCATCCATTTAATTCCCTTTATTGCTACTTTTATAATACAAAGATACTCAAGAGAGGTTTAAGGTGGTTCTTGGCAAACTCAGTAACAAATCTGCATAGAGATAGAATTTAAGGTTCATTTTGAAAGCTATATTTGACTTATTTAGAGACATTTTATGTCAAAATAATCTTCTAAAAACATGATCCCTTTTGTTTCTAGTTTCAGAAACTTTAAAAATAACTTCAATATCATTTATACTTTTTAAGATATTACAAAAAAATTAAGATATATTGCTGAAAAAGTGCTGCCAACAATTCCGGAATTAAGTGTACCTTTTTACATATTTGGAGACATAAATAAATCATGGTTTCTTCATAAAAGTTGTAGATATATAAGTGTAGTTTCATAATAATTTTGAATCATAGCATTTTGACCTACATAAAATTAATTATACATAAAATACTGCAAACTGTCCTCTGAAAAGTACTATCAATAGTTTTGAATTCAAGTAACTTTTTGACATATTAAGAAATAGAATCAAATTCTGTTTTCTTCATAAAATTTGTATATATATAAGTCTAATTTCATCATAATTTGGAATAATATCATTTCAACCTCTATAACAAGAGATACACTCAAATTACTAAAGTCCATTCCGATTCCCGAGGCAGCACTTTACTGCACCCAAATCAATTTTTATCACCAATTAATAAATTCATATAATAAAATAGGTACAGAATTTAAACAACCTTACTTCATGAAAATGATGCCCCTATGAGTCTATTTTAACCAAATTTTATATCATATTTTGACTCCTCTACCATGACTTATGCCGTAATTACTATAATCTGTTCTTGAACTGAAATCAACAGCTCTCTTAAATTTTCATGTAAATATTTAGATGAGTTATATGCATATTTAGCTCCTAGTTCCTTCTACAAAATTTTTTATCATTCTATAAAGTTTACATATAATCAAACCTTACTCAATTATGAATTAAATACAAGGAGTTATGGTTAAAACATTGGTAACTGTTCAAAACTGCCTATACACTCAAATAGTTCACTTGTACGAATTTTATGAGTTCCTTAACAACAGAATCAAGCCATGACTCCTTCTAATGAATTGTAGATACTTTAATCTAGTTTATCCATAATTTTGAATCACCTCAATATGAGGTCTAAAACTCCAGATATGGACAAAACAAGCAGCCTGGTTCACAAGAACCATACCTAGTTTTCCTCAACATTCAAAAACACGATTTTTCCAATATAAATCTCTCATTAACCCTAAATAAACTAATAAATTACCATTAAAAACTAAGTAATCCAAGCATAAACCTTGATATCCACACACATGCATGTAAAATAAGTTTCCAAACCTGGACATGCAACTCAAATCTTCTTGAAAAAATCTCTTTTTTCTCTCAATATCTTCTTCTTTCATGATCCTAACTTTCTCATTCTTTTCCTTTCACAACAATTTCATCCATTAACACAAACTTCCAGAATTTAACTCAATCCAAAACAAGAAGATGAAGAAGGAGAAGAATTATCAAATTAAGTTAATTACCACTAACTTGTTCTTCAAAAATCCACATGCAAGAATTTCTTCAAGGATTTCTTGGAGAGATTCATCAAAGAATGAAAGATTGAGAAGAAAGGAAATTCTGTAACTCCCTCAAGAAATGCTATCCCCTTCTCCTATCTCTTCTCTCTCTAACTTATGTAATTCACTATTTATAATAGCAAGGTAAAATTCCCTTTTTGATCCTTCCACTTTTTGCATGTCTCACTAAATTCCCTTATTTATTTGCATGTTACACAATGTTCCACTTAATTTTTTTCTTTTCTTAAATCAACCTCTCCTTTATTTCCCTTTTTTTTATAATTTACCCTTAAATTTTCATATTAACAAATTGACCTCTAAATTTTCATCCTTTTTTAATTTAGCCTTCAAACTATATTATTATTACTTGACTATTATATCCTCTATCACAGGCGGTTTTTTGAGTTCAACTTGTAAGTAATTTTTGACCTTCCAAAAAGCGTTTTTAGCAAAAGTCATCTTCTACAAAATTATTACACTATATTTCTAGTTTCTAAAACATCAAGATTCATCTCAATAGTCATTTTATATTTTATGATATTTACAAAAAAACTGAGGTATGCTCTTAGTTACTAGGCAGCAGATTGTTTCGAATTTTATGTTTAAATATAGCCTAGTTAAATACAGATTTGAAACTTGGTTTCTTCATATGAAATCTAGATATGGATGTCTACTTTCAAACCCAATTGGAATCATCTAATTTGATGCTTTATAACTCGAGATATAAGCAAAAGAGTACCGAAAAATCAAGCAAAACATGATAATCCATTAAATAATGTTTAATTAGACTTTGCTAATGTGAAATTGCCCTTGAATTCTTCTATGGCCTATTTTGGGTCCTTACAACCTTCCTCTTATTTTTTCTTGTAAAATAATACTTTGATCCACCCTCCCGATCAAAGATGTAGAAAAAGTGAAAAAAGTTCAAGACATAGAGTGATCCCTAAGGCATTACAGATTATCCTAAAACAAGTTATGAATCTCCATCTATTGGGATTAACTTGATTTAGAGCTATCCCATAACCTCTAAAAAAGTTAGTTTCGAATGGTGGCAAAGGGAGTCTAAGTCTACAGTCTAGGTTATCTTAGTGGTAGATAAACCACTTATTTTTGTTCTCTCCAAACGGACTGTCAAATACAGATATGGAAATAGGATAATATAACAACTCAATCTCCTTAAGTAATTTATACTCTTCCCTCAATCTCTTCACCTGAGAAGTAGGGAGTTTCAAATGCTTTTCCATTGGTTCTTTCTGCCTATATTCTCTAAGGAATTTGGTATCTAAACCGATCAGATGACTAATACTAAAGGTTATTCTTAAATGAGCTGTTATAATAAAGGTGCTTCTAATTTGCTACCAAAAAGCAATTTTTAGGATAAACAAATAGGGATTAGACAAAGACAACGAAGATGGTGATGATGAAGATGAGGAATCAAAATATTAAAAATAATAAAAAAATTTGACATCATACAAGCAAATAGGGCTTACTTGGTGATTTTTTGGCAAGGATTTGTAAAAAAATGCTGGAACTTGAAAATCTTTGAAGAAATTTTTGAAAACTGTAAGAACTCCAGAAATGCAAGAAAGAAAAAGCTTGGAGATTTTTGCAAAAAATGGGAAAGTGAAGCCTTCTCACTTATTTATAGGAGAAAAATGATGCCATTCTCAGCAAGCCAGACATGTCTAACGAGAGGAACCTATCAAAGCAAGGGATATGTAGGCCAATTATTGGTCTTTCGAACAACGAGCGATTTAACCTAAGAGTCATAATTAATTGTACAACTGGCAAAATGTTATTATCAATGATATGTCAGTTATCTCATTCAGCACACAAAAAGCCACCCCAAATTCAAAATATGACATTAAAGATAGTAACATTCGAATGCCCTTTTAAGCCGATCAGATTCTTTAAGGGTAGATAAATGATAATGCTTATTATCTCGGCCCAAAGTAGGACTATGAAAAGAAGAAACCTAGTTAGTCAACTTACCAACTTGCTTGGAGGTGTTAATCTGATCAGACTGCTGACGACTGCGCTTGCATAGTTACATCTCTGACACATCCCTTTAGTTTGTCCTTTCAACCACCATTGAAAGTGCCAGCCCTACTAGGTTATGTATTCAAGTACCATGATGCCTATCAACCATCTTCTACTCTAAATAGTCCCCACTTTGGAAGAATATAGGTAATGCCACTTTGAGACCTTATCTCTCTATATTTTCTCTTTCTAAAAGCCTTCTAACTTAGGTATTATAGTGCTTTTTATTTCTTGCAAGTCTCATTTGGCCTGGCTTCCTAATCAAATCAGACCACTTCTCCCTTGCTTGAATCCTCTTTCTCTTTCTTTAGAAATTTTGGAGAAATATCAATTATATATAAAGAATAGTGGACTAAATTGATATGCCATTATCCAAAGATAAGTACCATGTTTCAATTTTTTATTAATGATTTTTTATTTGTAAAATTAATGATTTTTTATTTGTTAAAGATAGGGGGTTTGGACTTTTTTTTAAATTTTAAATTTTTTTACTTGATTGATTTGAACTAATTAGATAATATACGATAATATTTTAATTGATTTTTTTATAATATATGTTCTCAATGTTTTTTAACACACACACACACACACACACCAAAAGACAGTCAATATATCTAGAAGGAGTAGAAACACATGCAAACAAAATTTCTGATGCACAAGATCAGCAAAAGCTGTAAATGCAAAGCATACTTAAAGAAAATGTAGCAACATTTGAACACAAAATAAGAGAAGATAGAAAGAAAACACGTGTAAGAAAGGAAATTATATAAACATAATTTTGAAAATACAAAATAAAATGCTCAACACATGAGCTATACTTACGAAATCTGAAAATTAAATACAAAGGTTTGGATTTTTAAAGATACACTCCATTTAAGATTAAAAGGTGTGCTCAACACATGAGCTTTCTAGTATTCTAAGTTTGAATGATTTTGTTGGGAGACTTGGAAAATTCTCTCAAAAGAAGTCTCTATCTCCTGATGAAGATAAAGAGTCCTTTTATAGGACAATTCTTCATCTATTTTGCCATAATTTATGGGAGTTTGGACCCACAAAGGGATGGAAAGTCTTCCATTTATCATGGGAGCTTGGACCCATGAAAAAGCTTTTTTTATCCACTTTGGAGTTGGTGCAGGGATTGCATGTGGGGAGAAAATACTATCAGGGTAAAAGAATCTATTCATTTTCTTTTCCTGTTCAAACTTTTGCTTTTGCTTTTATTTTATTATTGTGGGCCTATTAAACTTGGGCCAACCCTATTTACAATAAATGGATCATAAGAGGATCCATGTCTAAAAATAAAGCCTACTATGGTAAAGGGAAAATACCATAACAATCATCATCATTTTCATCTCTTAAGTCAATAATAGGCTCGGAGTCTGAAGATAAGTTGGCCTTTGAAGGAACTAAGGAGGTTTTTGAAGAAGAGGCCTTACTCTTGAGAAGTTGGGCCATAATATGGAAATATTCATCCTCAATTTTTGCTGCTGCCAATCAGGTCTGTATAAAGAATTTTTGAGCTAAGAACTGGGTTACTTCTGGGCCTTGATTTATAAGTCCTTGTGCCTGGAGCCATTCTTTGATACCATGTTTTTTTATGCTCATTGGTAATGCAAAATTAGTCTACCAATGAATTTGGAATCGTCTAACTAGTAATCTAGGCTTCGTTTTATTGATATTCTAAATACCAAGTTGTAATCCATGGTAAATAGAAGTTTGTAGTGAAAAGCATCAAGGGATGGAAACGTCTTTCCCTATCATTTGGTTTATAGTGAACATTTGAAAAGCTGGTTCTAACACCCTTAACGGAACAATTTCACTAAATGTAACACCCTTAACGGAATAATTCCTTTCGATTCAGAATTAAGCGGTAAATGGTAATTTTTTTATATCAAAAATTCATTCACTACCAAATGATTTCGATACAATTTAATACCTTAACTCGCTGATTTATAACAATCTAAATTACTATTCATTTTACAAAATTTTGATAGTACAATGGCTAGAACTAACCAGCGTCCTGAAAAATCAAACAAATCACACAGTCTCATTGAGGGATAACAGTTACTACAAAACACATATTCACATGCTAAATGTTCATTCATAGAACCATAATCACTATTCAAGAATCGCTGATTAGAAATTTCACAATATTAGACATAAAAATATTTATCATTCTATAAATAGTAACTCGAATACAGATAAGTTCTTTACTTCTTCTATCTAAGTATATACATACCAAAAATACTAGAATAAAATTATAACTGACTTTTCTTCTTCTTCAATTTCTGCTTCTATGTGTACCGAGCTTTCGCAATACTTCAGAACCTGCACGCAGTAAACACTATGTGCTGAGCACTAGATATGCTCAGTGGTGACTACTAATCCTAGAATTTCCCAATTAAAGCATAATTACATAAATTATGTAAACTTTTATTCTTATTTTATTAGAAATTTGCTTTTAATTTCTTTAACACTATTTTCATTATTTACCAACATTTTGGTAATCTTTTTACTTTAATTCTTTATCTTTCAATTTACTTTACAATACTTTGCTTTGTGATTCGATTACAGATTCACTTCTACTTTTACGTTTCTTACTTTTATTTTTACCTAACTTTTGTCCTATACTTTTAATCACTTTGATGCAGTTATCATTTCATTTACCGAGTTACATTGGGACTCGTGTCTTTAATGGCTTTTTTTTCCATTCACTGTTCCATTTCCTGATTAATTGCACAATCATTCATCGAATAATACAATTATGATTTTCGCTATTTATTCTTTTATCACACTTTGACTCTTTAACTAATTAACACATTTCAATTTCCAAGGTTTTTAATCTTTAATGAAAAGTTGTACAGTTATTTTGGAACACTTTGCATACAAAACTTTATTTTCTTCTATTCTTATAAATGGACCTTTTTATGCACTTATCTCAGAATTACTACCTTTTTTATTTTAACTGAACAATTATTTGTCTTTGATCATTTTATTTTTCATTTAACCTTTACTTTTAGAATTTCATTACTTAGTCATATTTTTACACTTAAATACAGTATTGTCATTATTGTACTTTAATTACAAAATTAGTACTATTTTTCGAACATTTTATTTTCAAAACAATAATTAGTGCACAAAAAACCAATTAATTCTTATTCGTCTTTTACTTTTAAAAATTCGTTTTAAGCCATTTTTCTTTGCAAAGGCTTATTTTAATTATTATTTACCATTTTATTCTTATAAAACATTTTCTTTTTTATTTTTTCTTATTAATTAAAATTTTTGGGAATAATTTCGATTTTATCCCAAAATTTTTTCATTTTCTTTCAAATCAATCATTTTTCATTTAGAACTTTTTACATTTGATTTACTTTTACAATTCTAATTTACTTTTATCGATATGCCCCTAGTGCAATATCACAGGACTCTTAGATATGATATGCGAGACATGGATCCCAAAGGGCCCCCACTGATAGAGAAATGATCCACAAGGAACCATTTCTCATAGAGCACATCACTTACACTTACACTTTCACTTTTACACTGAAGCTATAGAGATCAGTAATCCTACCCATAACAAAACAAGTCATCATGACTTGCATCGTGGTATAGAGTATCCCTATGGCTAGCCAATTATATCATGTATATAGAATATCACTACCTGATTATTGCTAAGGGCAAAACCAATCAATTATTTTCGGAATGATTTTTAAACTTTCAATAATTTTAATTTATTTTATTTTTCTTAAAAAAATACATTTTAGCCAATCGCACTCTTTTTAGTGCTTTTGACTATACAATAACTTTTTCTTTTCTCTTTACTTTCTCTTTTCAATCACTTTGTTTTTTTTTCGATCACTTTTTGTGAATTATTATACAATAATTCACTTTGAACATTTAATATTTTTCAGACTTTTTATACACTTTGTGAATTGTATCATTATAATTCACTATTTCTTTTCTTCTTTTTTAATACTTTACGAATTATTTCTTAATAATTCAATAATTGATTTTTTAACAATTTTTCATTTCTTTTTCTATCCGAAAATTTAGTCGTTCGGATATGCCAACTTTTATTTGGTTGGTGAATTATTTTATAATAATTCACTCATTTAATACTTTTTATGGACTAATTTTATTTTTATAAATTAGCCAATAATTTATTTTACAAATTTTTTGAACAATTATGAATTATATTAATATAATTTATTATTTTATTTTTTGGAAATTCATCTATTGATTTTTTCCCATTTCTTTTATACGAAAGTAATTTAATTCACATTAATTTATCATCTTGTACTTATTTATTGAATTATTTCTCAATAATTCAATATTTTTTAATTAAACATATTCAATGTTTTATTTTCAAAAATATTCTAGTAATTCATATAAATTCTACAAAAATTCATATGCACATTATTTTACAATTTCTATAATTTTCACTTTATTTATGAATTATTTCACAATAATTTATTATTTTTATTAGTATCATAATTCAATAATTATTCCAAAAAATATTATCATAATTCATATAAATTTCACAAAAATTTATATGTGCTTTATTTCACTATATTTATCATTTTTCACTTATTACATGATATTAATTCACATTAATTCGTCATATACACTTTATTACATATACCAATATTCAACTTAAAAATTCTCTAATATTTTTCATAAATTTCCTAAAAATTCATGGACATTTCATTTTATACTTATTATCATGTCATTTTATAAAAATTCAATGGACTATTTTTTTATTAATTACATCATTCAATAAATATTCTAAAAATATTTAAATAATTTCTTCAAATTCCATAAAAATTTATGGATGCATTATTTCATGTTTTTTTTTATCAAATTAAGGCTTAATTTCATCAAATTACATTACATACAACTCATTCTCTTTAGGAATGAATTTCGGCCAACATTGGGGTTATGCTTTAAAAATTCATTTAAATTCAATCAAGCTTTTTAATATACTTATTTAAGGTCCAATTTCATTATTCTCAAATCAATTTTAATATACATGCATTTCACATTTTTTTTCTTAATTCACCTAAAGAAAAATTCAACAAATTTAGGGAAATTAAAGGATTTCATAGTCACTTACCTATTTTCATATGTTTATCCTTCCATAAACTTTATTTTCCATGCTTGAAATCATAAAACTCATCAATCTTCAATTAACCTCTTCCTTGGCCGGATTCTTCACCAAAGAAAACACCATGATTTCATTTTATTTTGCCTCAAAATAACATAAAATTCAAACTCTAGGCACCTAAAACTATTAGGAAATACCTAAAAATCAATTTAATTCAATTAATTTCTTAAACTTTACCTTCATATATTCACTTTCCACCCTTGATTTTCCTTGCTTCCTTTGCTTTAATCAAAGGTTAGAGGCCATATACAATGAACTAGAGGGATGAAATTCTATTTCTTATGTTGGGATTAAGTGGAATTTTGAAGTAGAATTGAAGCAACCAAAGAGAGAAAAAATGGGACAGAAGAAGTTCGGCCACCATAGGGAGAGAAGAAGGGCTGGGAAAATCTGAAGAAATCTTAGATTTTTTAGCCTTTATATACTACCCTAATGGGCCTAATAATGGGCAAAAAGAATGGGCTTAACCCATTTTAATTAAAGTGCCTATTTAGGTCCATTTAAAGCCCAATTCAATTTCTCTCACTTTCTCACTTCAAATCACTCCCAAAAATGATTTTTATCATTCTTATAACATTAAAAATAGGTGGGATACAAATTTTTAGCTCAATCGGAGTTCGTTATTGATCCGATTCAAATTTATCTGTCCGATTCGACAACTGCCGGTGTCACCGAAAAATTCAATTATCATCACCAAAATATTGTACACAAAATTTAAGGTAGGTATACAAAATCTGAAAATATTCGGAGTTCATTTACTATTTTAAAAAAAATTATACAAAACCAAGTCCTCATTCGTTATCAGAGAAATTGACTTGCTATCTTTTTCTTATTTTTGACTTTTTGTGGCCCATTTAACCTCATTTTCACTTCAAAATTCAACTCCGGACTAACCATGGACCAATAATTTTTGATAATATAATAAAATATTTTTGACTTCCGGGTGTACTTTTCTGCCTGAAAAATACTATTCACTGTCAGAAAATACTATTAACGGCTGATCCGGTGTTGAGGCCATTACATTTCTCCCCTACTAAAAAGAAAATTTCATTCTCAAAATTTACTTATATCAAAGATTAGAAGATACTATACTATTGTCTTGTGGAAACTTCTTTCATATTTCAATTCAAATTTAACCTTATTGATTTCCTTGTACTTAATTAAGTCCAACATAAAAGGACTCGACATTATCTTTCTAACAATGTCTCGACAAGAGTCAAATTCTACAAAAGATAAGCACTTTTCACAACCATTATCAAATTCACATACACTTCACCATAACTATTCTTTCAATATCTGAATTATCCACTTCGACTGACCATTTGTCAAATGGTGGATTATTATGGTAATGTTGAGGACTATCACTAATCTTCCATATAACATATTTTCTTTTTGAAGCACAAACAATCTGATAACAAAATCCCTGATCACATTGTCCCCCCTTTCCAAACAAATATCATTATAAGTCGAAGCAATTCCTGAATGAATCTAATGCTCTGCTTTCATTTGTTGACACATCAAACTTTTACTTACAATATCTGTCACATCACACTTTCAATCTGATTATCAATAATAAGTTTTTAGTCCTGGTACTTCTGATGATTTTCAGGATGCAAAGTATTACTTTCTTGGCGGGCTTTAGTAAGAATCTTTCAACTTATTCACAATGACTATCGATCAAACATTATCTTTCTGAACCAATTTTTCTCATTCGATGCATAATATCGGTTTCGCTTATATTTCAGCTAATAATGCCCATCTGGAGCCAAACTTAAACTGGCATTCACGGCTCAAAGAAGTGAAAAACATTACCATTAATCATTCATTACTCATTATTCAGTCATACATATTCATTTAAATACTTTCACATTAACCAAATACGAATTCTTATGCTGAGGGTTTTAGCCACTTCATTAACTTTTCTGTAGTACCCAAATAAAATCCAGGAACTCCATATTTTTCCAAAAGTAACATTCACTAAACTGAGCAGATAGTTGCTTATATTTCAATACTTACATAACAAATCTCAAATACTTATCATACTCTTTCGGTATCTCAGAACATATCAGATGGTTATTACTTAAATCCTCTAACATGAATCTAAGTAAAGGTGGAAGACCCTTTCTATTGATTTACCAAGGCAGTCAGTGGAGTTAGCAAATCTAATTGACATGACCAATAACTCATAATGGCCACATCAAATACGAAAAATAATCATAAGGTACACTATTTCTCATCTTACTATCAGGTTGTCCCTATGCTCATCATATCTCCTGTCAGTTTTTTTCCTATCAAGTGGGGCCTATACATGTGATATAATGCAGTTCAGATGCTGTCAAATAATGTGAAATGCTATGTAATGAATGTATGATTTCATGTATGCAATAGAATATTGTCACGTATTCCCATATAATGCAGATGTTATAGCCCATCCCAATAATATGAAATGTGAAATCAAATCCCCATGCCTATAAAGGAATCAAAGATAGGTATACAGAGCACCTTAAACAATCTCAACTTATTATCATAACAATTTGCTCAATAGCAGATTAAACCATGACAATCCAGTCAAGGTATCTCTACGTCCTTGTATAATTTATCTAAACTCAATATACAATTCCTTTTTAATTTTCTGACACATTCTTTATTTTATCCTTCTTTGGACTGTTTCTTATCCACATAAATGCTTAGACACTCACATTTACACTCAGTTTCAGTCAATACTTTATGTCCCTACTTTAGCCTTTAAAAGGTTTCAAGCATGGAATACTTTTCATTCTCACTCACTATCATCTTTACTGTACAGAATCAATCATTTCACACCTGACAATCTCAGTCAATTATCAACTTTTTCACTTTAAAACAAAGAGAGGAGCAAGTACACGTCAGACTCCTAACACTTATCTACTTACATTTGGGCATGTATATATAAACAAACTTATAACTTAACCTTATCCCACTTTGATCTTAGAACCGCTTAAACCTTTTGCTCTGATACCACTAAATGTAACACCCTTAATGGAATAGTTCCACTAAATGTAACACCCTTAAGGAATAGTTCCTTTCAATTCGAAATTAAGGAGTAAACGGTAAATTTTTTTATATCTAAAATTTATTCACTGCCGACCGATTTCGATACAATTTAATACCTTAACTCACTGGTTTATAACAATCTAAATTACTATTCATTTTACAAAATTTTGCTATTCATTTTACAAAATTTTGGCAGTACAACGGCTAGGACTAACTAGCCTTCTGAAAAATCAAACAAATCACATAGCCTCATAGAGGCACAACAGTTACTACAAAACACATATTCACATGCTAAATGTTCATTCATAGAACCATAATCACCATTCAAGAATCACTAATTAGAAATTTCACAATCTCAAACATAACAATATTTATCATTTTATAAATAGTAACTCGAATACAGATAAGTTCTTTACTTCTTCTATCTAAGTATATACATGCCAAAAATACTAGAATAAAATTATAATTGACTTTTCTTCTTCTTCAATTTATGCTTCTATGTGTACTGAGCTTCTGCAACACTTTTAAGAACCTGTACTCAGTAAAGACTACGTGCTAAGCACTAGATATGCTCAGTGGTGACTACTAATCATAGAATTTTCCAATTAAAGCATAATTACATAAATTATGCAAACTTTTATTCTTATTTTATTAGAAATTTGCTTTTAATTTCTTTAACACTATTTTCATTGTTTACCAACATTTTGGTAATCTTTTTACTTTAATTTTTTACCTTTCAATTTACTTTACAATACTATACTTTGTGATTTGATTACAAATTGACTTCTACTTTTACGTTTCTTACTTTTATTTTTACCTAACTTTTGTCCTATGCTTTTAATCACTTTGATGCAGTGATCATTTCATTTACTGAGTTACATTGGGACTCGTGTCTTTAATGGCATTTTTTTCCATTCACTGTTCCATTTCCTAATTAATTTGTACAATCATTCATTGAATAATACAATTACGGTTTTCGCTATTTATTCTTTTATTGCACTTTGACTTTTTAACTAATTAAGACATTTCAATTTTCAAGGTTTTTAATCTTTAATGCAAAGTTATATAATTATTTTGAACACTTTGCATATAAAACTTTATTTTCTTCTCTTTTTATAAATGTAACTTTTTATGCACTTATCTCAGAATTACTACCTTTTTCATTTTAACCGAACAATTGTTTGTCTTTGATCATTTTATTTTTCATTTAACCTTTACTTTCAGAATTTCATGACTTAGTCATATTTTTACACTTAAATACAGTATTGTCATTTTTTTACTTTAATTACAAAATTAGTACTATTTTTTGAACTTTTCTTATTCATTGGTACACAAAATACTAATTAATTCTTATTCATCTTTTACTTGTAAAAATTCATTTTAAGCCATTTTTTTCTTTACAAAGGCTTATTTTAGTCTTTACTTACCATTTTATTCTTATAAAACATTTCCTTTTCATTTTTTCTTATTAATTAAAAATTTTGGGAACAATTTCGGTTTTATCCCAATTTTTTTTATTTTCTTTCAAATCAATCCTTTTTCATTTAGAACTTTTTACATTCGATTTACTTTTACAATTCCAATTTAATTTATCAATATGCACTTAGTGCGATATCACAGGACATTTAGATAGGATATGCGGGAAATGGATCCCAAAGGCCCCACTGATAGAGAAATTATCCCCAAGAAACCATTTCTCATAAAGTACATCACTTACACTTACACTTTCACTTTTACACTGAAGCTATGGAGATCAGTGATCCTATCCATAGTAAAGCAAGTCGCCATGACTTGCACCGTGGTATAGGGTGTCCCTATGGCTAGCCAATTATATCATGTATAAGAATATCACTACCTAGCTATTGCTAAGGGCAAAAACAATTAATTATTTTCGGAATGATTTTCAAACTTTCAATAATTTTAATTTCTTTCCTTTTTCTTAAAACAATACATTTTAGTCAATTGTACTCTTTTTAGTGCTTTTGACTATACAATAACTTTTTCTTTTCTTTTAATTTCTCTTTTCAATCATTTTTTTTTCGATCACTTTTTGTGAATTATTCTACAATAATTCACTTTGAACATTTAATACTTTACAAACTTTTATACACTTTGTAAATTGTATCATTATAATTCACTATTTCTTTTATTTTTTTGTTTAATACTTTATGAATTATTTCTTAATAATTTAATAATTGATTTTTTAACAATTTTTCATTCCTTTTTCTATCCAAAAATTTATTTGTTTGGATATGCCAACTTTTATTTGGTTGGTGAATTAGTTTATAATAATTCACTCTTTTAATTCTTTTTATGGACTAATTTATTTTGATAAATTAGCCAATAATTTATTTTACAAATTTTTGAACAATTATGAATTATATTAATATAATTCATTATTTTATTTTTTGGAAATCATCTATTGACTTTTTTTCATTTATTTTATACGGAAGTAATTTAATTCACATTAATTTATCATTTTGTACTTATTTATTGAATTATTTCTCAATAATTTAATATTTTTAATTAAACATATTCAATGTTTTATTTTCAAAAATATTCTAGTAATTCATATAAATTCTACAAAAATTCATATGCATATTATTTTACAATTTCTATCATTTTCACTCGTTTTATGGATTATTTCAGAATAATTTATTATTCTTATTAGTATCATAATTCAATAATTATTCCAAAATTATTCTCATAATCCATATAAATTTTACAAAAATTTATATTTGCTTTATTTCACTATATTTATAATTTTTCACTTATTACATGAATTAATTCACATTAATTCATTATATACACTTTATACATACACCAATATTCAACTTAAAAATTATCTAATAATTTTCATAATTTTTTTTAAAAATTCATGGACATTTTATTTTATTCTTATTATCATTTTATGATATGATTAGCAAAAATTCACTATTTTTATCAATTACATCATTCAATAAATATTCTAAAAATATTCAAATAATTTCTAAAAATTCCATAAAAATTTATGGATACATTATTTCATGTTTTCTATCAAATTAAGGCTTAATTTCATTAAATTACATTACATACAACTCATTCTCTTTAGGAATGAATTTCGACCAACATAGGGGTTATGCTTTAAAAATTCATTTAAATTCAATCAAGCTTTCTAATATACTTATTTAAGGTCCGATTTTCAAATCAATTTAAATATACATGCATTTCATAATTTTTTTTCTTAATTCACCTAAAGAAAAATTCAACAAATTTAGGAAAATTAAAGGATTTCATAGTCACTTACCTATTTTCATATGTTTATCCTTCAATAAACTTCATTTTTCATGCTTGAAATCATAAACCTCATCAATCTTCAATTAACCTCTTCTTGGCCGGATTCTCCACCAAAGAAAATACCATGATTTTATTTTATTTTGCTCAAAATAACATCAAATCCAAACTCTAGACACCTAAAAATATTAGGAAACACCTAAAAATTAATTTAATTCAATTATTTTCTTAAACTTTACCTTGACATCTTCTCTTTCCATCCTTGATTTTTCTTGCTTCATTTTCTTTAATCAAAGGTTAGAGGCCATATACATGAACTTGAGGGATAAAATTCTATTTCTTATGTTGGGATTAAGTGGAAATTTGAAGTAGAATTGAAGCAACCAAAATAGAGAAAATAGGAGAGAAGTTCGGCCACCATAGGGAGAGAAGAAGGGTTGGGAAAAATCTAGAGAAATCTCAGATTTTCCAGCTCTTGTATACTCCCCTAATGGGCCTAATAGTGGGCCAAAAGAATAAGTTAACCCATTTTAATTAAAGGACCCATTTAGGTCCATTTAAAGCCCAATTTCATTTCTCTCACTTCCTCACTTCAAAACACTCTAAAAATAATTTTATCATTCTTATCACATCAAAAATAGGTGGAACACAAAATTTTGACTCAATCGGAGTCCGTTATTGGTCTGATTTAAACTCATCGTTCGATTTAACAACTACTGGTGTCACCAAAAATTTCAATTCTCGTCACCAAAATATTCTAAAAAAAATTTAAGGTAGGTATGTAAAATCTGGTAATATTCAAAGTTCTTTTACTAATTTAAAAAAAAATTATATAAAATCAAGTCTCCTTTTATAGCAGGAAAATTAACTTGATATCTTTTTCGTATTTTTAACTTTTCGAGGTCCATTTGATCTTAGTTTCACTTTAAATTTTAACTTTGGACTCATCATGACCAATACTTTTCGATAGTACAATAAAATATTTTTGACTTTCCGATGTACTTTTTGGCCCGAAAAATACTATTTATTATCAAAAAAATACTATTCATGGCTGACTCAGTGTTGAAGCCATTACACTGGTAGCCTTTATGATCTGAAGGCTTTAAAATTTTAGGAGAAACTCCGTATAATTTTTGTATAATTTCTAACAATGGTTAAACCAGAAAGGGAATTTTTAGGGATCTATTTTTAGGGAAAAAAAATAGCTAGGTGTGACTAAATTTTTGGTTTTGAAGTAGGAGCGCATTGTACCAGGAATGTTGATAATCCTAGTAAGTGAAGGTCCTACAATGGTTTATTATGATTTTGAAATCAACGAGGAAGTATTTTGGGGTATAGAGTGCCTGTCTCTATTCAAGTGCAGATAGAATTTTATGGATTTTGACAATGAAATAAATGAGTTTTGGACTACCTTTTAGGTTATAGGTAATGGTTAAAGATCCTGTTAATTCCAATATTGCCATGTAGTAAGGTTAGGATTTTGTTACATCCCAAGGTTTAAAATACTAGCATTTTGGAAAATTTTTTAAAATGACCTATTGAAAATTTTGAAGATAAAAACCTTCCGCTGTAGTCAAGATATATTGAAAATAATTTTTGACAAAATATTCTAATTTTGATTGTGACAAAATCAAATTAGAATTATTTTGTGATAAAACAATTTTAGAAAATTCTTCTTTGGAGGAGTGTTTTTTGAAATAGTGATTTTATTGTAGGATTCTTTCTACAATGGTTTTGAAAGATTTTAAGAAGGGGTTTTTCAGTAGAAGATTCTCATTTCTCTGTTTTAGAAATAGGGGTAAGAGCTTTACCTATAAAAGCTTCTTTGGCTGTAATTTTTGCTTGCAGATCTTCTATTTATGTAAATGCCTTAATTACTTGATAGCATTCTTTTTGTGGGAATTTTTTTATTTCGTCTTCCTCCAAGGCTTGTTCTAAATAGAGCTTTAATTCTAGCTCTTTCTTTATAGCTCATATCCATTTATGGATTCGACTAGTTTAAAGTTTTTCTTTTTTTTTTTTCCTCTTCCTCAATTGCTTGAGCTCGGGATTTTATTGGAACAGTAGAAGAGACTGCTGGTTTTGGATTTACTTGGTCCTGTTGGACCTCTTTCCCTTTCCCTTTTTTTCTTGGCATATTGTGGTTCTCTCAAGACTTATTTTGAAGGAGCTCTCTGGTTAGGAAATTTAGGATTGAGTTCTTATATCCTCTAATAAATTCAATGTCAAAATAAAAAATACTAAGGATTGCTTACCACCTGGCAAAAATTTATTTTGATGCAATTTTTTGGACATCTTTTTGTAAAACTTCTTTTGCTGATTTACAATCAATGCGAAGCAAAAACTTTTGATTGAGTAAATCACTTTGAAATTTTGTAATACACATGACAATTGAAAGAATTTCTTTTTTGATAGTGGAATAATTCTTTTGACAATCATTCTAATGTGCAAATGTGAATTGAATATGCATTCTTTGCCATTGACCTTTTGTTTTAGTATCCCCCCATACCCTATTTCAGAAGCATTTGTTTCAACAATTTTAAATGCTAAAGGGGTTGCTAAATGTAAACAAGAAATTTTTTTTTATCTATCTTTTGAATGACTCTAGTATGTTTATCAGACCATGGGATTCGATTTGTCTTCAATCTATCATGCAAAGGTTTTGCTAGACGGTTAATGTTTGGATAAAAATCTAAGATATAATTTAAACTTCCTAAAAATCTTTGAAGTTAGGTTTTGTCTAAGATTTTTTCAGGGAATTTATATGAAAATGTCAAAGATCTCTCAATTGGTGTAATTGTTCCCTGGGAAATGTAATGACCCAAAAAATAAATTTTTATTTGAAAAAGAGAGATTTTTGATTTGGAAACAACTAATCCATTTTTCTTAGCTATCATGAAAAATGTTTTTAAGTTCTTGAATGTTGTTCTAAGGATTTTTAAAAGATGAGGATATCATCTATGTATACTATGCATAATTTTGAATAAGGAGCAAAGATTTCATTTATTATCCTTTAAAATTCTGAGAGAGCATTTTTTTAATCCAAATGGCATTATTTTCCATTCATATTGACCTAAAATAACAGTAAAAGCCATTTTTTAATGATCTTTTGGTTCAATTTGAACTTACCAGAATCCTGATTTCAAATTGAATTTTGAAAAGATTAAAGCAGAATGAAGTTCTTGTAAAAGATTTTTTTTTGTTTGGGATTGGATGTCAAATCCATTTTAGAGCTTTGTTTAAAGTTTTGTAATTTATTACAAGTCTAGGTGCACCTCTTTCTATTTCTAAGTTTTTATAAGCATAAAAAGATGCACAGTTCCATGGAGACCTAGATGTTATAATTAGACCTTTTGAAATAAAACGTAAATCTCTTTTTTACAATGTTTTTTGAGTTCTCGATTCATTTAGATTCGCCTAGCTTTTGTTGGAATCAGCTTATCTAAAAATTCCTTTTCATATTGTAAGTTTACCATATGTTATTTTTTATTCCAAAAAGCATTTGGTAAATCTGAGCAGATTTCCTTTTCAAGTAATTTTTGAAAATAAAAATCTTTTGTTTTATGAACTCATCTTCTAAAGATTTTTGAATTCTGAAGAAAGAAATATTTTTTAAAGCATAAATGTTTTTATTTTCCTTGGATTATGAGATTTAACTCATTTTTCTAAACAAAATAAGCTTTTAAAAGATTGAGATTTCTTATTCTGGGTTTTTTAATGAAAGGGAAAATAATTTTTTTTCCTTGAGTTTTGAAAAAAACACTATCATCATTGATGGAATAGAGTGTTATCATGTTGATAAATGAAGTCCCTAAAATGACATTATAATTTATATTTTCCAGCAAAATGAAAGAAGCTTTTATTGAAACACTACCATTTTCTACGGTGGCTTCAGTTTTGTTTTTTATGACCATTTTTGAGTTATTTGCTGTAGAAAGTTTTTCATTAGTTTTGCGACCAAATCTTTTTGGAACAATACAACTTTTTAAGTATTTTAAATCTGTACATGTATCAAAGAGAGAAACAATTTCAATTTTGAAATCATATGAAAAAATAAGTGTTGTTTTAATCAGATATTTTCTGGTTGTAACAGTTCTTAAAAAAATAAGAAATCTTTTGGAATTATTTCCAGGTTTTCAATTTTATTTTTTGTTGTTTCAAGATCTTCTTCTTCTTCTTTAGTTTTTTCTCCTATTTCATTTTTTTCAGTAACTTTTGAAACTAATTTTTGAAAAATTTTAGAATTAGATTCTTGTTTTTGTTTAAGTATTTTTTAACTCTTATTTTACTATCCTAATTTCTTCTTGAAGTGATTGGATAGTAGCAGGTGGTTTTGTTTTTGTCTTAACTCCTAAGATTTTTGTTAAATCTTATGTGTTGTTTTGAATCAATGATGAAGAAGAGGGTAAAGAGTTTGAAGGTTTTGTTGACTTTGGTTCAAAAGATTTCAAAAGTTCTTTAATAAAATATTTTTGAAGTTTTGTATCTTGTACTTATTTTACAATATCAAGAATTATTTCTTGATCTTTTATCAAAACATTTACAGAGTTTTGAGATTCTGAAGAATATTCAGAATGATTTTCAAATGAACTAGAGGTTATTAATTCATCAAATTGTAAAGAGTTATCATCTTCTGATAAATCCATTTGAGTTTCATCTTTTAAGGTTTCAATTAAAAATGATGAAAGTTTTTGGATCATTTCATCTTTTAATTGTAACTCATGAAGTTTTTTGTTAATTCTGCAATATTTTGAAATATGTTCGGGCTTATTGCATTTGTAGCAAACAATCAATTTTTTATTTTGTTTGAAATATTTTTTAAATGTTTTTTTGTTTCCTATAGGTTCTATTGGGTTTTGATTTCCTATAGAAACTTTTTTGCTAGGTTTTGTAGAAAATCTTTTGTGAGATTTTTTGTAAGATTTTGAACAAGATCCTCCACAATATTTACTTTGGTTTCCTATGGGGATTTTGAATTGTTTACAGAAAGATCTTATTTCTTATCTTATTTTCTTAATTTTTTGTTTTAAATATTTTTGAAGTTTTAAATCTTGACAGATTTTTAAACCTTCTATTTGAGTGAAACTGACCAATTTGCCATAAGTCAAATGATTATATAGGATTTGATTAATTCCAAAAACTTCTTTAATTTTATTTCTAACCTTTTCTCCTAAGAGTGTTGGTAAACCTGCTAAGAATTTTTCTTTCCAAAATGGTTAGCTGGAATCTTCTCTAAGCGTTACCCTAGTTAGAAATATATTTTTATAAATTTGGAATTTAGAAAGATTTTTACATCTAAGGTTTCAAAGCAATTCTGCATTTTTATCTTTTAAGTGATATAGATCTCCTATGAAATTCAAGCTAATCGTATGGATTAAGGTTACTACTGCATCTGGAATTGGGTTTCCTATCTCATCGAGGATGGAAGTTCCTTCCTCTGTGGTTTGGATAGCACCTAGTATTTATAGTTGCTGTTGTTGAGTGAGATGGTAACCCCACCAACCTTTTAATTATCCTGAGAAACCTGCTATTAAAAGTTCAGCTATGGCTCTATCAGGGGTATTTGTTTGGATTTTGTAAGTATTTGATGCCGTAGTCATCTATTATAGAAGACTAAGGATGTTATATTCAGACATACCATCTATGTTCCATTCATAAACAATAGAGGTATTGAATTTTGAATGGGTTAAAATATTTGGCCTATTTTCTATACTCAGATCTGGAGCATTTGAAAGGGCAAAAGGTGTGCCAATGAAGTCTAGACAACTCTGAATTTTCGTTTGATTGTTGGTTTCCTTCAGAATTAGAATTCTGATCTAAAGTACTAACAGTTTTGTTTTTATCAAGGATGTCTTGTGCAACCATAGGAGTAGAGGTAGAGAAATGCTCTATCTTACTTAATTGATCTCGCAAGGCTTGGGTAAACTCAGATCTACTCTCTTTGAATAATTTTTAACTTGTTTTAGAAACCTAAAAGGGTTTAAAAATAGGGTTTTTGAGTTTCAATTCTGTTATTTCAATAGGGAAAACTACAAAAATTTTTTTGGTGTTCCTTCATTCTAGTTAACTATTTTGTAATTGTACTAAGATGAGTGTTTGTGAAATTATTTTGTTGAATGATATTTTTAATATCTTTATCCGTGTTATCACTCGGAGTTTTATAAGGACTAGCATTTACCATTTGAATTAGATGTGTTAATGTTATATGTCTTAAAGGTGGATGTTCTGATTGAATTTTCCTACCATCAGATATTTCCCATTCCCTGACCTTATTTGCAGAAGTTATAGGGTTAACAGTTTTTGTTTGTTCAAATGGATATGAATTTTTATTTTGTGATGCATAAATTTCAAAGCAGTCAAAGAATAAAATTTGTGTTTTATTTTTGAAAACAAATTTATAATATTTGTTTTGAATTACATTTATTTTTTCTAGAAAATTTTTAAAGAACCATGATATTTTTTCTAGATTTTTAGGTGCATAAAAATCCTTATGTAGAAAAGTTTTGTTAACTTCAAAATCTTTGTCTGTGACATTTAATTCATTAATAACATTTTCTATTACTGCTGAAGGAGATGATGAAGTTGGAGGTGAAACATTTTTGTTGTTCCTCACTAGAAACTTGAGGCTTCGTATAAATCTAGTGAGAGACAGTTATTGAATAATCAACATTTTGAAAAGAACCATTTGGAACACTAGAACAAAAAAATCTTGGTTTTTGAAAACTTTATTCGTTATCTGAAAGGTGAATCACTGAAGGTAGATTTGAGGCTTTCCCTAAATCTACAGTACTTGTGGAGAAACCAACATCTGAATATCGACAAGTGGAAGTTCTAAAAAAACTTAATTTTACCCTTCCGTTATTGTACCATGCAATTTCCTTCAAATAAGTGTTTGGTTTAGATTTTTTTAAAGATTTAGGTTTTACAACACCTTCTAAAATCCATTCTTCAGAAAGATCAATATCTTTCCAAATGATGGTTTTTGGAATTACCATATTTCTCTAGATAAATTTGTTTGTAAAAATAGGGTTTCACCCTTTTTTTTACATTTTTTACTAATGTAAAAGCAGAAAACATTGCTTTATAATATATTCTAAAAATGATGGCTACTGGAATAGATCCTTCTAGTATTTTGTAATTATGAGTCTTAATTTTTAAAACCAAAGATTTCAAAATGTTTGGATCTACAAGTGATAATGAAATATTTGGTAAGCATTCAAAATAAATTGGTCCTTGAAAAAGACTTGACTCCACTGAGCTTATAATTGAATCTTAGAAATCTAAAAATCTTGCATCTCTTAAAACATAGAGAATGAAGGTATTTAATCCTTCTGTTGTTAGAGGTTTTATTCCTTACCTGGACAGGACCTATGTGTATGTACTCATATTTTCTATCTCGGTATTTTTGTAGAGTTTTTTGTGAGAGAAGGTGAATGGTTTCAAATGATTTCGAGATTTGAACACCTCTCTCTTCTGTTTTGATTATGAAATCTATTTTTATGAGATTTTGAAAAAAATAATATTCTCATAAACTTGATCTCTTTTGATTTTAAGAATTTTTCAATTATTTATTGATTTTTGAAAACCTTCAATAGTGGTTTTCTCACTATTGACGATGTTTGACTTTTGTTAATATTGACTTGCAGAGTTTAAGGTAGAAGAACTACATAAAAAAAGTAGTTCTAGAAAATAAATTATCTATAATTTAAAATTTTAATTAATTTTTGAAAAATTATTATTTCTGATCTAGACAAACTTGCAAAAGGATTTACTACCCTAAATGTCTATCCATCGGCTAACACGAGAATTACTACCCAACAACGATTATTACCCATATAATATTTTAAATTTTTCAAAGAGCAATTAAATATTTAAATTCTAGAAAATTTAAATTTATTTAAATCATATATATAAGTCATTTTTTAACTTATAAAAGTTATTAAAAATTAAAAGTAATTGTAATATATTAATATTTTAAAAAATAAGATGAAATTAAAATTTAATTTATGATTTAGAAAATAGTGGATTGATATGATGTTGCAGAACATATAATATAATAATGATCCAAAAATCCAATTCAACTTGAATTTAAGAATGATCCTATCCGATAGTGATATTAAACTAAAGATTCAATCCAAATTTGCCCAATTACGCAAAATAGTTCAGTAAAAATATTATCATGTGTTATTTAATTTTATCTTACATATTTTTTGTGTTAGGCAATTTTAACCTGTACATAGTTAATGTTATTTAATTTATAACATCATTTTATAATTTTGAATTTTAGAAATTGATTTTACCAAAAAAAAAAGAGCTTGATGATTTAAAAAAATGACAAGAAAAAAAAAGGAAAAAAGAATTTAAATGAATTGAAAAGGAGAAAAAAATGATAGTGAGATTTTATAAAACAAAACATAAAAGAAAAATTTATCGATGGAAATGTAACTATCTAAATGAAAGTCATATTTTATTTATCTTTCCAAAATAAAATTTAATTTGCTCATATTAGATACCTTTAGTCTGATTGATCCTGGCCAGTTTTTGCCCTATCAGTCCTATTACGTGGCATCATTTGCATTAGGCTTATTCAAAAATGGTGTAATCCGTCTAATCCATTGAATCCAACCCATCTAATCCATTTTTTAGAGGAAATTACACGAAATACCCTCATTTTTTGTTTTATTTTCAAAAATGTCATAGGATTTTTTTTACACATTTCATATTTGCATTTTCAGTTTCAAATATATCAATTTTTAATTTAAAAAATTATTGTATATCAAATATACCCACTTATTTTAATATCATTTTCCCTCTTAACTTTTGAAGGTAGTTTTTTGTTCTAATCTCTGACGATTTTTCCTCTCTTTCTAAGGGTTTTCTTCTTATCTTTAGAAATTCTTATGTTTAACTTCATTATTGATCTTTAAGTTGTTTGGATGGTATCAGCACCGTATTGGAGAGTTATCACGATTCATCAAGTACTTGTTTCCAGAAGTGTATTCATCTTTGATTCATCGCTGGTAAGTAAATAGTTTTATATTTTTCACTTGATTATTGTTTCTTTATTTTTTTGATTAATATTTACAATCTTTTTTGTTTTTCTTTTACAGTTGTATTGATTTTTTGTTGGTGATTATTTATGTTCTATTGATAGTTGTTGCATTGATTTTTGCTTATGTTGATTTTTCTGGTTGTGTTTCGATGATGTGTAATTAATCGATACTTTTTTTTGATTATCGAAAGTGAGATGAATGAGATTTTTCATATATATTTTGATTGTTTGTAAGTTGTACACACTGTGGATTGTTAGGTCATTGTTTGTTTATAAAGTTAATACAGTATATTAGATTTGGAAATATTTCATTACATTGTATTAGATTTTAGTAAAAACTGAGTATATTGTTTTGGGTTTTAGTAAAAGTGATTATATTTATTTGGAAATTACATACTAGAAACATTGTATTAGGTTTTAGTAAGTTTAACACTATGTATAAGGTTTTGTATGTAAATAATTACAGTGTATTTTTTGACAAAACTCAATGCATTGTATTTTTTTTCACAAAACTTAATACACTGTACTTTCTTTTCACAAAACTGAATAAATTGTATTAGAGTTTATAATACTATATGTATTAGGTGTTATTAAACTAAATATTATGTATTAGGTTTCATTAAAATTAAATACACTATTTTATTTTTGAGTAAAAATGTATAAAGTGTAATGTATTTAGTTTAAGTGAAGTATAATATATTGTATTGATTTTTTATGAAACTTAATACAGTGTATTAGGTTTGGTAAAACTTAATACAGTGTATGTTATTTTTGTAAAGTTTAATACAATGTATTGAGTTTTATCAGAAGATAATACACTGTATTGAGTATTGTGTAAAGAAATAAAGTGTATTGAGTTTTGCAAATGATAATACATTGTATTTATTGTAACACCCATACTATACCCGTTACTGTTCCGACTAACCATAAGCGATTCTGACCACCCAAAAGTCAAAAAAAAATTCTACTAATCAAATTCTTTCGTCTAATGCCATATCTTATTAAATTCTTACACAAGTTAAACTTCTAAACTAGTTTGCCGATAACCTATAACTGTCTAATATTACTATTTATTTAATAAAATTTTAGTAATATAACAGCTGTTTAATCAACTAGCCCCTGAAAATTAAAATAATCCACAGCCTCTCAGATGCACAACAATATACAAATATCATATATACCCATTCATTTTCTTTTCATTATCCTTCTCAAGCACATTGACATACATCCCATTTTAAATCTATAACTTTACTTTTCCATACAAATACAAGCCATCAAAGGTTGCAACCCAAACTTAAACATTCCTATATAGATAATTGCAAATACATATATCCAGAGGTATTAAATTCATATATACATGCCATCAAAATATCTATTCCTAATTAAAGAAATCCTTCAATGTGTACTCATGTTCCCGATCACCTGTACCTGCATGCACTAAATTTTATGCGCTTAGCATTAAACATGTCCAGTGGTGACTAACAATCTTATAATTTCCTATAGCTTATTTTATCTATTTAAGCAAGGCATAACTAATAATTCTATTTAAGGCAATTTATGCAAAAATCGTTTACTTAATATTAAAGGCATTATTTTAAATCTTATTCACAACATTAACCATTTGACACTTACACTTTGCTTAACTTTTTACATTAATATTAAACTTTCATTTCCTTTAATTTTGTCCATTCTACTTCATATTTACCAAAATGCCCTCATTAAGCTTATTTTTCACTTTTAGGCTATTTATTGGTATACAATATATCCATTAACACTTGTTTTAACATTTTTCTGCAAAATTACAATTTAATCCCTTTATGTTATAAAATTTTATTTTTGAACCGTTTAGGCACTAAATTACTATTTTACCCTTTTACCGTCAATTCTTAACTTCTTTTACTCATTATTCACCCCTTTTGGAAAAATTATCATTTCACCCCTAACTTTTACTTTTTTTCAATTAGGTCCTTTTTATCATTAATTGCTACATTTGACTCCCTTTTTATCTTTTTAACACTTTTCTTTTAATATGCCCCTAGTACAGACCCAATAGAAATACTCAAACTGGATACATGAAATGTGAACTCCACTGAGCTGCAACAGACAGAGAAATGACCTTCAATGGACCGTTTCTCATATAACAGAATCAAATACAGATAGAAGCTATAGAGATGAGAGATCCTACCCATAGCAAAGCAAGTCGCCATGACTTGCACCGTGGTACAGATGTTCCTATGGCCAGCCAATTATATCCTGAGCTAGTTTTTACTGCCTGACTATCTCTAAGGGCATAATTATGCTTACTTTTATTCAATTTCAGTCATTTCATTAACTTCATAAACTTTTCATTTCCAAAAATTTCATCATTTGACTTTTTCTATCACTTTATGCACAATGTAAATTAATTTACATTAATTTACCATATAATGCTCATTTATTGAAATATTCTTTAATAATTCAATTTTTTTACTTAAACATATTCAATGTTTATTTTCAAAAATATACTAATAAATCATAAAAATTTCATAAAAATTTATATACACATTATTTCACATTTTCTATTATTTTCACTCATTTTATGCATTATTTCAACATAAATCATCATTGCCATTGAATTGAAAGGAAATGAAAACTTTGGAATAAACTGAAATTGTTTCCAAATGTTGTAATTAATAAGTAAGAATGAAAAGAAAATTTTCATAAAAATAAAATGTTTATGCAAAAACCCACGAGAATGAATTAGTAATGTGTGTACCAATTATTATTTTAAGAAAATAAAGAATTCGAAAAATAGTGCTAATTATGTATTTAAAGTCAAACATGACAATACTGTATTTAAGTGTAAAATATGAGTAAATAATAAATTCTGGAAGTAATGATTAAGTAAAAAGTAAAATGATAAAAAAACAAATGATTGTTTAGTTAAAATAGAAAAGGTTCATTTAAAAAGAAACAAAATAAAGATTTGTATGCAGAGTGATCCAAAATACTTAAATCACTTTGCAATAAAGATTATAAGCCTAAAGATTAAAGTGAATTAAAAGAATAGATAATGAAAATCGTATTTGAATTATCTAATGGAACTAGGAACAGGAAACTTGCCATTAAAGACATGAGTATCCATGTAACTCGTTAAATGAAACGACAACTACGTCAAGTGATGCAAAAGTATAGGACAAAAGATAAGTAAAAGTAGAAGTAAGAAACGTAAAAGTAAAAGTCAAATTGTAATCGAATCACAAGGAAAGTAGTGTAAAGTAAATTGAAAATTATAAGATCAAAGTAAAACGATTACCAAAAATATTGGTAAACAATGAAAATAGTGTGAAATAAATTGAAAGTAAATTTCTGATAAAAAAAAATAGAAGTTTGCACAATTTATGTAATTATGTTGAAATTGGGAAATTCTGGGATTAGTAGTCACCACTGAGCATTTCTAGTGCTCAGCACGTAGTGTTTACTGCGTGTAGGTTTTGAAGTGTTGATGGAGTTTGATACACGAAGAAGCAGAATTCGAAGATGAAGAAAGTTAGTTGCACTTTTACCTTTATTATTTATGGCATGTATATACTTAGACAGTGAGAGTATAGAACTGAACGATATTTAAGGTAATGTTTGTTAAATGATAAATATTGTTACTGTTCTGATAATTTCAGTTAATGAGTTGTAAATGACTATCATTGATATATGATTTGTTGTGCCTCTAAGAGGCTATGTGGATTTTTTGAATTTTTCAGGAGGCTAGTAAGTTCTAGCCATTGTGCTGTCAAAATTTCGTAAATTGAATAAAATATTAAATTGTATCAAAGTTGTTTGACATTGATTGAAGTTTGAAAAAAATTTTCCCGTTTACCGCTAAGTTTTGCATCGAAAAATACTATTCTGATAAGGGTGTTACATTTAGTGGTATCAGAGCAAAGGTTTAAGCGGTTCTAAGATCTGAGTGAAATAAGGTTAAGTGATAGGTTTGTCTGTATATACATGCCAGTTATAGGTGGATAAGTGTTAGGAATCTGACGTGTACGTGCTCCCCTCTTTGTTTTAAATGTGAAAAGTTAATGTTTGACCGAGATTGTCAGATGTGAAAGGATTGATTCTGTACAGTAAAGACATTAGTGAGTGAGAATGAAAGTATTGCTGCTTGAGGCTTCTTGGAGGTCAAAGCAGGAAAATGAAGTATTGAATGAAACTGAATGTAAATGTGAGAACTTAAGTGCCTATATGGATGAGAAACAATCCAAAGAAGGACAAAATAAAGAATATGCTAGGAAGTTAAAAAGGAATGGTATATTGGGTTCAGATAAATGGTATAAGACACAGAGATACCTTGACTGGATTGTCATGATTTAAAAATATCATTGAACAAATCGATAAAAAGTTGAGGTTGTTTAAGATGCTCTATATACCAGTCAGTGATTCTTTTATAGATGTGGGGATTTGATTGCACATTACATAGTATTGGGATGGGCTATAACATTTGCACCATATGAGAATACATGACAGTATTTTATTGCATACATGGAATCATACATTCATTGCATAGCATTTCATATTGTTTGACAGCATTTGATCTGCATCATACTGTGTGTATAGGCCCCACTTGATAGGATGAAACTGACATGGGATATGATGAGTATAGGGACGACCTAAGAATGAGATGAGAAATAGTGTACTCAAGATTATTTTCTGTATCTGATGTAGCCCTTATAAGTTATTGGCCGTGTCAGTTAGATTTGCTAACGCACCGACCATCTTTGTGAATTGATAGGAAAGAGTTTTTCACCTTTACTTAGATCCATTTTTGTGGATTTGAGTAATCACCATCTGATATGTCCTGAGATACAGAAAGAATATGATAAGTATTTGAGAATTGTTCTGCAAGTATTGAAAGAAAAGCAACTATTTGCTCAGTTTAGTGAATGTAACCTTTGAAAAAATGTGAAATTCCTAGATTTAGCCGGGTACTATCGAAAAGTTAACGAAGTGCCGAACCCCTCAGCAAAGGAATTCGTATGTGATAGGTAAATGCACTTAAATGAATATGTATGATTGAATAAGAAGATTCGGTTCTTCAAGCCGTGAATGTTAATTTAAGTATGGTTCCAGATGGGGAATTCTTAGTTGAGTTAGAAGTGAAACCGATATTGAATATCGGGTAGGAAAAATGGTTCAGAAAGAGAATATTTATGTGATAGTCATTGTGAAAAAATTAAACGATTCTTACTAAATTCCATTGAGATAGTAATACGTTCAATCTTGGAAATTATCAGATTTACCAAGATTACAAGTTTAGTATTGAAAGTCAGGTTGAAAGTGTAATGTGATAGGTATTGTAAGTGAATGTTTGATGTGTCAGTAAATAAAAGTGAAGCAATAGATTCCTTCGGGAATTGCTTCGATTTATAATGATATCTGACTAGAAATAGGACAATTTGATCAGAGATTCTGTTATCGGATTGTCTGTATTTTAAAGAGAAAAGATGCTAGATAAGAGATTAGCGATAATCTCAATATTAGCATAGTGATCCACCCTTGTACTGATGATCAGTCAGAGTGGATAATTTAGATAATAAAAGAATGATTGTGAAAAGTACTTGCTCTTAGTAGAGTCTGTATGTGACAAGAATATAAAGGTCAAAAGAAATCTGTACACAGGGTTATATGACATGTGAAAAAAGACTAAGAAAGATTTTTGATATCGAGATTGGTTAGCTTAAAAATAGGTGTGTTTCATTAGCAAAAATGGTTCGGAACCATCGAATGAGAAAGAAATTTTGATACGATAATTGTGTAGTATCCTCTAATCTTCGATATAAGTAAATTTCGAGGACAAAATTTCTTTTAGTAGAGGAGAATTGTAATGGCCTCAACACTGGGTTAGCTGTGAACAGTATTTTCCGATAGTGAATAGTATTTTTCGGACCGAAAAGGACATCCGAAAGTCAAAAAAAATTTATTGGACCATCAGAACGTATTGGTCATGGGAAGTCTGGGGTTGAAATTTGAAGTGAAACCGATGTCAATGGATCATGAAAAGTCAAAAATATGAAAAAGGTAGCGAGTCAATTTTTATTATCAGGGAATTGACTTAATATTTTATAAATATTTAAAAATAGTAAACGAAATCCAAAAATTACCAAAAAATGCAGTTAAGCCTAAAATAATAAATAGATTATTTTGGCTGCAAAAAGTAAATTTTTCTATAACACCGATATTTTTGGATCGAACTGATTTAATCGAATCAGACCGAAAATGAACTCCGATTGAGCCAAAAATTTGTTTGCAACTTATTTTCGGGGTGTTAAGAATTATGGAATCGATTTTAAAATGAATCGGAGCTTTGAAAGTAATAGCAAAAGTTTTAGGGACCAAAATAGTAAAATTTTGAATAAATAAATATATATGTAAAAAAAAATATTTCGGCAATTAATTGTGGCCACTGGCCACAATCTTATAAAACAAAGGAAAAGGGAGCAGTGGTCGCCGACCACAAAGAAAAGAAACAAAGAAAAAAAAGGGAGGGTCACCGGCCGCACTTCACGCCGGCCACCATCGCGACAGCGACGAGCGGCGTGTCTTCTCCCTCTCACCAGCGTCCGGCCTTTGTTGTGGTGGTCCGATCGTCGAGTTTTTATATTTTTATTTTAAATGGGTTTTTTGTTCGTTCCGGTGAATCAAGGCGTCGGATGGGGACACCACCACCACCGATCAATTCCCGGCGACGAGGCGAGTCTTCAGGTGTTTTCCATCGCTCCTCAAACGCCGGCGATCGGTAGATCGAAAATGGGTTTGGTGGGTGATTCAAGTCAAGATTTCGGCCAACCAAGAAAGAATTTGGGCGCGTGACCACCGAAAAATGAATGAGGGGATCCCGATCTATAAGGTGGCAGTGTCGGATTGTCACCGGCGACGCTCCGGTGAGCAAATTATTAAGCAAATCGAAGCGAATTCGACTATGGTATGTGACTAGGAAATCTTTTAGTTTTCCTTAATTTGTTGAATTTTTCCTTTAAATTTGTTAAGGAAAAATATTAAATTATTGATTAAAATTGAAATTAATGTTATTATTGTTCAATTAAATTTTAATTAAGCCTAATATAGTGTATAAATTGAGTTAAGAAAATTTATTAAGAAATTTCCTTTGTGAATCAAAAATTTTCTTGTTAAAGAAATGAATTATTGTGTTGTAAATTAATAAAATTAAGTTCTAATTTGATAGAAGATGAAATAATATATATCAATAAATTGTTATGGAATTTATAGAAATTTATATGACTATTTTGGAATACTTATTGAATATGGTAATTGATGAAATAAGAAAATATGACAATAATTGAAGAGCAATGTTCACATAAATTTTTATGAAATTTATGTGATGTATGGATTAATTTAGAAAATAAATATGGAATATGCTTAATTGAAATATTGAATTATTGAGAAATAATCCAATAAACAATTAAAAGCTGATAATTTAATGTAATTTAATGTACATTTCGTATAAGGAAAAAAAATAGATTAAATGATAAATTTACAGAAAATAAAAAGTATAGTGAATAAATTAACCATAGTAACTGTATGAGTGAATAGTAACCATATAAGTGAACAGTACCCAAAGGAAAAATCTGATTACAACGTAATTCATAATTCGAATAAATGGTGAATTATTATAAATAATTCACAACCCGTATAAAGTATTGCAATTTTTAAATAATCTCAAATTCAGACCAAAAGAGCAAGAGATTGACTAAAAATCAAAAAGTGAATAAAATGACTGTAAAAGTATATTTTTGAATTATAAAGAAATAATTCAATAAGTGCCAAGAAAGAAAAGAGTGAATTATCCTGACATAATTCACAAAATATGGAAAAAAATATATCGAGAAAATAATTAATTAAAAATAAAAAAAATAATTATTTATAGTGAATTATTGTAAAATAATTCACGCAAAAGTGATTGGAAAGAAAAAGGAAACAAAAAGAAAAAAGTTATTGTATAGTCAATAGCACTGAAAAGAGTGCGATTAACAAAATGCATTGTTTTAAGCAAAATAAAAGAAATTAAAATTATTGAAGTTTGAAAATCATTCAGAAAGTTCTTGACTGTTTTTGCCCTTAGCAATAGTCAGGTAATGATATTCATATTCAGGATATAATTGGCTAGCCATAGGGACACCTTATACCGCGGTGCAAGTCATGGCGACTTGCTTTGCTATGGGTAGGATCTTTGATCTCCATAGCTTCAGTGTAAAATTAAAGTGAAAGTGCATCTATTTTCTGATCTATGAGACTTGATCTTCTGAGATCATTTCTTTATCTGTTTAGTGGGACCTTTGGGTCCATGTCTCGCATATCCTTTTTGAGATCCTGTCATCTTGCATTAGGGGCATATTGAAAGGAATAAATCGGAAGTGTGAAAGAAATTAAATGTAAATGTTATAAATGAAAAGAATTGAATTGAAAGGAAATGAAAACTTTGGATTAAACTGAAATTGTTTCCAAATGTTGTAATTAATAAGTAAGAATGAAAAGAAAATGTTTATAAAAATAAAATATTTATGCAAAACCCATGAGAATGAATTAGAAATGTGTGTACCAATTATTATTTTAAGAAAATAAAGAGTTCGAAAAATAGTGCTAATTATGTATTTAAAGTCAAACATGACAATACTGTACTTAAGTGTAAAATATGACTAAATAATAAATTCTAGAAGTAAAGATTAAGTAAAAAGTAAAATGATCAAAAAACAAACGATTGTTTAGTTAAAATAGAAAAGGTTCATTTAAAAAGAAACAAAATAAAGATTTGTATGCAGAGTGATCCAAAATACTTACATCACTTTGCAATAAAGATTATAAGTCTAAAGATTAAAGTGAATTAAAAGAATAGATAATGAAAATCGTATTTGAATTACCTAATGGAACTAGGAACAGGAAACTTGCCATTAAAGACATGAGTGTCCATGTAACTCGTTAAATGAAATGACAACTACGTCAAGTGATGCAAAAGTATAGGACAAAAGATAAGTAAAAGTAGAAGTAAGAAATGTAAAAGTAAAAGTCAAATTGTAATCGAATCACAAGGAAAGTAGTGTAAAGTAAATTGAAAAGTATAAGATTAAAGTAAAACGATTACCAAAAATGTTGGTAAACAATGAAAATAGTGTGAAATAAATTGAAAGTAAATTTCTGATAAAAAAAAATAGAAGTTTGCACAATTTATGTAATTATGTTGAAATTGGAAAATTCTGGGATTAGTAGTCACCACTGAGCATTTCTAGTACTCAGCACGTAGTGTTTACTGCATGCAGGTTTTGAAGTGTTGATGGAGTTTGATACACGAAGAAGCAGAATTCGAAGATGAAGAAAATTAGTTGCACTTTTACCTTTATTATTTATGGCATGTATATACTTAGACAGTGAGAGTATAGAACTGAACGGTATTTAAGGTAATGTTTGTTAAATGATAAATATTGTTACTGTTCTGATAATTTCAGTTAATGAGTTGTAAATGACTATCATTGATATATGATTTGTTGTGCCTCTGAGAGGCTGTGTGGATTGTTTGAATTTTTCAGGAGGCTAGTAAGTTCTAGCCATTGTGCTGCCAAAATTTTGTAAATTGAATAAAATATTAAATTGTATCAAAGTTGTTTGGCATTGATTGAAGTTTGAAAAAAAAATTTACCGTTTATCGCTAAGTTTTGCATCAAAAAATACTGTTCTGATAAGGGTGTTACATTCCAGCTTAAATAGTTCCCCCTTTGGGCCAAAATTGAGCCTAATGAGTGGGCTTAGCCCACTTAATTTAAATGGGCCATTTTGGTCCATTTAAAGTTCAATTCAAATTCTCTCACTTTCCAGCTTTAATTTACTCTAAAAAAGATTTTATCACTCTTATCACATCAAAATAGGTTGAACACAAATTTTCAGCTTAATCAGAGTCTGTTATCGATCTGATTCAATCTTATCAGTCCGATTCAACAACTGCTGGTGTCATCGAAAAATTAAATTTTCATTACCAAAATATTCTACATAAAATTTAAGGTAGACCTACAAAATTTGATAATATTCGGAGTTCATTTGTTATTTTTAAAATTTCATACAAATTTAAGTCAGTTTCCCTTTTTTTTAGAAATTGACTCTCTACCTTTTTCGTATTTTTTACTTTTGGAGATCTATTTGGCCTCAGTTTCACTTCAAATTTCAACCTCGGACTCACCATGACCAATATTTTCCAATGGTCCAATAAAATATTTTTTACTTCTGAGCATACTTTTCAGCTCGGGCTTCTGAAATATTAAGGAAAATAGAGAAGCCAGCAAAACCAAAAAAGGCTGGTGATGCATTTGTTGATCCAAAAGACTACTGTGAAGGGGGGGATTTCTTTAGCAATAGAGAATGATGTTCTTAGACTAATCGCTGGAACATTAAATAAGAATTAGAAGAAGATTTTTAGAGTATCATATTTTGGATATTTTTTAGATATGTCTAAGGTTGTGGCTCAATGGCAAGTTGTACATTCGCTATTAATGAGGCAGATTTGCATGATTAACGATGAAGAATTATCAGTAAAGGTAAATGGTGATGTTTTGACATTTGGGATAGTTGAATTTGCTATTGTTACCGGTTTAAAGTGTAGTGAAGAGTTTAACTTGTCAAACTTATCAAGCGATGGTAGTTGTTTAATTGATAAGTATTTTTTAGGAAATGTGAAAATTTCAAAGGATTTGATAGGTAATGTTTTTTTAAGACCAAAGTTTAATTCAGATGAAGGTGCAGTGAAAATTGTTATATTATTTTTGGTTCACTGCTATCTTTTGTCGAGCATAGAGCCTAAGATGGTGGGTAAGGAGGAAATTACTGTTATTGTTAGTGGAGCATACAACGATTATTCATGGAAAAATGATGCATTTAGTATGACATTAAAAAGTATTAAAGGAAAATTTCAAAATGGTTCGTGCTCAAAGATGTACAGGGTAAAAGGATATCCATTGGATTTTTTTGGTGTGGTTCTATGAGTGTAGTGATAAGATTGATGCACATTTTGGCATATCAGTTAGGGGTAGAATTCCTCGGATATTGAGACTGACCTTTTTAATGAAGAGAAAATTATTTTTTCAATTATTATTTGTGTGTTTTAATATTGTACAGAATGTTTATTCATTAGATTAAGAAAAGTGACTACATTGTATTTTTAGGTTTAAAAAAATTATTAATATAGTTATCAATACGGTGTATTATATTTTTTTAAACTCAATACATTGTATTTAATTTGAACAAAAACTGAATATATATATATATATAGTGTTTTTTATTTAATTATTATTTTTTATTTTTGTTTATTTTAGTTGAAGGTAGAAAATATTTGACCAACAGATGATGAGATTGAGCAGTATGATTTAAAGGGTTTGGTTGAATATAACAATGAATTGTTTGGTATGAATATAATCAACGAGGAAGAACATACTGAGTTGGAGACTAAAACAAGTTTAAGTAGTATCCCAACTCCTTCACCTAGTGATATTCCAAAGTGTACTGTTGATGTTCTAGACCCTACTGGTGATCATCCATCAACATTTATCTATATATCTCAACGGGAAAGCTATGATTTCGAAAATGATGTACCTCCTTATGATATGATGAAAGAGATGAAATTAATTTTATCCATGTAGTTGGAAATTATAGAAGAGATTAAAAACATGAAAGGGGATATATATCATTTAAAAAATGATTTGAAGGCAAAAATGGCTAAGATTCATGAAGCACTTTCTAGAATTTCTCAAAAACTAAATTGTGGTGCTAGCACTCAGGTAATATTTTGGTACTTGATACATTTTATATGAATTTTAAAGTAATAATTATTAAATTACATTAAATCATAAATTTTCAATGTCATAACGATTTCGCTAGTTCCCTTTTTGAAGGAGGACAAAAACATGAACAAAATGAAAAATATGTACATCTTTTTTTTGGTGAACAGAAGGATATAGATGCTGAGAAAAACATTAATGATAACGAAGCAACAAAAAAATAGATCGAGAAGCTGTAAAAAAAAGCAAGTTTTATTATTTTTGATGTTTTATTTATATTTGTATAATATTTGAATTAGTATATTACATTATATTTAGTTGTGTGAAAAGAAAATGTAGTGTATTATCTTTTGATGGACATTCAATACACTGCATGAAAGTTTATAAAAAAATTAAAAATACTATTTATTTTGATGTACATGATAAAAAATATAATTTATTGAGTTTTGTGAAAAGAAAATACAGTGTATTGAGTTTTGGTAAAAGAAAGTATACTGTATTTATTTATATACAAAAGAAAATATACTATTTTTAGTTTTTATAAAATTTAATATAGTGATGTACATGAAAAGAAAATACAATTTATTGAGTTTTGTGAAAAGAAAATACGGTGTATTGAGTTTTGGTAAAAGAAAGTATATTGTATTTATTTATATACAAAAGAAAATACACTATTTTTAGTTTTTATAAAATTTAATATAGTGTATTTAGTTTGTATGAAAGCTAATAAACTGTATTTCGTTCATGTTCAAAAATTAATACACTGTATTTTATTTTTACAGTGTATTATCTTTTGATGAAATTTCAATATATTACATGAGAGTTTATAAAAAATTGAAAATGCTATTTATTTTGATGTACATGAAAATAAAATAAAATTTATTATGTTTTGTGAAAAGAAAATACAGTGTATTAATTTTTGTCAAAAGAAAATATATTGTGTTTATTTATATAAAAAATACACTGTATTTTAATTTTTATAAAATTTAATATAGTATATTTAGTTTGTACGAAAGCTAATAAATTGTATTTAGTTTGTATGAAAGCTAATAAACTGTATTTAGTTCAGGTTTAACAATTAATATACTATATTAAGAAAATACTTAATACAATGTATTAAGTTTTATAAAAACTAAATACATTGTATTTATTTATGTACTGAAGTTAATATACTGTATTTAGTTTTTGTAATGTATAATAAAGTGTATTTAGTTTTCATCAAAAGCTTATACAATGTCTTTAGTTCAGGCACAAAAATTAATATATTGTATTTAGTTTTCATAAAGTATAATATAGAATATTGAGCTTTATTAGAAAACAATTCAGTGTAATATGGGGCAATACACTTTAATGTAGTGTAATAAATTGTATTTAGTTTATATAAAAAATTAAGTAAACCATATTAAGTTTTTATAAAGTGTAATATAGTTTATTAAGTTTTATGGATATAAAATACAGTGTATTGAGTTTTGTGAAAAGAAAATTCAGCGTATCTAGCTTTATTAAAAATTAATACATTTTATTTAGTTAATGTACAAAAGTTAATATGTTTTTTCCAAAGATAAAAAGAGGTATTTGACGGAAATTAATACACTATATTTAGTTTTATAAGGTTTACTAATGTACATTATAGTACATTGAGTTTTTGCTCAAATTGAATATTAAAATCATACCTTAATTATATTAATTTTTTTACAAGATGTCATGGAAAAGAGGCAAATGTTTAGTTCATTCATAAAGAATATGGGTGATGAGACATTTGACTATATTGTTCAAGCTGCAACAATCGATCTTAGTAAGCAACAAGAAATAAATGTTAGTAAAATTAATTAAATGTATGTATGAATATATGTTTATTTATTTATTTATTTATTGTAGTTGTACATTAATTAAAATATAATATTTTTACCTTGTTACAAGATTAAGATGACTGAAATAAATAGATTGTCTTAGTATTAGAGTCTATTGATTATTCATTTGAGGGAGTAGAAAAACAAGAACAAGATGAAAAACATGCAGATCATATTTCTTAGACAGAGAATGATATGCATGTTGAGAAGACATTGTTGATAATGAATGAAAGAAAACAGAGCAAGATGTTGAAAAACAAGTAATTTTTTTTATATATTTTAATTTTTTAGGTGTATTTGCATAAATATGAACAAACTTTTTTCAATGGTAATGGCATGCTCAATAGCTAATACATTTTGTTTTTTTTTTCTAAGTATAGTGTAGTGAGTTTTGCCAAAGCTTATTAGACTGTATGTGTTTAGTTTGTAGCAAAGATAATGCAATATATTTAGTTCAGGTTAAAAAAATTAATACACTGTATTTTATTTTTGTAAGGTTTAATACGATGTATTTAATTTTATCAAAAGATAATACACTATATTGAGTTTTGTACAAAGAAAATACAACGTATTAAGTTTTGCAAAAGAAAATACACTGTATTTATTTCATGTATGAAAGACAATACACTATTTTTAGTATTTATAAAGTTTAATAAAATGCATTTAGTTTCTATGAAAAGCTTAAACATTGTATTTAGTTCAATTACAAAATTTTATACACTATATTGTGATTTGAAATAGAAAAATATTGTTTTTATAAACTCTAATGTAGTGTTTTGAATTTTTATCAAAAGCTAATTTAATGTATGTAGTTCATTTTAAAAGTTAATAAAATATATTAAGTTTTTATAAAGTATAATAGAGTTTACTGAGTTTTATGAAAATACAATACAGTACAATATGTTTTATAAAAAGAAAATACAATGCATTTAGTTATGTAAAAAGATAATATGTTGTATTTATTTCATATGCAAAAGTCAATACAGTGTAATGGATTTTATTAAAATTTGATACATTGCATTAGATATTATATAATGCAATATTTTTATAATTTGAAATAGAATGTATTAATTTTCATCCACAAGTTTATTCAGTTTGTACAAAAGTCAATATAATTGACCGGCGTCTAGCAAGTGTACTAGATCGGCTAGTAATATAGGGAAATATAAATTAAGACCCCAAATATCATACCCAAGGGAACATGGATTGCTAAGGCTAATATCTATGTATGAATTAAATTAATCCGAGATTGTTTCCCAAATGTTTTTGATTTAAAAGCAAAAATTAAATAAAATAAACAATTAAACAAAATGAAAGCTAAAATTAAATTAACATGAATTAAAAATAAAACAATAATTGAGATTCTCTTGCTAAATGAACTATCCACCTTAACTTTTATTGTAATGACTTAAATTCAATAGAAACACCAGTGATTATGAAAAAACTAGTAATAAAGCAAGATATCTTTATTCAAGTATATCATTCTTAGTATTAAACTCGTAGACAAATCTAATACTTAGCATGAAAATCTAGTTTTAACTTCCTAAACTTTTATTGAACTCTTTTTCAAGTAATTCAACTCCAATTTATTCTTAGTTCTTCCTCTCTTAGTATTAATCAATAAAATTAACACATAATTATCTCATATTTCGAATAATAATCATGCATAAACATTAAAAAGTTAACCCAAGAACATGCAAATCATTAACTATGTCAAAACCAATTTTTAGTTATTTACTCAATAAACCAACAATTAATCTTAACACAATCAAAGATAAGAATATGCTTAAAACCAAGAAATAATCAACTGATATTGAAATTAAGCTCAAAATAAAGCCATAACAATGAAAATATAAGTTTTCAAGAATCCATTAGCAAAAGAAGAAAAACTACTTTCCTAAACATATTTAAAAACTAAAACAAAGTTGAAAAACTAAAATAAAGTTGAAAAGAAAAAATAAAAACATAAAAACTGGAAAAACAAAGTAAAACTAAAACTAAAGAACTCTACTAGTTCTTCTAATTGATTCCTCTAATTTCCTCATTGATTCTCTTCTTTGGTGTTTAAGTCTTCTATTTATAGGCAAAAATATGCTGTAGAAGCTTTCCAAACTTTCCAAATTGAAGTAGGAAGAGAATCCTTCTTGAATTGGAAAAATCGCAAATCCTTCGCTTCATGGGAAACAGAACACGTGGCCATGTGTCTCCCTTTGTTAATTTTCACGTGGCCATGTGTTATTCTTTTTTTGTGTTTCACGTGGTCACGCCTCTTCTAAGTTCTTTCTCACGTGGCCATGCCTTCTCCTTAGTTAATTGTCACATAGCCATGTGTTCCTCTTTGTTATTCATCACGTGGCCATGCGTCTTCATTTGCTTCATTTCATGTGGCCATGCATAAGTTTGTTCTTTGAGACACACGGCCATGCATGAGTATTCTGGACTTCACGATCATTCATTAACATGAATTTTTTAAATTCACAGTTTTGGCCTAAATCTTCTTGCCTTTTTGCAATTAAGCCCTTTTCTTAGCAAAATAACCCTGAAAAACACCAAAATTTATAATTAACTTCAAAAACATAAAATTAACCAATTAAACTCAAATTCAACCCAATTAACACAAAATTAACTCAATTAAACATCTAAAAATAAGTTAAAAACATCATAAAAACTACCATTATCAATAATGTATTAAATACAATGTATTATAATCCCTAATACAATTTATTCAATTTTATGAAATAAAAATACAGTGTATTGGGCTTTCTCAAAAGAAAATATAGTGTATTGAGTTTTGTTAAAAAAATATAGTGTATTGAGTTTACTGGAAAAAATACAATGTATTTATTTATGTAGAAAAATAAATAAAATAAATAAAATGTATTTTTTATAGTGTTTAATAAATTGTATTTTATACACTCTATTAAGTTTTGTGAAAAGAAAATACAATGTATTGAATTTTATCGAATCTTAATACATTGTATTTACTTTAATAAAATCTAATACACTATATTCAACATTTGTTAAAATTTTAAAAATATGAATATCTAAGTAGTTTGATAAAACCTAATACATTATATTTACTTTTTTTGTAAAATTGTATTCAACGTATTACATTCTATTCAATTTTAATTATTTTTTACAGGCTGAACTAGAAAAGAGACGAACGTCGAGTTCATTCATAAGGAATTTGGATGATGAGACAATTGATTGCATTATTGAAGCTGCAGTGATGCAAATTAATAAGGAAGAAGAACTCAAAGTTAGTAAATTTAATCAAACATATATTTTATTTTTTTATCGTAACTATATATTAAACGAATCAAAATAATTTTTATATTGTTACAGGATTTAGATTCCCAATGTGAAAAAGTTATTCTTGTACTAGATCCTCTTGATTATTTTAGTCTGGATGATCACAAAAAGAGTATTAAACAATCTATGGTTATGAAATCTCCTTCTGTAAACAATGTTGGGTCAGAGAATGCTACAAAAAACAAAGATATTAATAATCCATTTAACATTGGTGTTGAAGGGAGTCTAGATCATGAAAATTTAACCGAATTTTTTAAGTGGGTTGATTTGGGTTTGCTTAAGTAGACCACAAAGTAATTGATTAAGAATTTTGATACTTCTATTTAAAGTTTTTCTTTTTGTTTTTTATGCAATTATAATTTATTTTTGTTTGTCTATTGTTAGGGACAAAGAGCAAGTTTATACCAAAAAGTATTCAATTTTAGGCCATCATTTTCATTTTGGTATTGCAATTGTAAAGAATAAGAGATGGTGGTATGATTTGGCGTACAGTGGAAAAGAGCTTAGTAATTCGGTATGTACATATGTATATTTATATACATACATATTTCATCTTTGATCAAAATAATAGTGTATTGAGTTTTTGACAAAATTGTATACACTATATTGAGTTTTCTGAAAACTAAATAAACTATATTCAATGTAATTATACATAATACATTCTATTCAATATTTGATTAAATATAAATAAATATTAATATATAAACAATTTAAATATATGTATATTTGTACATTAACTATATTCTTTATACTTTTTGTTTTGTCAATTTATATATTAATTATGTTATCTTTTTTATTTTTTTTAGCACTTAGATGTGTTTTTTTTACTATATGAGGAAAAAAGTGAAGGTTGATAACAATGTACAATGTTCATTTACCACAACTGATAGCCTTTTTGACCAAACTTTATAAGAGAGATAGAATGTACAATGAGAATAACAAGGACATTTCGTTTGTAAATGTTGGGGATATGCTGGTTGAATACATTGTTGGGATCGGGACTTTCATGGTTTATAATAAACAATGGCTGGAGGTAGACCATGTATTTGTTCAAATAAATATAGCTAAGATCTATTGGATTTTGGGAAAGCTATCAATAAAGGAGAGTAAATTATTTATGTATGATTCATTGCATTCGGCACAAAGAAAATCAGATACTGAGTGGACAGTTAATGCATATAGTATTTTGATACCATATTTCTTTGATTGTTTGGGATTTTATAATGGAATAAGTGATACACGACCTAATGACAATAGAAAAGAAAATCATCTAATTGAGGTTGTGTATGTTTAGAACCTTCATACTCAAACAAACAGGTATGTTTTAAATATTTTTTCATTTATTATGTTAATTTCTTTTTTCAATAAATATAATGATTTTTTGATTTACATTTTTTCATTTGTCTTATTTTTTATTTTTTCAATGATTATGGAGTTTTTGTAGTAGAGTCTTACGAATATTTCATTGAAGGGAAAATGATTCCTTTAAATTTTAATGTAGATAAATATAGGGATAGATTGGGTCTTCTGTTGTATTTGTATAAGATAGGTAAGCAACGAGAAACCATTGAAAGTGATACAGACAAGGATTAAATAAAAATAAAAGATGGAAAGAAGGCAAAAAAAAAAAAGATTGAACAAGAAAATTGTAATGAATAGAATAAAACTATATTAGTTTTTTCAAATTATTATTTATACAACTATTTTGTAATTAACTTTTTTATATATACATTGTTTTTTATTTCTTGTTTTATGCTTGGAATTTTACTAAAAATGTATAAATGTATTTAGTTTATACACAGAGTTTGTTTCATTCAATTATTTAAAAGTTAATACACTATATTGAGTTTTGTAAAAAGAAAATACAATGTATTGACTGTTGCAAAATATGATACACCATTTTTGTTTCATTTACAAAGGGTAAATACATTGTATTTACTTTACATTAAAAAGTTAATAAGATGTATTCAAGTTTTATAAAGTGTACTATAGTTTATTGAGTTTATGAAAAAAAAATACAGTGTATTAAGTTTTATGAAAAGAAAATACAGTGTATTTAATTTTGTCAAAAGATAATACACTTTGTTTATCTCATGTACAAAAATAGTGTAATACGTTTTAGTAAAACTTTACACATTGCATTACATATTGTACAATGCCATATTTTTATACTTTTGAAACAGAATGTATTAACTTTCGAGCACAAGTTTATTCAGTTTGTACAAAAGATAGTGTTTTTAGTTTGTATTAATGTTAATACAATGTATATAGTTCAGTTTCAAAAATTAGTACACTTTATTTTGTTTTTGTAATGTTTAACACAATGTTTTAAGTTTTATGAAAAGATAAAACATTATATTGAGTTTTTGCGAAAAGAATATACAGTCTATTGAGTTTTGCAAAAGATATTACAATGTATTTATTTAATGTAGAAAACACAATACAATGTATTTTTTATTTATAAAATTTAATTCAATGTTTTTAGTTTGTATCAGAAGCTTATACATTATATTTAGTTCAGGTACAAAGGTTTAATACAATGTCTTTATTGAAATACAGTTTATTTAATTTTATAAAAAAATACATTGTATTGAGTTTTATGAAAAGAAAATACACTGCATTTAATTTTGTCAAAAGATAATACACTGTATTTAACTAATGTACAAAAGTCAATATAGTGTAATACGTTTTAGAAAAAATTATACATTGCATTATATATTAAAAAATACAGTAGTTTTATATTTTGAAATAGAATGTATTAATTATCGTGTAGAAGCTAAATAAAATTTAATACAGAATAAAAAGTTTATACATTTAAGTTTAAGCAGCATACCTTCAGTTGTATTGAAAAGTGTAATTTTTGTGTAGATCATCTTCATGGCATTTGAGTAGGGTTGTGAAAGTTGCTAATGCTAGGTCTCTATTAATGCAACTTCATTCTTGAATTAAAGCGCATATGTACTTAAGTAATGGCACTATTGGTAAATCTCTTGTTGATTTCATTACTGTATTCACAAACTCAATAATATTTGATGTCATGGTTGAAAATCGATTTCTCATACAATATAATCTTGACCATTTCTCATACCCAATATCTTGAAGGTATAGCCTAATATGTGCATCAACCTTGTCTAGGTCTTTGATGTTATGTTGAAAATTATTTTCTGTATATTATGTAGCTACTACAAATAGTAGTTCCTTAATTTTTTTTGACAGTTCCTTAATTTTTTTTGTATTTTTTTGAAACTTGTTTTAACGTTGTTCAACATATGGAAAATGCATAAGCAATGATTAACTTTTAGATATACCTTCTTTATAGCATTATTTATACTCTCATGTCTATCTAATATGATGCACATTTTGGGTCTTAATCTATAACTCTGTCTAAATTTTACAAAATATCATTCCCAATATGCGTCATTTTCTAAATCAACTATGGAGTATGCAAACAAAAATATTTTACCAGTTGCATTTTGTACTGATGCTGTGATCATTGTTTCCCCATATATCGACTTTAAAAAGGTACTATCAATAACTACGAATGGCCTACAATGTTTCCAGCCTTTAATAGATGCTCCTAGAGCTATGAAAATATAGTGGAATGACTTGTCTTCTTGGGGTTACCAAATCCATGATAAATGCACTATTTTTTATTTTTAGCATGTATAAGTATTTAAGAAAAAGTTAATAGAAATCAGATGGCTTACCTCTTATGTTTTGCAAAGCCCTTTCCTTGGACCTCCAAGCCTTTAAGTAGTTTATATTAATTCCATAATCATTTTGCATGTCATGTATGATGTCTGCTAGAGTATATATAGTCTTTACATTCATATATTTATTTTTAACAATATCACCAATCAAGGTTGATGTGGCCTGCTTTTTGTTATTTAGTCTAACTTCAACATGGCAGGTGTGATCAGATATGAATTTTTTGATTTTAAACATTTGTGTATCCCCTTTCTTTGATGCTTTCAACTTCCAGCAACAACTGTCATCTACGCAGCAATTAAAGTATCTTCTAGAACACAATTTATGCACCTTAAATTGAAAATCATGTTTTATTGCGAAAAAACTAATCGATTTCCTAAGATTGTCTTTATCTTTGTAAATCTGTCCTACTTCAATTTCATCTTGTATATATCATTACTGATGATTCCAAAATATGGTTCTTCATCTTTTCCTTGAATATTTTCGTTGTTACTAATTAATTTATGAACTATATTTTTGCTCAAATTTATCATATATTCCATCAAGCTTGTGGTAGTATTATTAAAATGTAAATCTTCATCAATCAAGGAACTGGATGTTGTTTGCTCACTTTTAATTACTGCAACTTCAGTTAGTATTGTGTTTGAGAAATCACCTAATGCAAAAAATAAAAAAAATTCAATTAAAAAATTAAAAAAGATAATATATTGTATTTGTTATTTTGAGTATTGATTGAAATCCAATAAATTGTTATTAGTTCATGTTCAAAAGTTAACATGCTATATTTATTTAATAAAGTGTATTGAGTTATATGAAATGTTAATGCATTGTATTTAGTTCATTTAAAAAAGGTTATAAATTTTATTTAGTTTTTATATAGTGTAGTACAAATTATTTAGTTTTGTGAAAAGAAAATACAATGTATTACGATTTGTGAATAGAAAATACAGTGTTTTATGTTTCATTTACAAAAGTCAATATACTGTATTTAGTTTTTATAAAGTTTAATCGGTGCATTTAGTTTGTATCAAAAGTTAATACAATATATTTATTTAACGTACAAAAGTTAATGCAATGTATTTACTTTTTGTTATATTTTAATACAATGTATTGAGTATTATCAAAAACTAATACAATGTATTGAGTTTTCAAAAAGCTGATGCGGTGTAATTAGTTCATCTACAAAAAATTACATCAACATTTTCAATTTTATATAAACTATAATATAGTGTATTGAATTTTATCAATGATAATACATTATATTTAGTTTATATTTAAAATTTAATACACTATAACAAACACAATATATTAAACCAAGTTAAATGACATTATATAAATATAATATATTCGGATATTGAAAAAATGAATTTAAGAATGGAAGTGAAAAATTAAAATTATTTGTTTGATATATTACCTAGGATGGTATATTTTGTAGAATTGTGATGCACAGAGAATAACTTGTGAAATATGATTCTTTCTTTTTTAGTTCCATGTAAAAGAGAAGGGACATGTCATTATCAACTTTTAGAGGTGGATATCCTACCTTTGGTTTGTACTTTATATCAAAGATATTATATTCTACATTTATATTCATTTGTTCTGATATAATTTTCGATAGTTGTTCGTAGTTGCAAGTCGATGGAAGTAAAAGGTCTTTCACTTTAAAACTCTCATATTCTTGATTCACATTATAGTGCCCTCCCTATTTAATTAATATTGCTATCATGTCCATATTACTATTGTGTCAGGATTATCTGTACATAAATGTAAAATAAATCGGAAAATAATTTTGACTTTTGCATGAGAGTTAATACATTTTGTTTCAAAATATAAAAATATTATACTATATAATGTATAATAAAATATACCAAGTTTTATTAAAGTGTAATTGTAAGGACTACCCTAGATCCTCCTACTATTTATTATTCTATCTACTCTCTTACACATTGTAAGACTATTAGCACAATTGTCAAGTTGGTTCATACTATTTATACACATGAATACCTCAACATATAATGAGGAATTAAAAGAACATTACACTTGGTACACTACACTATCAACTATACTATTCTTTACATTAAGGATTACTTAATACAATATGATAATTATAAAGATAAAATAAAGTACACTCTATATTTTAGCTCCTTCTATCTCTAGTGTTGGCCTTGCAGTAGCAGATCTTATCCTTGCAGATAGACTTCTATCTTCCTATACATACACGGATAAAACCCGTGCTAACCTATATGGCTTAGTAGGGAACAATAAATACATGACCAACCACTCACAGTGGCCGTTTCCAAGCACACGATAAACAACACTAATATCGAGATATTATAATAATATTAATCCACACGCAAGGATTACAATATCAATGCCAATATCAAGATACATTTATCTTGTTAAACCACACACCATGATTTTAGTATTGAAAGGCAGTTACAACATCAATCCATATATCATATGTAATCTTGTAACACTCTTGTATAATGATAAATCATAATGAACTAATCAAGTCTTTATCATCATTATATATACTGTTCATTTATTCTATGAAATGCCTGCTAAAGTTCTGTGGGTATGGATAACGGGTGTTGTGGATACCCGTAGGTATCAAACATACAAATACCCAAAGGTATTGCACCTGTGGATACCCGAAGGTATCAAACCTGTGGATCCAAATGGGGTCAAGCCTATGATCCTAAACGGGGACAAATTATAGACCCAAACGGGATCAACTGTAGCAGCTACAGCTGTAACCCTATAGGCATGCCTATCTATCCATCACCAAGTTCTATGTGCAGGCAATTGAATTCCTTTACTTTATCCGACATTACTTTGCTTTACTCTATTCAATCAAATACATATATGTACCTTTATAGCCATGTACTAAATAATTCTAATCATGCACATGTTACTGTATAGCAATAAGTAAAGTATCATATATTACTTGCTCATTTATCAATTTCATGTAAACCAAATAGTTTAATATATATCATAATCATAACATAACACTCACCATCATGCATATGACTCTCACTATCTTGCTTGAACAATTATTTATCATCTTATGAAAGCGTACCTTTGCAATTTTTCATGATTTACCTTCATATACCATAGTAGTTAGTCCTATCAATACATAATCATATAAAGATAATATTTAGGCATATATATGAACAATATCATACAATCAAGGGGGTTAGTTACCTCCAAAGATAAACGTTCATATAACTTTACATTTCTTAATTATAATGTCCAAAAGCATCCACATGACTATTCATATTTCCTTTACGTTTTAGATTTAAACATGTCCTATCCCAATTCAATCATATCCTATGCAATAATATACAATACGCTTCACTCTACTTATATATATATATATATATATATATCACTATTGTTATCACACATTTAAGGTCACTATTTATCTTTATTCTTATAATTAGAGTGCTCTAATTATGTCTAAAATGGTTTCAACTAACTTTGGTTATCATTTGGAAATTAAATTCAACTTTTATGAGGAATAGGGGAGGGTCACGGTCATTAGGTTAGATCTGGTAGCCGTGACATAGCTTGCACTTTGGTTCTGGACTGAAAACTGGGATACCTCATGGTCATTAGCTAAAATCTAGTAACTGTGAGGTCCATTCTGCCCAGAAATAAAACGGGATCAACTGTAGCAGCTACAGCTGTAACCCTATAGGCATGCCTATCTATCCATCACCAAGTTCTATGTGCAGGCAATTGAATTCCTTTACTTTATCCGACATTACTTTGCTTTACTCTATTCAATCAAATACATATATGTACCTTTATAGCCATGTACTAAATAATTCTAATCATGCACATGTTACTGTATAGCAATAAGTAAAGTATCATATATTACTTGCTCATTTATCAATTTCATGTAAACCAAATAGTTTAATATATATCATAATCATAACATAACACTCACCATCATGCATATGACTCTCACTATCTTGCTTGAACAATTATTTATCATCTTATGAAAGCGTACCTTTGCAATTTTTCATGATTTACCTTCATATACCATAGTAGTTAGTCCTATCAATACATAATCATATAAAGATAATATTTAGGCATATATATGAACAATATCATACAATCAAGGGGGTTAGTTACCTCCAAAGATAAACGTTCATATAACTTTACATTTCTTAATTATAATGTCCAAAAGCATCCACATGACTATTCATATTTCCTTTACGTTTTAGATTTAAACATGTCCTATCCCAATTCAATCATATCCTATGCAATAATATACAATACGCTTCACTCTACTTATATATATATATATATATATATATATCACTATTGTTATCACACATTTAAGGTCACTATTTATCTTTATTCTTATAATTAGAGTGCTCTAATTATGTCTAAAATGGTTTCAACTAACTTTGGTTATCATTTGGAAATTAAATTCAACTTTTATGAGGAATAGGGGAGGGTCACGGTCATTAGGTTAGATCTGGTAGCCGTGACATAGCTTGCACTTTGGTTCTGGACTGAAAACTGGGATACCTCATGGTCATTAGCTAAAATCTAGTAACTGTGAGGTCCATTCTGCCCAGAAATAAAATTCCAATTTTGGCTTCTATACCATTTTTAACCTATAAAATGACATTTTTAGCAAACATTTCCTTCTAAAAAGTTATTCTACTATGTCTCTAGTTTTTAAAACATCAAAAATCATGTTAATCGAACCTCTATATCATGATATGTTAATAATTTACCACAGACTGCTCCCAATGATAGGCAAGCAGATATCACTAAAATTTAAGATAAATTTTGAGGGTCTTAAGGACAGATTCAATTCTCAGTATCTTCTACAAAATTGTAGATATATGTCTTATATTTCATATCCAACTAGAATTGTAACACCTTTATCCCTCCTGACACTGTACCGACGTACCGAAGACTGGAAAAAAAAATTTTTTTTTCCAACTTAATTTCTAAACCTAAAAACCTTATCGACAATTACTTAATTGAAACTACCCTTCGCCTCTGACCTATAAATGTCCAAAATACTATGCATTTAATAAAAATGCATCTACAAGAATACCCTTAATAAAAATTACAAGAATACCCTTAATCAAACATCTACAAAGAGAGTTATACCCTTTCTAATAAAATTGGTTCAAATGAACCTAAGATAGATTTTTCAGATTTTCACTAAGTTACTCTTTTCAATACATTAATCACTCTTTTCAATTTTGTTCAATCAATATTCTATATATATATACAATTACTACTAGGATATATTTTGGGTCCTTACAGTAATACACTATGTTGCCTTTTGTACATCAATTAAATACAGTGCATTATTATTTAACAAACCTCCATACACTATATTTTATTATCACAAAACTCAATGTATTGTATTATTTTTTGATAAAATTCAATACAATGTAATAAACTTTTTGAAAACTAAATATAGTATATTAATTTTTGTACTTGAATTAAATACAGTGTATTAAATTTTTATACAAACTAAATACATTGTATTAAACTTTACAAAAATCAAATACAATGTATTATTTTTTTAATGAAATAAATAGAGTGTATTTTATTTTCACAAAACTTTATAGACAGTATTTTCTTTTCACAAAACATAATAAAGTGTATTTTTTTTAATAAAACTCAAAACACAATGTATTAGCTTTTGTTACAAATTAAATACATTGTATTAAACATTACAAAAATTAAATACAGTGTATTTTCTTTTGTAATGAAATAAATATGGTGTATTTTATGAAAAACTCTGTAGATTGTATTTTCTTTTCATAAAACACAATAAAGTATATTTTCTCTAAACAAAATTCAAAACAGAGTGTATTAGCTTTTGATACAAACTAAATACACCGTGTTAAACTTTACAAAAAATAAATACAGTGTATTATTTTTTGTAATAAAATAAATAGAATTTATTTTATTTTCAAAAAACTCTGTAGATTGTATTTCTTTTTAAAAAACATAATAAAATATATTTTCTTTTAAAAAAAATCAAAACACAGTATATTAGCTTTTGTGACAAACTAAATACACTGTATTAAATTTTATAAAAATTAAATACAATGTATTGTCTTTTGTAATGAAATAAATAGAGTGTATTTTATTTTCAGAAAGCTAAATATACTGTATTTTCTTTTCATAAAATACAGTAAACTCAATAGAATGTATTCTCTTATCAGAAATCACAATAAAGTGAATTTTATTTTAACAAAACTCAAAACACAGTGTAGTAGCTTTTGATACAACTAAATACACTGTATTAAACTGTACAAAAATCAAACATAATATATTATCTTTTGTAATGAAATAAATAGAGTGTATTTTATTTTTATCAAAATAAACACACGATATTTTGTTTACAAAGCATAATAAAGTGTATTTTCTTTAAACAAAACTTAAAACAAAGTGTATTAGCTTTTGATACAAACTAAATACAATGTGTTAAACTATACAAAAATCAAATACAGTGTATTATTTATTGTAATGAAATAAATAGAGTATTTTATTTTCACAAAACTCAATAGATTGTATTTTCTTTATACAAAATACAATAAAGTGTATTTTCTTTTAACAAAAATCAAAACACTGTGCATTAGCTTTTGATACAAACTAAATACACTGTATTAAACTTTAATAAAATCAAATACAGTGTGTTGTCTTTTGTGATGAAATAAATAGAGTGTATTTTATTTTTACAAAACTAATACATTGTATTTTCGTTTCACAAAATACAATAAAGTGTATTTTTTTTAACAAAACTCAAAACAAAGTGCATTAGCTTTTGCTACAAACTAAATACATTGTATTAAACTTTATAAAAATAAATACAGTGTATTATCTTTTGTAATGAAATAAATAAAGTGTATTTTATTTTCACAAAACTCAATAGACTATATTGTCATTTCACAAACACAATAAATTGTATTTATTTTTAACAAAACCCAAAACACAATGTATTAGATTTTAATACAAACTAAATACACTGTCTATTATTTTAACAAAAGTAATACACTGTATTTTTGTCATAAAATTCAATATAGTGTATATTATTTTGATAAACCTCAATAAAATGTATTACACTTTGTAAAAATTGAATAAGATGGAATCAATATAGTGTATTATCTTTTGATAAAAGTGAATAAACTGTGTTTTCAATTTACAATGCAGTGTATTGAATTTTGTACCTGAAAAAAATACAGTGTATTCTAAGGTACACCATAGTCCTGTTTTGATCAAACTAAAAACAGTGTATAAAGGTTTTGACTCATATCAATATTGTTTATTTTTTTTCAACTGAAACTTACTGAAGTTTACATGCAAATTAATCTCACTGTTTTTAATTTTCAGAACAACTAACACAGTTTATTTTCAGTTTATCAAACTGTTATGACTTCGAAATATAACAAATTAAAGAAGCAAGAGTTAATTAAAAATATTTTTTAGATTTGTAATCAGAATATAGTTAAAAAGATATCATAGACATATGTAATCCATGATAGCATATATGATACACGATATATGTAATCCAGCAGACATAATACGCGATATGCAAAATTATTATTTAGAAATTTAAGTAAATTGAAAGGGAAGTAGCAACTATTGTAAGTTTTGTACTATAGAAAATATATAAAAATAGATTGCAAAATATGGATTATGTATATTCAATATAACAAAATGCTATTATTTTGAAATCTAGGTAAAAAGAATGGAATGAGACAACTAATAGGATTTTCAGATTGTTTAGATTACAAAAAGAAGATAAAACTTATATTTATCGTAGAAAGCTGAAGATATTATAAATCGAAGTGCTCTAAATTTACGATCTGTGAGAAATAATCGGAGGAGATACTGTTGGATTACGATTTATGTGAATTATTTGAATCTTTGTATATGGATCGATGAGAATGATCGTGTATTTTTATTTTTTGAGAGAAAATCATCTTTAAATTGTAACCGTTGAAAGGAAAACTTAGAAAAAAATTGTTTGGAGTATATTTGAAAGAGGAATATTGGAAAAGTAGTAGCATTTATGAAACTGAAAATTTAAATTTGGATTTTATAGTAAGTTAAAAATGCTCGCGGGCATTAATATATATATATATATATATATATATATATATATTGGTATTTGTTTAGAAACTCCTTTTTTATAATTTTATTGGGTTATTATAACCCATTATAAAATTTTAAAAATATATAGAAGGGTTATGGGTTATTGTATAACCCAACCATCTAACCTATTTTTTCTAATAGCCCAAATCTAAATTCTCCACATGTCTCGGTTCCTCTTTCTCCTACTCTATCGCCGTTTCTCTTACATATATTAAATAAATTAATACATGATATTAAATAAATTTGGATTAATTACAAAAAAAGATTCCAATTATAGCGTACTTTTCAATGTTTGTACTTAACTTTATTTCGTTACAATTCGAACACTAAACTTTCAAACATTTTTCAATGTTGGAACTCCGTCAATATTTTTGTTAGTTTAAATGGAAGTAGCTGATCTGAACGCCCACGTCGACTTAGCGACAAAACTGTCCATTGCTATTCCATCACAAAAAATAATTTAGCTACCACATCATGTTTGTGTTTCCCAGCAAATTAGCGACGGAAATTTCCGTCGCTATTTCTTCGCTAAAAATATTTAATTTTTGTATAATTTAATTAATTAAATTTATAATTATAATTTATAAATAAATTAAATTATTTAATATTATCTTTATTTATATTTTCTTAAAAAATTAATTATAAAGATGATGAAAAATAGAAAAATTTATGCTATTTTTTTCATTTATTGCTTTTGGGATCTACTGTACTTTTGATTATTAAATTTAATATTTATGAGAAATTCATTGAAATACAATGAAAATTGATGAAATGAATGAAATTTAAGAGCTAAAAAAGATGTAATTTTTTTGTAGAACAATTTAGGTGTGAACAGGTTATTAAGTTATAAGACTTAATTAGGTGGCTTTGTAAGAATTAAAAGAAACGAAAATTAGGTGGCTTTGTCGCTTTACTGTTGTTATTATATTCGTATTGATCATAGGCCACGGTCATGTCGAATATTTTAATTCAACAACTTTATCCTAACCACAAAAGAACAAAAAGTAAATTACAAAAATCATTTAGGAAATTTCAACTCATTTATAATTTAAATGAAATGCCTATGGGAATAGGCTAAATTGACTTTTTTGTTAAAAAAAAAAAAGAAAAAGAAATTCCAAGTAGGGAAGATTATTTTACATTTGTAGTTATTTTTATTGTAATAACCATTAAATATATTTTTTTAATTCTTTAAACAAGAGACATACTATCTAACTTTGAGTATAATTATTACGAAATACTTAATTAATTATCATGTTAATAAGTTTAATGAACATGTAACATAAGTAAAACGGAAAATAAATGGTGATTATATAGCAACTTTAATGTCAAATTGATGTAATTTTAATTAAAAAAAATTTTAAAAAAAGTCTGTTTAAGGCTTCAAATTCTTACATGCGTTATCCTAAATTCAAGTGCATAAGTAAATCAAACAAAAAATCCATTCAATTAAGAAAAGTGTGAAGAACTCAAGATTGACCCAAACTTAATTGAATCAATTGGAATTTACGAGAATGAATTGAAAATGCATATTGGCTCGATTTTAGTTCATCATTCTTTTTTATTGTTTTTATTTTTTTTGGTTTTGGTTCATCATTCCTTTTTGATAACTATGGAAAATACATTCTCAAATGCCCAATCATGTTGGCCCAACAACATTTGATAGGACCCAAGCCCAATAACAAAAACGGCAAAGCGTGAGCTGAAAGACAAGACAGGAAGGCTTGATATCCGATCGGACCAATGGGACAGCACGTCTTGTCAACCCACTGACACAAGCCGGTGCCCATACTCTCCAACTGCTACATGTCACATTGCCGCTCACCTACTCCAACTGCCGGTTATCACCCCCCAAGGTACTCGAGTACCCCTCCAAAGAACTCCTATAAATAGTCTAAAACACAATGGCTCCAGGTATTTGAACATCTGAGACTCTCTCTCTCTCTCTATAAGCACTCTTTCTCTAAAAGCTACTAACTTAAGCTTCAGAGTGCTAATGCCCGGCTCCGACCAGGCACTCCATTTTGTAGGTCTTTCCATCCGATCGGATCCTCAACTGCCAGGTCTCCTTCTTACAGGTAAAGCCAAAATCTGATTTATCATTTGATGCTTTCATTGAGAGGAAATGGCAGGTTCAAGATCCAATGAACATAAAACTCTAGGAGAGTACGATCACCACAGTCAGGGTAGATCTAGGCCTTCAGAGAGAAAAGAGGGGTCTCCTAGATCCCCCTATAAGGTGTAACCTCCTCCCAGAATTTAACAATGTAGTCATGTGACAAACGAAAGATACCCCTATTACCATCAGGGACATGCACGCCATTCTTAGTGACTTCACTAAAAGTATAGTCCAAACTTTGAAAAAAGAAAAAATGCCCAGAACTCATAAAAGAAGCCATGAAACGGCTTTCATGGCCGAAGACTTCGAAAAAATGAGGAATAAAGGGATTTTCATCAATGAGCCAAAAGCTCATGATGGTAGGAGGATAAGGGCCAGAACCTCGGGCAGATATGATAAGGGGAAGAGCAAAATGTTCTCAAGCAAAGATTCCCCATACATCCCCAGTAGATCTTTCACTTCGTCCATTGGGGATGATTTTATCTTTCATGTGCACGCCAAATCGCAGCCGCACCAAGGGACGGCGGGATGAGTTTACCTCAGCTGCCACGAGCAGGGAGGACAAATGATTCAAGCAGAAGCTCAAGATTTTTGGCTTGACAAGCGCCAAAAAATGAGCGTTTGAAGACAACACCTGTGGCAATACGGCCTCACCATTTTGCAGGGAAATCACGGAGTCAGAGCTACCCCCCAGATGGCGAGACGTAATGATGGACAGGTACACGGGTAAAACTGACCCTACTACTCATCTTGCTGAATATCTAACGAAAGTACAGGTATACACCTACGACGAAAGGATTGCCTGCAGGATATTCCCTACCACGCTGGGAGGAGATGCTCTCACATGGTTCTATGAGCTCCCGCAGGGTTCAATCACCTCTTTTCGACAATTAAGGGAGCTATTCATTACACGGTTCATTGTACAGACACGAGCACCAAAGTTTGTAAGTGATCTGTGCAACCTCTATCAGAGGACCGATGAAAGTCTTCGAGACTACATCGATAGGTTCCAAACTATAATGTCAGAGGTAAGGAACGTAAGCATGGAAATGGCATCTACCGCCCTAGCCAATGGCACTGCTGATAGGCCATTATTTGAGTCCATTACAACAAGGCCGCCAATCAGCTTTTCCGACTTGATGGAAAGAGCTAGGCAACATATTCAGCTGGATGACGCTCTGAGATCCAGCCGGGACAGAAGAAGCAACGTTATGGACAGGCTACAACACCCAGATGGACGGTTGTTCAACCGAGCTCCAATGTCCAAACGAATTGCAAGGAGTCTCGAGAGAGCATCTACCTCGAGCAACTTGGGAAAAAAAGGAGGCAGAGTGATCGAGATCCAATCGAGGAGTTGGTCAGTAGACCCGAACCTTCACTCCGCTCAACACCAACCCCGCACAGGTGTTGATGTGGATCAAAGAGAACCACCAAAAGGTGAATTGGCCCAGGAAAATGGATGAGAAGACCAGAAGAACCCGGAACCATAATAAATACTGCAAGTTCCACAGGGACATCGGTCATACAACTGACAAATGCCATCAGTTGAAGGAAGAAATTGAGCGACTCTTTTAAGGGGGATACCTCAAGAGGTTTATGGGTCCGACTCGAGGGGCAAGTCCCTGTAGACAATCGGACCATAAGAAAGAAGATTCTGAAGATGACGACGACGATGAGCGGAGAAAGCCAAAAAATGTAGACTCGCGCCGACCATACGTCGGTGTTATAAATATGATCACCGGTGGGTCATCCTACAGAGAAGACCTTTCCAGAAAAAGAAAGGGTAAGGGTGTCTATGTCTCCCATACGTCCAAACGGCCAACCCCAATCACCATATCCTGTGAGGATGCATGAGATATAATGTTCCCTCACGAAGATGCCCTTGTCGTCAGGGCGCAGATTAACAATTTTGATGTAAAAAGGATACTGGTGGACAATGAAAGTGCTGTGAATGTGCTTACATTACAAGCCTACAGAGCAATGGGGTTGCCATCGAAGAGCTCAAGCCGAATGCCACGTTGCTGATCGGATTGGGCAATGCCATGGTGCCAGTGGTAAGGTCGGTTGATCTATTCGTCGAGCTTGGCCAAAAAGCTCTCGCCCACGTCTGCAAGGTAACATTTATGGTTATTGATATAGTTTTTGCTTATAATGCCATTTTTGGCAGGCCTCTACTATTTCAAACTGAGGCTGTGACCAGCATCCGTTACATGGTAATGAAAATCCCAAATAGGGGAGGCGTTGCCATCCTAAGAGGCAACCAAAAGGCATCAAGGGAAGCTTATATTGCCATGATCAAGCACCATAAAGAAGCCATGTTGGTGGAGCCAGGTCTGGAACGACTGGAGCAGTCGAAGGAACCAAGAATGGATCCTGCAGAAGAAACCAAGACAAAGATGCTTGCGAAAGGCAAGGCCATCCAAATTGGCACCAGCATGAGCACGGAGGTTGAGGAGGCTGTTATGCAAGTATTAATGATCAATCAGGCATCTTTTGCTTGGAAGCCGGAAGACATCACCGGGATCGACCCCAACGTAATCACCCACAAACTTAATGTGGATCCAACTTGCAAACTGGTTAGGCAGAAGTTGCGAAGGCATGCTCCTGATCGCAAGAAATTTATCTCCGAGGAAGTAGATAGGTTGCTAAAAGCGAGAACAATCCGAGAGGTTGATTATCTCGAATGGCTGGCCAATGTTATTCTGGTCAAAAAGAAATCAGAGAAGCTACGAATGTGCGTTAACTTCACGAACCTTAACAAAGCATGCCCAAAAGACAGCTACCCCCTACCCAGCATAGACCAACTGGTGGATGCCACTGCAGGTCATGCCATCTACTCCCTCCTCAATGCGTATGCTGGATACCACCAAATTCTAATGTGGTTGTTGGACCAAGAGAAAACCAGCATCATCATAAATGATGGCACCTTTTGCTACAAGGCCATGCCATTCGGATTGAAAAATACGGGTGCCACATATTAGCGCTTAATGAATAAGATTTTCAAGGACCAAATCGGGCAGCATGTGGAGGTTTACGTGGATGATATGATCGTCAAAAGCAAAAGCCCTGAAGAACATCCTGCCGACTTGGCAAAAATCTTTAACACGCTGAATAAATTCTGGATGAAGCTCAATCCTGATAAATGCATGTTTGGGGTGCCCTCAGGTAAATTTTTGGGCTTTATGGTCTCCCAAAGGGGCATTAAGCCTGTAACACCCTTACTGAACAGTCTGACTGTGCAAGAGATAACCTGAATTTTTTTTTTCTTGCAATCTTAACGAACCTAACGACTCCAAACTTATCCAAAAAGTCACACTTATAACTTAAGTAAACCGTTAACTATATTTGTCTAAGTGACTACTTACCAAATAAAAATCCGGCAATATAACGCCTAAAAACTTAACTAACCCACCTGCAAATCAGACAATTCCTCAGCCCTTCAAGGGCACCACAAACATAACTAATACATCTCATACATCCATTCTCATTAGTTTCTTTTTACATGTCATCAGATAATTCAATTTTATAACTAATACTCTTAAACAGCTATAAAACTTTAATATTCATAAGCAAATTTACATGTACATTAATGCCTCACTACATTTGTGACCCTCAACATGATATTTTCTGAAACTAGAGCTCTTCTTCTGCTGATTGAACCGAAGCAGCTGTCTAACCAAAGACCAGCCTATCCTGTACCTACACGGATAACAAAACCCGTGCTAAGCTATAAAGCTTAGTGGGGAACAAAATAATCTAAAGATACTCGTTACAACACAGTACATAACCTCAATTATAAAAATATACCGTTTAATAATATTGTCGTTCATACCTCTAATTACCTTGGATCCAAGCTTTTACATTAGCAATAATCACAAACATAAAAGAACCTCATTAATTGTTACGACAGAAAAAGTTTAGTATACTTCTTACATATCTATATATATATATATCAGTAAAATATAGTATGCAATATAATTTCATTTTCATGTAATCATTAAAACAATCTTAGTCAGATTCATTATATATTACATGCCCACATCATATCACATATAATGCACTTGACCTATAACAGAATTGTATACATACTCATATATATATATCAACAAATATAACCAATTAAGAAATTAGCTTATGATTTTCAGAAGCTATATCATTGAAGACAAAGTCCTCGTGTACTATACGTACTCATAATATCCAGATACATAATATAGATATATCGAATTATTGATTCACATGCTTATCAATATTATAACTTTGCAATTTAATATCCATTTGATGTACTTATATAAGAGAACATTTTAGTTCTGAACTATGACATTTCTTATATTTTATACTTTTTAACTTATTTTCATATTAATGCCCCTAGAACAGTACCGACAGAAATACTCAGACTGGATATACGGGATGTGGACCCCATGGGCCACAACAGAATGAGAAATGATCTCCAGCATCATTTCTCATATAACATATGAACATATGACAGTACGTATAATAGGTGTACTATGGAGATCAACGATCCAACCATAGTAAAGCAAGTCGCCATGACTTGCACCGCGGTATAGAATCCCTATGGCTAGCCAATTATATCCTGAGCTAGTTTTTACTGCCAGACTATTTCTAAGGGCGCAAAAGATCACTTACTTTCAGTACATTTATCATCATTTTAATTCCTTTTCATTCCAGATAATACTGTTTCTAATAGCCATATATTAACAATACTTATACTTGTCATATTAGTTTATACATTACTAGACTGCTTCCGTGAACATGAAATCATATATAATCACATCCATTATGAGTGTCTAAAACAGCATATAAACACATAGTCATTTCAGAAAGACGTACCTGCATGGTTCATCATACCATTACCCATGTTTCACTGCACTTAAGGTAAACCTTAAACATGTATACTTTACTACTATATTTGATACATGTATACAATGCGTCACTTTTAATCGAAATGTATGTATATGTATCTATGTCAAAACATGTTCGTGATTCAGAATGAAACCTCCGTTATCTCATATTTACTTACCTTTAAACATCTTTACATAATTCTAATATTAATACCTATTCATAACAATCCATGTTGGTCAAATATCTCTTCATGCATATAAGTTCAATATCAAAATTTTTTTATAGGTATACAATTTTACGTACACAAAAGGCTCGGGCAAATTCATGTATTTGCATAACATAAGTTCCTCTATAACATCATAGGAATACACCCACAATACCATAGTCATACCCTTTCTAACAAGTAGTATAGAATTATTCATGTATTAAGCATACATGCATACATATATACATATATTTTTATCTATATAAGTAATGATCATGATAGTTATTCAAGTTTAGGCCTTATGCTATACTATAACCCAATCTTTATACAAATGTACTTAAACCACTTTTAACACTCATTAGATTATAGAGAACAACTATATGTTCTTTAACAACAACTAACGTAGTACCTAAACAAACTAATAGGATAATATAAGCACTACTCCTTATAACTATAGACATTAATTTCTCAACAACGTCAATGAAGAGCACTTAACATATTCAAGTCAAGTTTATTTAAGCATTATGGCTCTTCTTTACATTTAAACACCAATAATGAGATGTATGTTACTCATCATTTATACAAATTATCAACTCACTTCCATGTTTATTTATACTATAATATTCATAAGTGAGCATGCATTACCTAGTTATATTGACTTAACCTGTTAATTTCTTCTAAGTAGAGTAATATAACTAACCACATTATTTTAAGGGTCATAGTAATACCAGCATATTTAACTCATAATGTTCTTATTAATCATAACTACATAAGTAAATAACTTACCATATAGTAGGAGTAATATTAATCATCATGCTTATATATATATTCTCTATAATCTATAAAGTCTTTGAAACTCTTCTATGGTTCTGACATTACAAACAAATCATAAGTTGTTATATAGACCAGTTCATTTCTACAATTAATAATTATATCAAAAACCCTGCTTTACAATGAACTTACTTTCGCAATTAAATTATAGTTATTAATAATGTTCAATACACAATTCGTATAACTCTCAGACAAGGATGTACTCATATCTATAATGAGAATTACCTTCACATATATTTATTAGATGCTTATTTATCTTATGAAATAGATACTCTAAACTTCCCTATAAACATAATAAATCAATGATTATATATACTGTATCATTCAATTATTAAAACTTATATAAAAATCTAATAACTCCTTACATAGTGGATATTAAAATTAAATCCCTTTCAATTAATTCTATAATACAACTTCACTATTGACTACTCTTAACTCACTATATCTCCACATCATATTATTCTCACCATTCAATTTAAACTTAGTATCAGAATTTCTCTTGTATACTATCATCTGTTTTTCTCACTTATACATTCCACATATACATTTCACACATATACTTGTACTTAATTTAATCAGTAAATCTTTAACCATAATCTCAATAAATTAACCCAAAACTCACGTAAATTTTATACATGAAATTTAATTCTTAGTTTAGTTCCCATACCGTAAAAATCGAACTCATTCTGCCTCGCCGGAGCCTCGCCGGAGCCCCACCGGAGACTCGCCGAAGCTCCACCGGAGTTGCCCACCTGTTGCCAGAGACGCGAGCATCCTTCCGGTGGCCTTCACGCGCCCCAAGGCGTCGTGGTTTGGTCGGAAAACCACCTGGAACCGCCGGCTGCCTCACTCCCCGATCTACTCTTCACCGGCGAGTGGAGAAGATCGGCAGACACCGGAAGCTTCATCTGGCTGCTAGGAGTCGACCGCCGGTAGTCGTGTCGCCAGCTGCCGTCTTCGCTCGCCGGAAAAAGGAGAAAAACGATCCGGTGACAAAGAAACGAAAAAGGAGAAAAACACAACCGCTGGGGGGAAAAGGGACGGCGAGGAGAGAGGCCGGTGGCCGAGGTGGTGGCAGCCGCACCGATCGCCGGCCAGAGCGCCGTTGATCGGCGCCAACGTCTCCCCTCCGCCTCCCTTCTCTTCCCCGCTTCCCCGACCCTCTCTTTCCTTTCTTTCTTTCGTTTTTCTCTTTTATTTCATAATAATAATAATTATAATAACCCCAATTTATTTTCCTTTTTGTTTATTTATTTACACACACACAAATATTTATTCTTTAAATTTAAACCTCACTTTTCTTCTTTTTAATTGTTTGACCCACACTTTTAGTCATTTCATTTTCACTTTGTTACCCATATTCAACTCATAGCATAAGCTTCACACATTCATCAATTTAAATTACATATTAAGACAGTGAATTATACAATTTCGACCAGGGTCAATTTTGGGACATTACAAAGCCAACCCCGATAAAATAAAGGCCATCTTGGAGATGCAGCCACCAAGCAGTGTAAAAGGATGTTCAGAAGCTGAACGGCAGAATAATGACCCTTGGATGATTTATCTCCTCCTCAGCCAAACGATGCACCCCCTTTTTCAAAAAATTGAGGAAGAATGAAGCTTTCAACTGGGATGCTGATTGCCAGCAAGCCTTCGATGAATTAAAGAAATTCCTCACCAATCCACCGTTACTTAGCTGACCACTTTCAGGTGAAAATTTATATTTATACTTGTCAACTTCTGGCGAAGCTATTGCAGATGTCCTGGTCAGAGAAGAAGAAACCCAACAATTACCTATTTATTATGTGATCCAAGTGCTCAAAGGCCCAGAGTTGAAAAAACGTCTGATCGAGCAACTCATCATTGCCCTCATGATGTGCACAAAGAAGCTAAGACAATACTTTGAAGCATATACGATAATCATCTGATCGGGTTAACCGATCAAAAAAATTCTCTAGACCCCGAATTTAGAGGAAAAAATGATGGGATGGGCAATCAAGCTCCAATCGTAGGATGTGAGGTACGAGCCCAGGAAAGCAATCAATGCTCAAGCTTTGGGGGATTTCATCGCCGAATTTTTTGGCGAAGAAGTAACCGGTCACCTACAACCTGCAAAATGGGAAATGATCATAGATGGAGCTGCGAATGACAATCGAGGAGGTGTAGGCATCGTAATAATAGGCCCCTTGGGCATTTTTATAAGGTATGCAATAAAATTCACCTTTAAAATTTCAAATAACATGGCAGAATACTAGGCGCTTCTGTAAGGGCTGAGATTGCTTCATGCCATCTGACAGGATTCGATCGACATCAAAAACAATTCCCAACTTGTAATAAGCCAGGTTGCAAGCACCTTCGAGGCTAGAGAAGCCAACATGATGCGATACTTGGGAAAGGTCAAGGCGGCACTCAAGTTGCTGGAAGAATGTGGAGCCGAATGGGTCCTAAAAAAGGTGCCAAGAGATCAAACTTTAGCAGCTGATCGGCTTGCCAAAATGTCTGCTTCCGAACAAGGGGTGGTGGAAGAAAGTATAACCGTCATCGACCAACCAACCTCCTCCTTAGATGAACCAAAAATGATAGAAATTAAGCCAGTTCAGGAAACGTGGATGAGCTCCATCAAGCTGTACCTGTAAACAGGGCAATTACCTGAAGATAAGACGAAAGCCCGAAAGGTATCTCGAAAATTCCTAAGTTATTCTGTTATTAACAATGAATTGTTTAAAAAAGCTTTCAATCACCCTAGCTCAAATGTGTAATGGAGGAGGAAGGAGATTATATCTTGAGGGAAATCCATGAAGGCATTTGTAGAGCACACGAGGCCAGTAAGGCCATGGCAAGGAAAACACTCCAAACCGAATACTACTGGCCAAGCATCTTTAAAGATGCTCAAGAAAAGGTGAGAAGATGCCAGCAATGTCAAATACATGGGAGAGTCATCAGGCAGCTGGCAGCGGATCATAATCCGATCGGAGTTTCTTGGCCGTTCGACCAATGGGGCCTGGATATCTTAGGTCCCTTTCCCCAAGGAAAAAGGAAAAATGGATTAAAGCATAGCCTCTGGCTACAATTACGGCGGAGAAAGTAAAAAATTTTGCTTGGAAGGACATCATTTGTAGGTATAGCTTACCTAACATTTTTATCACAGAAAATGGCAAGCAGTTTGACAGTTCGGTGTTCAAAAAATTTTGCCAAAGCCTCAATATTGGCCTTAAGTTCACTTCCGTCACCCATCCTCAGAGCAATGGGATGATCAAGGTCTCCAATCGGATACTTCTGAAGGGCCTAAAAAAATGGCTCGGCGAGGCAAAAGGCAATTGGACTGAAGAACTGCAAAGCGTCTTATGGTCCTACAGGACCTCTCCAAGAGCTGGTACCCATCAAATGTCGTTCTCTCTTGTCTATATCTCCGAGGCAATGATACCCGTAGAAATTGGCCTCTCGTCTTATCGTACAGTATTCTATTTCGACCGGATGAACGTCCTGGATAGATGCCAAGATTTGGATCTGTTAGAGGAAAGAAGAGAAGACGTTTATGCCAAAATAGCCTCCTACAAACAAAAAGTCGCTAGATACCACAACACAAAGGTAAGGGTAAGAACCTTTAGCGTGGGTGATCTGGTGCTCAGAAGGGCAGATATAAGCGTGGGAAACATCAAAGTTGGGAAGCTGATGCCAAATTGGGAAGGCCCCTATGAAATCTCCAAGGTTTTAAGCTCCAATACTTATAAACTCAGAATCCTTAAAGGGTCAGATATTCCCAGAAGCTGGAATGTTGAAGTACTCAAGAAGTACCATGTATAATCATGTATCAAATTCTCATTCAATAAAGAAAATTTTCTCCACTCTTCTTCATCTTCAAACAGGTATGTTTTCATTTATTTGTTTGTTAGTTCTGTTGTTTGTCTGCAGGAAATTTGTTACTCCATTCTCCATGACTACCGATAAGAATTCGCCAATGGTTATTCGCTAGGCTCATCCCAAGCCCAAAATGCGAAAGCTTTTCTCCATTATGCTCCCAGCGCCCACGCTAGGCTTAATGCTTATCTCGAGATGGGAAAGCTTTTCTCCATCATAAGTCAGTCCGCCAGATTTGACGTTATTCTTCAATCAAATATACGAAGATTATGAGGCATCTCCACTCGATTTACATCAATTCATTCGCTAGGTTCAACGTCTATCCTAGACCCAAAATGCGAAAGTCAGCAATTAAGTCATTTCTATCTCATCCATATTTAATGTATGAAATCACCAAATTTTTGGAACAACACGAGGCCAAAAGGTCACTCACCGTAGCCGATCTTCATATCCGATCGGATAACGCTTCAGTCAAATTAAAGATTGAAAAGTCGCCTAGTGCGTTAGATGCCACAACTCTAAGCCATAACTCACGCTTAGATGAAAGGTTTATAATTTATTCCATTTTGAAAAAAAAAACGATTGTTGAATCTGAAAGAGTCGTGTCCTACGAAGCTTGGAAAACATCTTATGATTCAGGAAGTATTATACTCAGTCAATTTTTCGTATCCTCCATATTCGATATACTCTCCTTCACTAATTTTATATGTTCTCCATAAAGGTTTTTGTTTGCTCCATTTAGTTAATTTTATAACAAATTTTTCTCAAAGTAAAAATTGCAGTGTGAACCCACAATGTAAGGGAGGCCAAATTTCGTATATACAAGAACTGCTCACAAATTACAAAGAATGAAGACACCAAAAATAATAAAAAGACTAAGCGTCTATGTCTACAATCTCTACTGTGGAAACAATCGGCTCGACAGTGGGCTATGTAGTAGCCTTAATAGTGGGTTGACCATTTTCAGGCTCCATTAGCAGAGAAACAATGGATTCTGGCTCTATTTGTGAAAAGGCTGGGGCTTCAGGCTCTGCGGATGGAGGAAGGATAACTTCAGATTTAGCTGACAAATTGACAACCACTTGTGATGGTAAAGGGGTTTCCTTAGCTGTTCCTTCAGTCTCTCCAATTGGAGAAGCCTCCTCCTCATCATCGCTAGAAGGAGGATCAGGAAGAACCCCCGGATCCTCCATCAACTCAAGGTCAGCTTCAGGGAACCGCTGCCTGGCTACATAAATCAACCGAGTTAACAACTTCCCTTGAGCCTCACCCAACTGGCCAAGGACCTCTTCCTTCTGAGTATCCAGCTCTTTCACCAATTTTTCAACCCAAGTTGCCTCTTTTTTCGCAAAAACTATCTCCATGGAATTCTTCTCTGCCAGGAGAAGATTGCGCTCTGATAAAGCTTTATCCTTGTCCGCAAGCGCCTTGTCTTTGTCAGTGGTGGCTTTGAGGCAATCATTTTTCAGTCGTGAGCACTCGCCCCTCAGCCTGTCCAACTCCTCCTCGTACTTCTTGCATAAGGCGCTGTCAGCAGCAAGGCGCGCCACGTCTCCCTTCAAATGGTCCACTTCACTTTGTCGAGACCTGAGGTCTAGAACCAATCGAGATTTCTCCTTCTTCAACTCTTCTACCTCCAACCTCAGGAACGCAGATTCCTTCTTCGTCACATCACCGACGGCCTCAACTTCCTTCCTTTGTCGAATAGCATCCTCCCACTTCGCTGGAGCATAAGCCGCCATGCCATGTATACGAAGCCCCCTTTTGATTAGCTATGAAAAGGAAGTGGAGAAACTAGTTAAAAAAAGAGAGGAGTAAAAGACGCAAGTGTTACCTCCAGGCTCTGCTGCTGAAATAACCCATACTCCCAGGAGAGCATATTAAACTCCGACATCGCCTTGAGGTCATTTTCTTGAGCAAGACCTTGGAAAATGAAGGATGGCATGCCCCTGTTGGTCACGAACCTATCATTTCCAAACCGCTCTTTCAAGATGTATTCCAAAGACGGAGCCTGACCCTCCTGAGTTCTCCCTGAAGACCGTCGACCTGGCTCGCTTTGAGCTACCTCCTTGCTTCTTGCAGTGATCCGGGCATCGACAGCCGCTATAGTTTCGACAACCTTCCTCCTTACTGCCTCTTCAATCTTCTTATATGTTGTCTCATCTGCCAGTGACTGTTGTGGTGATGGTCGGGTAGGGAAAGACGGTTGTGGCCCTTCCTCCTCAGATTCATTCCTTAGTTAGAATCGCCTAAGAGGATGCTATTCCGCCATGGTTTGAGGGGATAATGACAGTCCCGAGATGGTTAAGGAAGGATGGGTTATAATGACAACCACGATGGCAGAAGAGTTAGCCGGTGCACCGGCAGGAGCACTAGTTGCACTTTTGGAAGCCTGGACCTCGAAAGCAGGCAGAATCTTCCTCTTCTTAGCCTTTTTCTCTTCTTTATCCAAACGATCGGCCTCCCTTTTAGCTTTGGCCCGATCGGCTAATTGTTTTGTAGTCTCCTCTCCTCTCACCATTTCGTTTACAACTGCATTGCAAAACCAAACAAAGATAAGTACCCCGTTTAACATTCAGTACAATAAATGCACATGTAATATATGAGTTGGAAAAAATAAGCATCCTTCTCCGTATTCCAATATTAACGCTCACGTTCTATGCTAATACTAGCATCAGAGCCTGCAGACTCGGACAGAGTGCTGAGAAGGTATTTAGAGTCGTATAGCCGACCGTTCCTCGCCACGGCATCCATTAACTTTTTGATGCCGGTTTTATACATAGACCGATCGACAGCATGGTCTTGCAAAACTGTGGCCCCTTTGGATTGGACTAATGGTACTCCGAAACCACCAGCCATCCCCACTAAGAAGTATCTTTCCCTGAAATGTTTCATGGAGGACAGGATGGCAAAAAGCTTTCGATTCTGCAGACTGGTAAAGTAATATTCTGACCCCTCACTCTGATCGAAAATATAAAAAAATGGGTAAAAAGGTCCAAGGTGGGGGCCACTGCTTCTATCTTGCATAAGATCTTGAAGCATGCTACCATTCTCTATCCATTCGGATGCAATTGGTTAGGGGCAATTCCATAACCCCTAAGCAGTGTCGACTTGAACGCACCAAAGGGAAGTCTCATCCCCGCATCCAAACTCCATAAATGGCAAATAAACCATTCGTTCCTTTCATGAACAAAAGGTCCCTCTGTAATTTCCATGGAAGCAGGGCAGGCCATCACCGACACCTCTGCAGGAAGGCGGTATCGAGAAGGAATTTTCGCCACCTCCGCTTCTATTAATCGCGAGGGCTGAGTAAGCGACTCATGATTCTTATAATCCTTCAAGAAACTTCTGTCTATTGGTTGACCACTGCTTGAAGCCATTTGTTTTGGTGGAAGAGGAGAAGTAAAAGAGTATATGCGACAAACGAAAAATAAAATCAAAGGCAGGGATCGTTTACTTACTTGGATAATCTCGCAGACACTTTAAAATTCTTCGAAATTTAAAGTATTTCCCTCAACAAAATCTTTTGGCAAGGGTTTCGAATAGCAAAGTTCACAAGGGAATCTTGGTAGAGTTTTGTTAAGGATCGTTGGAAAGTAAAGAAAATTTGCTACAAATCCATCTACTTATAGGTGAAAAGCTTCTAGAATACTCCAAAGCCTCCCTGTCTGATGGACACCACGTGTTCTCAACCCATTACTGCGGTTGCGAAGAACGAAGAGTCATTCTAGAAACGTGTGTGGCATTAAATGCAAGACGACTATCTGAAATGAACGGACGCATCTCCTTAAGTGGGCGCCTCCCAAAATTTCAAACATCCCGCCGAAATAATAAAGTAATGCATTGCCCGATCGGACCCATTGGAGGGGGGACAAGTGATAACTATGAAAAATATATTTTCAAAGGCCCAATCATGGTGGCCCAACGACATTTGGCAGGGCCCAAACCCAATAAAAAAAGGCAAAGCGTGAGCTGGAAGACAAGACATAAAGGCTTGATGTCCGATTGGACTGATGGGACAGCACGTCCTGTCAACCCACCGACACAAGCCGGCGCCCATACTCTATACCTGCTATCTATCACATCGCCGCTCACCTACTCCAACTGCCTGTTATCGCCCCCCAAGGTACTTGAGTACCCCTCCAAAGAACTTCTATAAATAGCATAAAACACAATGGCTCCAGGTATTTGAACATCTGAGACTCTCTCTCTATAAACACTCTTTCTCTAAAAGCTACTAGCTTAAACTTCGAAGTGCTAACGTCTGGGTTCGACCGGGCACTCCATTTTGTAGGTCCTTCCATCCGATCGGATCCTCAACTACCAGCTTTCCATCTTACAGGTAAAGCCAAAATCTGCTTTATCACTTTTCATTGTTTCTGTTTGTTTTTGCATTTTGTTATCGAGCTTTAAAAAAATAGCTATATTGTGTATTTAGAAACAATTAAATTTAGATTTTTAATTTTTACTTTTGATTTTTAATTCTCGATATATATGGTAGAGTTTGTTAATATATGTGCATTACTCTATCTTTGTCTTGTACTATTAATAGTCTAAAAAGTTTTCGCTTCTCACCTACTTAATAAATTTATGCCTTAAAGTGATTTTCCATTTTTATCTTATCATATTTTATCTTATTAATTATTTTTATTTTGTGTCCGATACAAATAAATTTGAGCTTATCTCCTATTATTTATAATTATGTTATTTAGAATTTTCTTCCCTTTAGTTAATAAATTGGTTGAGAGTAACCTAACGGTTAATAGTACTTTTTAGTTTCTAATCATGATAGAATTATAAAATTTAATTTAATTAGGTTATATTACCAATATTTTCAAAATTATAAAAATTGGTTAATAGTAATTTAAATATTTTTTCTGTTTTTCATCATCTTTATAATTAATTTTTTTAAAAAATATAAATAAAGATAATATTAAATAATTTAATTTATTTATAAATTATAATTATAAATTTAACTAAATTATAAAAAAATTAAATATTTTTAACGGTGGAATAGCGACGGATATTTGCTAGGAAACACAAACTTGATGTGGCTGCTTAATTATTTTTAGTGACGGTAAGTCTACGTGGTTGTCCACATCAGTTGCTTCCGTTTAAACTAACAGAAATATTGACGGGATTTCAATATTGGAAAGTGTTTAAAAGTTTAGTGCTCAAATTGTAACGAAATGAAGTTTAGTACAAACATTATAAAGTTCATATAGTTTGAACATTTTTTTGTAATTAACCCAATAAATTTAGAATAAATTACTAATTAAATTAAAAATATCACAGGTATACATCTAACAATCATCAAATTTCAATATCCATGGAAATTTCTTTTACCAAATACATGTATTAAGATAAAAATTATTGTAAAAATACAATATTATTTTCACACCCATGAATATATTTATAAACTAATACTCCATTTGTCCTATAAATATAATTTGTTACGCAGCCTATTTGCTTGCCACCTATACTAGCAGGTATTTATAAAGTTTCACTTTTCAAAGTATTGTAAAGCACCGGACTTCATGTACAATAAAATATGAAAGTCTGGTACTTATAGAACAAAATTTGTTTAAACAAAAACAATTATTTACTATCTCATGCAGTAGAAGAATCGAAATCAAATTTTACATGACAAGAACGATTTTTAAGGCTAAAATTGAAATTCAATTTTACATGACACGATAAGATTTTTAACCTTTTTTTATATGTATTTTTCTTTTTTTTTTATTATAATTAAATCAATTAATTTTACATTTTAAGAATTTATATGCACATTTAAATTTTTTTAAAAATTTGAAAAATGCATGCGGTATTTAAAAAAAATATTTATAAAAATAAAATAAATATTTTATATTTAAAAATATATAAATATAAATAATTTATATATTTATAATATAATATAAATAATTAATATAATTCATATAACCCATCATAAACCAATCAATCTAATATAAAGAAATTTAAAGGAAATTACATGAAATACGATTTTTTTTTTTGTTTTCATAAATGGCCCACTCGGTTTTTCAAGATTTCGTTATGGCCTTTTTATATTTTATAAATACATTTATAATTATATTTATTTCAAATATGGCTGAAACGGCCATGCACTCAAGAAATCATTTCACCGCTTCCAAATTTCAATGTCATCTTCTTCTTCCTCATGGCAAACCCCAATTTCCACTATGTTTTTATGATAAAACCTCAGCCTTTCTCTGCAAATTTCATTTCTGTCCCTATTATTTTTTTCGTACTAATGCTAATTCCGTTGCCTTCTTGACCATATTGCCCCAAATTTGCCGTCTCCTCCTCCCTCACCTCGGTTCTCACCTCTAACATCATCGCCACTGTTGCCGCTACCTCCTCCGGTCCCCCTGCCGTCCGTGGCGCCATTACTTCTGCTATCACTCAGGTCATAGTCACCGCTTTTGCTATTGCCTCCGGTGCTTGCCTTTCCACCAAGGTTGATTTTTTTGTGGCCTAAAGTGAAAGAACAACCAGGTGATTTTTAATCCTTGCTTCTAGAAACAACTGTTTGTTTTGAAAAGTGTTTGCTAATTTTTGTTTTTATTACTTTGATTTGGTGTAGGTTCTGCTGATTCAATTCTTCCCAATGGTGGTGCAGTTGCAGCAATCCACTGCAAAAGTTTGATTTTGCGATTTTAAGCTTGTGAATTCTTTTTTTCTTTTTATTTCTTTCTTTTGTTTTCTTTTTTTGAATTTTATTTTGTGAATTTTGTAGCATGAATTCGAAAAATTTTTGTCAATGTATTTTTGGATTAATCTTTACTATTATGCAATTTACTTTGTATTAATTGTTTTCCAATTAAATGGTGTCTGCAAATGTTTGATCCTTTGTTCTCCCCTAAGTTGTTGCTCCATTGTCACAGCTTCAACTATTTGCCAATTGTATCAATGATGATTTTTAATTAACATTTTATTATTTAATAAAACCTTTATTCTCGTATTGTAATTCTTAGTGATAAAGCTTAAAATATTTTTATCTTGTGAGAAGAAGAGCTGGTAGTCGAAAAGTCAGTCGGACGGTTGGACCTGCAAAAGGTAGTGCCCGATCGGATCCGGACGTTAGCACTCCGAAGCTTAAGTTAGTAGCTTTAGAGTGAGAATGTTTAAAAGGAGAGAGAAATTCTCAGGATTTCAATATCTGGAACCATCATATCTTAGACTATTTATAAGAGTTATTTGAAGGGGTACTTGAGTACCTTGAGGGGTGATAACCGGCCGTCAGAATAGGTGAGCAGCGATGTGACAGGAAGTAGATGGAGAGTATGAGCGTTGACTTGTGCCAGTGGGTTAATAGGATAGGCTATCCCATCAGTCCGGTCGGATACCACGCTTTTCTGTGTTATCTTCCAGCTCATTCTTTGCCCTTTTACTAGTGAACTTGGATTGTCCCAAATGTTATTGGGCCACACTAATTGGGCCTTTAAGAATATATTTTCCATAGTTATCACTTAGTATCAATTCTGGTTGTTATATCAATCATCAATTGGCTTTACGACTAATTTATCACTAATATGAACTATTGAATTCTCTAATAATGTAGCATTGATAGCTGCTACTGGCAAGACTTTTGGCATTAAAGATAGGCTGTTTTGGATTCTCAGTGAAACTCAGGGCATGTTTACTGGTTGTTTCTTTTTCTGATTTTATTCCTTACATTGGTAAGTTTTTAGATACGATTAGTGGAATAAGCCATTAGCACCAATGCTTGTGCCAAGAAAATCCATTGAAGACTAGTTTACGTCAACGACTGGGCAGTAGAAAGGGATCAAGATGCTTTCTTATTGAGAACCAATATTGTATTACATTATCTGCACATAAAATTCTTATCTTAAAATTCTAATTTGTTAAAACTGGCTCAATAATTTGTACATTTTGTCATACTTTTTGTTTCTTTTACTGCTGATAAAAGATTAAATCCATAGCAACACTACTTCAATCTTCAGAAGTATAAAAGATTACACTTAACAATTAATTGTATTACTTAACAATACAATATATTTTTTTTGTATATAAAAAATATACTATATTTTCTTTTGTATATAAATAAAATAAAGTATATGATCTTTTGTACATAAAAAGAATTCAATGTATAATCTTTTATACATAAAAAAATACAGTGTATGATTTTTTATATATAAAAAATACAGTTTATGATTTTTTGTACATAAAAAATACAGTATATGATGTTTTGTACATAAAAAATACTGTGTATTTTTTTATACATAAAAAAATACAGTGTATTATCTTTTATACATAAAAAATACAGTGTATAATCTTTTATACATAAAAAATACATTATATGATCTTTTGTATATAAAAAAATATAATGTATGATATTTTGTATATATAAAGTACAATATGTTATTTTATACATAAAAATACTATTTATTTTCTTTTGTACATAAAAAATTGTAGTATATGATCTTTTGTACATAAAAAATACAATATATGATCTTTTGTACATAAAAAAATATAGTATATGATCTTTTGTGCATAAAAAAATACAGTGTATGATTTTTTGTACATAAAAAATACAGTGTATTTTTTTTGCAAATAAAAAATATAGTATATGATCTTTTGTATATAAAAAATACAGTATATTTTCTTTTATACATAAAAAAATATAATATATAATCTTTTGTATGTAAAAAATACAGTGTATGATCTTTTGTAAATAAAAAATTACAGTGTATGATCTTTTGTACATAAAAAATACAGTATATTTTCTTCTGCAAATAAAAAATACGGTGTATGATTTTTTGCAAATAAAAAAATACAATATATGATTTTTTGTAAATAAAATTATTGTGTCTGAAGCTGAGAATCTATTCGTTTTATGTTTGCACTCAATTCTACAAACTATATAAATTTTTAAAGAATGATGAATATATAAATAATAAATATACAATAAACTTTTTTTTTTAAGATTTCTTTACAGTTTTAAATAGAGGATTCCTAAATGATAATCTTGAGAATTATTATAAGATAATAAAGGATTGCACTTTCTTTCTTTTTACGTTGGAGACATTTACAAGCACTATAATGTTATCATTTTCCACTTCCTTCACAGTTGGGGAAAGTATTTCTTCATTTCTTAATTAATTTTCATTTATTATTTATATCTGCCAGTTTCGTTCTATGTTTTTTCCGTATGTTTAGCATTGTTCATCATCTATTATGAGGATCCTACAAATTAAAGGTCAACCTCAATTTGATTTGCACGCTATTAAAATTTTTAACTTAGTTTTACAGTGTTCTTATCTTGTAATTTTGTCTGTTATATGCTTGTGGACTGTTTTTGAGCAGCTTTTATGGCGGCCTCTTCAGACTCCAAGTTCAAGAAGGGATAAATCCACTTGAGGCAGTTCTTCAATCTTTATCTGTAATGATTTTCCGATCGCATGTGCTTCCTTTAGAGGCAAATTTTCTGGAAGATCAATACCAACCTCCACAAAATAGAGAACACCAAAGGTATATGCGTGAACTGTGTCCACTCGTTTGCTAGCGCATGCAAGATGAGTTTGAGTAAACGAAATTCTGTGATAGTATGCATGCATGTATATTTGAAGTCTAATAAAACACTGGGATATTTTTGAAAGTTGAAATATAAAAGTGGCAATTAAGAGAGAAAAAATTTTAAAAATAGCATTTATTAAAGATAGAAAATGTGAGTGCAAATATGAAATTTCTTTTCTCTTGTTTGGAATTTGTGAAAAAACCTCAAAAATTTAATTTATAATCCATCTAGATTGCATTGGATTCAATCTATTTAAAATTTTAGATGGGTTGGATGAAAAATCAATTGTAATCCATCCAATCCATATTTGAACACTCTTAATTTGCACTCCTCCAACCAACTGCATTTCAGTATTAATGGTTCATAGTGATTCATTTTTCATCAATGTCCAAAAATTGAGAGTTGTGTGCCTCACAGGCGGACAGTAGCAACAGCCCTATATCGAGCATTTGGTAATACCCAAACAAAAATTATGCTAACAAAAAGAAAAATGAGAATTATGAGGTTATACGTATATTTAGGGTGAGCATAGATAGATTAACCGATCCAACAATAATTTTATTAATTAATCTATTAATTTCGATTAACCGCCATATCAGTTTTAATTTTTAATTAATTTTTTTACATTGGTTTATTAGTTAACCACTAAAAAATTTTAACATATAAATTTAATAAATTATACAATTTGTAATATTATTTTTAATAGTTAAAAATACTTTAAGAATGAAAAAATACAAATTAAATATAATATCCATTAAAAAATAAAAATAAAAATAAAATTTTCATAATTAATTGTAAGAATTAAATATATTTAATATGAAACTAACAACAGAATGCTAATTATGCACGAGTAATGAATGAATGAATGAATGAATAATAATAATAATAATAATAATAATAATAATAATAATAATAATAATAATAATAAGATAATTTCAATGTGTATTTACTAAAAATACATAATATAATAATATTTTAAAAAATTATACATCATAATATTTATAACTTATAAAAATATTGAAAATTTTAAGAGAAAAGTTTAAAATATAATATATAAAATATATATAAATCAATTAACCATTAATCAACGATTATCCATTGATTTTTAAAAGTGTAAACTGTAAATCAAAATTTTTGAATCGATTAACTTAAAAATCGGTTCGATTTTATATCGAATTTTCTTTTAACCTAAATTTCGGTTTTTTTTGCTCATCCGTAGTTATACTAATAATTTTTCACCTAATTCAAATTCATTATGAGAATATTGACTCCAACCTGAATCTGAAAAAAAATTATATGATTTAAAAAATTAATCAAATCAATTTAAATCTAAAAATTTTATCCAAAAATACATAAAATTCGATTCAAACCCACAACACAATTTTCTTCAATTATATATATGTGTGTATATATATATATATATATATATATATGATTTTATTAATCTTTTCAAATGAAAAATAATAATGAAATGGCATAAAATTCACTATATTTCAATATTTCTATTTTTTACATATTTTTTTCTTTTTTTGCTTCATGTCATAATTTACTATTATTTTATTACTCACTATTCATTCATCATTTTGTATCGCTGTTGCTACTTATTTTTACTTTTTTCAATTTTTTTTTTATGAAATCATTGTATTTCAAATCTTTCTAGGATAAGAATAGTATTTTTCGAATTATATATAGTGCTATTTGAGACAAATTTGATAATCTAATTTTGGATAAAAATAAATTCATTTAAGGTATTTAAAATTAAAATTATAATACGGGCCATGATTTCGTAATGAATAATGACATGTTTGATCAAATTTGACCGATGGTCAAAATTGATCCGAGATATCGAAAAAGTCAAATTGACCAATGATAAGTCCTAAATTGGTAGAACTTATAAGTAAAGGGAAATGAATTGAAAGTCGACTATACCGATCTGCTGGTCAAGGTAAACTGATCTACAAAATAGACAAGACCTAACCTCCTGGAGTGTAGGAAATTAGCACTTCAATGTTTAAATCAAAGGATGTAGATAGAAAAAGCGTATTAAAAGAGTAGCAATGTGAGCAATACCTTATTTTGAAATTTCTCTCTCTATATATAATTTTTAGGTAGTTAAAACCTACGGGGTTAGAGTACTTGAGTATCGGATCTTAACAATCTACAATTAGCAGATTTAGACGTCTGATATGATGGCTTGCAAAACATGAATTGCGTGATGTTGATAGATCGAACATCAAGTTCGATCAATTCATTCTGACACATGTCAATACAAATGATTGATTGATTGATAGATAGACACCAATTAGGCTTTAGCCTGCTTGGATTTGTGATTGTTAGGCCAAATCCGAATATAATAAACTGAATATTATCAACTAATATGATAAGTTGTATATGATATCAATTATATATTGTAAATAGAAAAAAAAAAGCAAATATTAATCCGAAGCACTAAAAAAGTTAAAATAGAATCGATTAAATAAAAAACTGAAATTAAAATAACTTTTGATTTGATTTTCGATTTTGACTCAATTTTTCAATACTAACCATGATCTAAGAACTATTCTAAATCTATTCAAATAATAATAATAATAATAATAATAATAATAATAATAATAATAATAATAATAATAATAATAATAATGAGGAAATTACACGTTTTACCATTTTTTTAAGCTTCACTTTTAAAAATGCAGCCAAACCTTTAAAATGTTTAAAAATACCTTATTTTAATTTTGTGTTTTTAAAAATGCCGTTTTTTATGTTTGGCCCTAAATACCCATTTTAGGGTTTTCTCTCTTTTCACTTATTGCTAACATTCGTCTTGTTCTTAGGTTATCTTCTTCTTCTTTTCTTTATCGTTTCAATCGATCCTTTTAATCGACGGTAGCTTTTGAAAATTGATCATTGTTGCCATCGGTGCAGCTGTTGGTAGTGGAGGTTCGGCAATCAATTAGCAGTCGTATTTTCCTTTCTTCTCTCGCCATTGAAATAATAAGTCTGCAGTTTCTTATTCTTCGAAGAAAAAGAAGGTGAGTTTTTTTTTTAATTTTTCGTTTATTTTTTGTATTCATTTTAGACGTAGTATCTATTCATCAGATCTCGCTTTTGTGATTTTTTTTGGCTTAGTTGAAGTTTGGAATAAACAAACTGTAGTATATATTTGATTTTGTATTTAGTTTATGGTTTTTACGATGATTTTGGAGTTTCAGTCAAGTGTTTGTTATAGTTTTCTTCTTCTTCGAGATGTTTGATGACCCTTGTATTTGTAGTTGTAGTAGACACCGATGCTGTAATAGGGTTTTAAATTATGCCGTAATGGGGTTTCTTATTGTTTTGATTATAGGTGTGTCTTTTTTTTTTGGTTTTTTGTTTTTTCTTTTGTTTGGAGTTTGGTTTTTGTTGGATCTCTATTTTTTGCCAGGGTCAGTTGTTGATATCAGGGGCAGCAGTAATTTAGGAGCCAATGTGTTTTTCTCTTTTGTTTGTACTCTGCTGTGTGAAGAAATTAGCTTTTGCCTAAATATGAGCTTTTGATTTTGTACTTTTGTTGTTTATATGCATGTATATGTTTTCCCATTTAATAGCAGTAAATTTTGCCAACTTTCCACTTATCATAATTCTCTTTCAATTTCCTATTTATGAAGGATGTACTATTATTTGTACATTTTCTCAATTCAGCTTCATATACTTCTTACAATCTCTATTAGTTTATTCATTAAGTGTGTTCTCTGTCTTTATATAAATGTCATGTTATAGTTCTCAGTTAGGTTGCATATGCTTCTTTTTACTAAACTACTTTGTGATTTTTCCTTACCTTTTACATTTCCAGTAGTATGGAAATATCCTTATGAGGGATTATGCGTTATCTTTTTTTGAAGGCATTATGTTTTACTAGAATCATGCAACTTTCGTATCTCTGCGCATGGAACTGGAAGAATCATTTAAGAGTTATTTGAAAGCAATGATTTTGTAACACATTAAAAAATAGGTCTTGTGACAGGCTTTGTTTTCCCCTTAGATGTATATATATTCGTACATGGGTTCTGTTTTTATGGTTGGTGTTCATAGAATAAAGTTATGCTTTTAGGGGATTTTAATAGTAAGACATAATGATTGAGGTAGATTGAGTTGAAATCATGAAGGATTAATTTATTATAAATATTTGTTACCAATTCTTTTATTTTTATTTTATTATTCATTATTAATTGATGATATTATGTAAATGTGTTATTCAATTATTTTGTTAAGTAGCTTTCCAATGTTTGATTGGTTTTGCATTTCTAACTACATGAAGAATGGAACTCTTTGTATTCAGTTGTTTCTCCAACATAGCAGCGAACTCAATTCCTGGATAACAAGGATCAAGATTGCATTAGATGTTGCGAGGGGAATAAACTATCTCCACAATTATGCAGTCCCACCCATAATTCACAGAGCCATAAAGTCTTCATCCATCTTCCTCTATGAAAATTGGATAGCGAAAATCAGAGATTTTGGATTAGCAATGATGGGGCATGAATCCGAACAGGACTACATTTCAAAGAGGGCAGCAATAGAAGATGATGGTTATGATGATCCTGAGAATATCATAACTATAAAGAGTGATGTGTATTGATTTGGTGTTGTATCGTCAGAAATTTTGACAGGCAAGAAAACTGTCTTCAATGATGGTGAGAATGGAAGTAAACCTACAAGATTAGTAGATTTTGTAGTGCCTAAAAACTCGCAAAATGAGCTGGTTCAAGTTTTAGACCATAGGGTTGGTCCTCTTGTGTCCGGTAATGAAGCAGAGGCAGTGCAAATGGTGGCATACACTGCACTTTCTTATGTAAATTCACAAGGGATTAGCAGACCAAATATAAAAGACATTGTTATTAATTTGGAACAAGCTTTGTCTCTGCTTGATTATAGTACAGGGAACTTGCAGAACAGTCAATCAACTTAGAATTTGTTGAAAGGCAATATATATATAGTTGATGGTTTAGATGAAGTTTTTGTAATTTCTAAGTTTTCAGCTTATTGTACTTTGATTTTTGCAATTAGAGCTTTGTTTTCTCTATCTTAAGATGTTTTATTTCCAACTTGTGGTTGAGTAAATTGGATCGAATTCTTTTCAATGTTCCATTCTTCATGTACACTTGTTTCGTTTTTTTAAAATTTAGTTGGTATACCAAAATTCAGAATATAATTTTACTTCTGGAATTTGGTATACCATGTGGTATATCAGTATATCATCTGGTATTCTTATATATATTCGATCTAGATTTTGGTATACCGCTGGTATACCAGGTATACCAGCGGTATACCAAAATCCAGAATTGAGATTGGCAATCTGGATTTTGGTATACCAGCGGTATACCAGGTATACCAATATCCAAAATTGAGATTGACAATCTGGATTTTGGTATACCTGGTATACCAGTGGTATACCAAAATCCAGAATTGAGATTGGCAATCTGGATTTTGGTATACCACTGGTATACCAGGTATACCAACGGAATACCAATATCCAGAATTGAGATTGGCAATCTGGATTTTAGTATACCAGCGGTATACCTGGTATACCAGTGGTATACTAAAATCTAGAATTGAGATTGGCAGTCTGCATTCTAAGGTATACCACAATACATTGGTAGCCTTATGACACTCGTTTCATGATTTCAGCGAACTAGTAACGATTCATCATATAAAGAAGAAAGTTACCAAAACTACTTTTGTGTTTGAAAACTAAAAATTATTAGTCCTAATTCTTGAATAGAAAAATACAAGAGTGATGATATATAAACTATCATTAGATACAACCTCCTGGTTGAGAATCTTTCTTGAACATTGATATTAGCAGGATGTTCCATTTATTTTGGAACTCGGTAAATTTGAAGGCCAGGTTTCTTTTTTCTTACTTTTGTTTCCCCTTTTTCTCTTTTTCGACTAGAGATTTCAAAGGCGCACTTTCCTTCCCAATTCTTGATAGTGTACCCCCTAGGGAGGCCACGTACACATGGAATTTTGCATAATTGTTAAGGTTTTTTGTATATTGGTTAGTATACCTGGTATACCAGCCATATACCAAAATGTGTAAGTTATAAATGTAATAAAAATTGGTTGTTTCTAACCTTTCTCAATCTCTATAAGATCTAAAGGATACGCTGTGAGATCCGTGTCCCTCTTCTTCAATTCCAAGTAAAATTTCATGCTATTATCATCTTCTACTTCTAATGGAAAATCTTTGACAAAATACTTTATATTGATATGAGTTATTTCTGTAGTGATTTTTAATTGACTTGATACTATCCCAGCAAAAGTTTCATAGCTACAACCATTTGGTATTAGTACTCATTTGACTTCAAATCCTTCAAATTTGTTATCATTTGTCCATTTTCCGTTATACTTAATCAAAACCGGAATATTATCCATCTCTGCAGTAAAAAAATGTGAAAATACAATATCAATAAAGACATTTTGTGAAACGGTACGAATGCATTACAAGTAGTTAAAAAAATTCATGGATAAGAAATAAAGACAGCATTATAATTCAGGTACTGGAACTTTGGCAATAAGGTTAAACATTTTGGGAAAAACATGCAACAAATCATCAATTTTCAAAAGTAAAAGATGAGGTGTTATTACATTTAGATTAGTTCATATAAGTCTAGTTTGCAATTCCTGTTAAGTTATTAGTGAGTAAATATTTATGAAGGTGCCGAAATATAGACATTCATATATATGGAAAGGTGTTGTGAGAAGTGTATGAAAATGGAGAATATATTTATTAGGAGTAGATTATTTTATAGAACATTTGCTCATAAAAAATTCATATTGGCATTTTGTCAAACACTTTGTATACAATAATTAAGACAACAAATTTTACATCAGCAAATTAACAAATTAACGATACAAGAAATCACCATCAAATACAACATCCAAATGTAAAACACAATTCAAATTCATGTGGAAATCAGCATGCCAAGTCAGGGGGTGACTGCGGCACTTTGACACCTTTGAAACTTGTTCTACTTGTTTACATAAATATTGAACCTACTCGGACATCTTAAATCTAATTTAATGTTATGCAGCCTTTATCCGAAACATTTATAAAGAGAAAAAAGTTTTGATTAGATCTACAAATATCTTTACTTAGATGATACAAGGCTACAGTAACATATTATAAATCATAACTGCATTATATCAAATTATAATGAACCCAAAATTTAGATGTCAAATTATGGTTTAAGACATGATGTGATTCCTTAATGAATAAACGCAGGCCTATGTAATCTGAACTCATCGTGGATAGAAAAAAGATAAACCAGAAGTTTATGATTTGAGAAACACAAAATAGAATTAGTCTTCAAAAAAAAATGGTAGAGGAGACTCACCTTCAAAATCTTCATAAACAGAAAATGCAGAGCAGGTATTAAGAAAGAGGAAGTTTCAAAATCATCAATAGTCTTATAACAGCAGGAAGAAGATCAAAAGAAGAATAAGAGAAGAATAAGAACGAAAGAAGAAGAAGAACGAAAGAACATGAAGCGTGAAAGAAGAAGAAGGAAAGAACATGGAGTGTTTGGCTTGGATTAAAAAAGTGGTATTTTTAAAAATAAAAATTTAAAAAAAGGTAATGTTAAAAAGAAAAAAAAGATGGTGGTATTTTTAAAAAGGGGTTCTATTTTTTGGGTAGTTTTGTAAAACTCCCAATAATAATAAGTGATTCGATCTAAATATAACCCAAAAAATCCGGACAGGAAAGAATCTGATCTGGACCCAAACCCTTGCGAGACAAATAATACCTGACCATATAATAATATCTAATATTAATTAATAATAATAAAGTTGGCTCATTAGGCTTTAAACATTCAAAATAAAGCCCCTTAGCTCTGCCAGGCACCGGACAGGGGAGGGGTTAGCTCGATAAATGTGTATATTATATTACATAACATGGGAGGTGCGAGTCTAGTGGGTAGAAACGTGTAATGCTAATGAACTACCACTAGGCAAAGACGCACATATTCTGACTTGGAAAACGATACATTAATTGTTGATCTATTGGATCAACAAGCTGTTTATGATTATTTCAATAGCAATATAAAATTGCCATTTTTTTCATTGGAAGAAATTAATAATTCCTTGTGGTTGATTCAAATCATCATGGTTCTGCAGATTGGTCTGATTTTGATCATTCAGAATTGCTGTTGTCTGAGGGATCTTGACACACACAACACAAGAAAACCTCATCATTTCAGTTGATTCATCAGGTGATTTCTTTTTTCTTCTGAAAGAAAATTAAATTAACAAGTGCTGGCTTACCTCCTCTCTCAACACACTATTTTCTTCTTCCAGCTTTTTTTCCTGCTCATATTAAGTGAAGATATTACATAATAATAAACACAATAGCTTTCATCGGAGTAGTCTAAGGATTATTATTATGTTGAAGGCCTAATTAAGTTGTGAAAAGATGAAAGCATGCAGGCTTTGTTCTTTTGTTTTTGTTTCCCTGAAACTGAGCTCTTATTTCTGTTAGCGGCTGTAACTATTCTCTTTCCATGCCAAGCAAACGAATTTCCACAGTTATCACTTGTTAGAAAACTACTAGTGATTCCCTATTGAATGCTCAGAAGTAGGGTATTTCAAGAGTGTTCAATAGCTTTTCAGTGTTGCTAAATTGTGTGAATTTTTTCCCACTTTCCCCAGGCTTCAAACCAAAATTCTGCCTAAAACTTATCTTAGGTTTGATCACAAACTATGATTTAGCAGATTTGCAAGGTCATTTCTCCGTAGGAATAGCAACAAAGTAGTCCCAAAGCTACCGCATTTAGATTCTAAATCTTCCTTGGATATTGTATCAAAAACAAGCCAGCACATCCATTGTTTCCCTCTCCTCTCAAACTATACAGATTACTTCATACGGCCACCTAGGTAAATAGGTTCTATTGATAAAGGACGTGCCAATAGATGCAACTATTGTATGCTTGAATCCATATGTCAGTGACTGTATAGTTTCTGTAATGCGACACAGATCATCAACTCTCTGCCATCTTCTTCCAAATACAAATTATGGCAATTAACTCATATGAACATTTGTCTTGCCAATACAAACTCACAACACCCTTCCTTTACCTTACTTAACTAGGGCTTAATCAGTATGGCAATTAACTCATTTAAACATTCGTCTTGCCAACTAAGGATCCCTGTGCTTCGGATGTTTTCTCATCAGAAGCTAGATTCTCATACAGTGCTAGCTACTGTTTAGCAGCCTTGAGAACCATTGAGTCACTAAAGGCTGAGATCAAGCAGTTTGCCGAGGATAACACCAAGAGGGCAATCGAAAGGCCAAGTAATATCAAAACAACGACTCTTTCGTTTAGAATGAGTAATAGCTAATGAGGCAAGACATAATTTATAGAAAACGATAACAGTAGGAAATAGCAGAAGAAACAGTCCCCAGCAACTACGGGAAAATCCCGAGACTTTGGAAAAAAATAAAGGAAAAGAATGAAAACCTTAATATAATAGGATTCGTTCCTTAATCCTTTTGTGTTTTACCTTATTATACTCGATGCCGAATATTACCACAAAAAAATAAAACCAACTCTTCCATTTCTTTTAGCTGCTTAGGAACTATTAGAGAAAAAAAAAATGTATTCAAAGAGGAAACCTCCATCCTGCTATTATATACACGGAAGCTTCGCATTATCTGTCTTTATTTTCCCATTATCCTGGGTGATATGGGAGAAAAGGCTTACTTAAAAACAGAGCACATCAGGCAAAAGCTAAAGAAACTTTGTCAGTTATGCCTAGTTACTTGGACCGATTCCAAGCATCTGGTCTCTGAAAATCCCAACAGCTCAAAGTAGCCTCATCACGAGATAATATGTTGCTTATTTGAATGAGAAAACATTGGAGCAGCCTAATGCAGTATATGCCTCTACATCAGTTGCAAATTCTGCTTAATTGGCTAACTCAGAACTAAATAGGATGATTTCATTTCTGGGTTAGACTTACAAGGAAAATTCTTTTTACGTTGTTCTTCAATGCTATGTAATTCTTATGCTTAATTGGCGATCATGTCACTTCTCTTGGCTCCTTTTCCAGCACTAATGTAAAAATGCAGTCTTATCTGTAATTTTACAGAATTTACATTAAAAGGGAGTTTGGCATACCTTTTGATGGACGGTTGGAAGAGTTTCCATCATTAACTGTGTCTGCACATGACAGAAAGAAAATATAAAATAAACGAAGGTGAAGAAAAGGAAGTCTTTCACACCAATCAAAGTATGAACATATCTGTCAAGCAAAATGACAGGAAAAAAGAGAGCAGGAGAGAATGGGAAGATATGAGAAAATTATTTACTTTACAAAAGCTAAACTGAAAAAACTCCAAAGAAGTGTGTTGGAAAGAACCTTTCTCAGTTTGGTCAGTCTTAACATGGAAACCATTTGATTCTGTAGCTGTATTAGCTGTAAAGTGTTTAGCTTCTTTCGGCTTTCTTCTTCGAGATGCCTGCAAAAGTGCAAAAATATCTCACAAGACTTTGCTTAATGAAATGCGATGTTTGTTTCAGAACTTGTATGTGTGCTCACCTTTGGAGCATTTCCAGCTGGATAGTGGGCGTAGGGAGAGCCTTACCTCCTGCTTGATGCTTCTGCGGGATTACCATATAAAAAACTCTCAGTCACATAAAAGAATTTTCCTAGAAATCTAGGATTAAAGTTACAAAAAATGTTTGGAAATTCCCAGTTTCCTCGGGAATCAATCCAAATTCTTCATGTGCACTGTAGTTTTACCCGATAAAAAAAGCTGCTCTGCCAGTAGAGCAAACATGCTTAATATATGCTTTAATGGCTGCAAGCCTTACAAAAAGAAGTACTGGAGATCCGTTTGTCACAAAATTAAATTCTTATTGCAACAAATGAGGTTGGATTCTTGTTGTGACTGGAAGTAAACATGGAGTTTGGAGATGCATAAAAGAGTATAAAAGATTAGCCCTTAATGATACTATTTGACTATAACTAATTTGAATTAAACAGGACTTTAATTTGGCACAGCTTTGAATTTTTAGCTATAATGGAGAATCGAATCAAAATTATATAGAACTATGTTGACCAAAACTAAGATTACAAAAATGATTTTATTTTGAATGAGTAAATAATATATTTATACTTTTAATAATGGAATAAGAGCTAAATTTGCCCCTAAAATAATGAAAATGTTGCATATTTGTTATTTAGGTATGTTTTGGGTTAAATTTGCCCATAAAATATTAAAAATGGTATATATAATTGCCCCTTAAGTATGGCTTTAGACCAAAATTGTCATCACTGCTAGCTGCATTAGGAAGTAAATGGAAACATACAAGTTAAGCTAATCGAAATGATATAAACCTGCCACATTTAATATCATAAATTTTAATCATTTTTTAGAGTTAAATAAAAGTATCAATTTCTATTGCACATGTATCAAATTTACATGGCTTAAATCAGCTTACTATATATTTTTTTATTTGCTTATTTAAAATCTCATTATTTACAGGGATAAATTTGATCGAGATATATAATAGCAGAAACAATTTTAGCTCAAAAATATACTTAATGAATAAACATGCACAATTTTTATTACTTTAGAGGCAAATTTATCCATACACATACTTAAACGATAAATATGCACCAGTTTTAATATTTTAAGGACAAATTTGCCCTTTTTTTTTCTTTAATAATATGTATAATATAATTATATCATGAATTAATTTTCTACATATATTTAGATATTTTATAAATAAATTAATTAGATTGCATTAATTTTATATTTTTCAATCATTATTGAAAAGAACAAACCATGGTAATTCACCATTTATAATACTTTAAGGGCAAATTTGCCCTTTTTTTTTCCTTTAATAATATGTATAATATAATTATATCATAAATTAATTTTCTACATATATTTAGATATTTTATAAATAAATTAATTAGATTACATTAATTTTATATTTTTAAATTATTATTGAAAAGAACACACCATGATTATTAATTATGAGGCTGAAATTGCCTCCAAAATTTGTCAAAAAGTGCAATGTTATCTTTGAAGTGTCAATAGAAGTAATGTTACTCCTAAAGTATCAAAATCGATACAAGTTCTCCCCACAACAACTAAATTGTCGATTATTTTTTACTAAATTCTATTTATTAACTTGCTAACATGGATAAAGAGTGACACATGTCACCCTGCTGCAATTACTGAAAGAGCAATTTCTTTCCTAAACTTTGCTTAAAAGAACAATCTTTCCCTTAAACTTTGCTTCTAATAGCAATTTTGCCCTCTTAAGTTGCACAATTAGAGTAAATTCACCAGCATCTGGTCAAATATTTAAATTCGACTATTTTTTGTCTATTGAACCATGCAGCTAACATTATATTGTATACACAATAAATATATATCGCTATATTGGACTAGGTGACTCTCGCATGATATGCAAAAAAGATATAAAAATTATAAATTAACCCATATTTAACATATTTTTTAACCTTAAAATCAAATTTTAATACGAAATCATACTTTCAATAACTTTTCAATTATCACTTCTTCCAATGGATCTTGTATCCAATCTTTGCTATGCCACTGTCTTACAATTCATATTTTAAATCAAAATTGCTCAGATTTTGCTATTGCCTTTGCACAGTAAACAGTTAATTTTGATCAATATTTATCAATCGAACTTGCATACCAATACAAAATTATACCCAGAATCAATACATTTTTGCCATTATAAAAGTTAGTTGATTATCCATTGACATTTAAATAAGTGGCACTAAAAAGATTGAGTAGATTGATTGGAGGAAGACATAATTGCAATGTCTTTAAAAAAAGAAAAATTTTATAAGGGTTTGGTTTTAAGACACGTGAAATAAAAATTAATTTTTATCTCTTTTTTATGTATCATGTAATAGTTATTTAAATTCAATAGGAATTGTCTATACAATATAATGTCAACTACATGTCTCATTATACCGAAAATGGTTGAATTTAAATATTTAACTAGAAATGGGCTGATTTGCTCAAATTTTTATAACTTAAGGGGGCAAAATAGCTTTTTTAAACAAAATTTAGGGACAAAATTGCTCTTTTAATAATTTTAGCATTGCAACACATATCACTCTTTAATCCACGTCAACAGGCCAACGGACAAAATTCAATCAAAGATACCGGACTGCTTAGTAAATGACAAAATTATACCCATTTTGATTCTTTAAGACTTAAATTGCACCAATCGAAACTTGGGCAACATTGTATTTTTTGACAAATTTGACAAATTTTTAGGGATAAATTTTTACTTTCTAAACTACTATTACTGTTATTATCATTATCATTATCTAGTGCCACAACTACTACTATCAATTTGTAGATTGTACATTGTAAGTATAGACTAAATTAGTTTTGTTGATATGTTTAGAAAGTTTGTAATTAATTTCAAAACTTAATAATATTTATATTTTTATATTAATTGAATTTAGTATTGCTTGCATAGGAGACATGGTTACTGCTATCATCATCATCATTCTACTGCCACAACTACTACTATCAATTTGTAGATTCTACATTGTATAGACTAAATTGGTTTTGTTGATATGTTTAGAAAGTTTGTAATTAATTTCAAAACTTAATAATATTTATATTTTTATATTAATTGAATTTAGTATTGCTTGCATAGGAGACATGTTTACTACTATCATCATCATCATTCTACTGCCACAACTACTACTATCAATTTGTAGATTGTACATTGTATAGACTAAATTGGTTTTGTTGATATGTTTAGAAAGTTTGTAATTAATTTCAAAACTTAATATTTTTATATTAATTGAATTTAGTATTGCTTGCATAGGATACATGGTTCTGGATTTCCTATTAAGACAAATCCAAGTTACATTTGACGTGGAATTTTTGGACCGTCCATCAAATCCACTGAATGGCAAACATGTCACTGTAGTTGAAAATCTTTCCGAAAATCCTGGACAACCATTGCTTATAAATATCTCAACGCACAAGACACAAATCACTTGAGATAACTCATTTATCCTTTTCTTCTCTTAACTCACATATGAGACATGATTCCTGATTTCCCAACATTACAAATCCAAGTTGCATTTGATGTGGATTTTTTGGACCGTATTTCAGATCTGCCGAAACGGCGGACTTGTAATTACAGTTGAAAATCTCGCCGAAAATCCTGGACGATCATCCGGACGCAAATCATCTAAGATAATCTCATGGCATTGAGGAAAAGAAGCCAAAATGTGTGCAAGTAGGAACCATTAACCTATCGCATTTTCACATATGCTTCCAAAATAAAATTATTTTGGATATGGAAATATATACATTTAAGTCTTAAATCTCTTTCTAAGTTGTATATCTCAATTGTTATATTAGTTGTTAATATAATTTGTGCTTGTGCTTTACACTTGTCTTAAACACACCTTGGTAAAAACTGAAGGCTAAGCAGCGAGTAGTTTTAGTTGTCTGAGTAAGGCTTGTTTTATTTGGCAATTGGCATTGGTATCTCAATTACAAAAATATTTCCCAACCATGCAGAACATGCAAAAAGCAAAAAGATTTAACTGACTAACCTTGGGGCCAGTGCCGTTGTTGACCTTAGCTTGCTTACTTTTATGTGCATGATACCTCTCAAAGGTTTTCTTCAAACTGTAGATAAAGAATAAGATACAATTCATTAACCCATTATCATGCTTATAGAGATAAAAAAAAAGCAGACAAATTATATTGGTCCACCATCATCAATTGAAAAATTAAAATACCTCATTTCGTGATTCTGCATGTAGTATTAAAGTTCATTCAATATCTCCATTAATCATTTGGAACAGATTTTGTACTATTAAGTGAATTTCAGTATAATCAGACCACATTACATATCATCATATGCAATCACATATCTCATGAACAACTAATTTCAAGAACTAACTTTCCTTACTTACAAAAGATTATTTTCTTTTTTTTTTTAATTTTAAAAAAATATATTCATTTACGTACATGTTTTAAATATTTATTCCCTTATGGTTGATATAATTTTTGAAATTATTCAGTCATTGGTAAAATGATTAACAAGTTAAAATGAATTCAAACAAGTTTGAAAAGGGTACAATAAATAATAAAATGCTTATGCATTATAAACATAAATATTTGGAAGGGTACAATACAACGATTCAAAATTCCGATGTTTGTCAACACCTGCACAGCTGCAGTATATGTCATACAGAACATTGATCAATATAAAATATTTGAGCACAGTCGAGCCAAAAGTGTGCAGGCCATGAGAACAAATTGGAATGGCTAAAGAGTGAACTAGTTCAGTATTTAACATTCTTTAAGAAATTAGGATAGAATTAAGGCTTCCCTGACACCCCCGAAAATACCAAATACTTTTGGTATCATTATCCAACTAAGAAGATTTCCAATTTATAAATTATTAAATCTAGGTAAAAATTCTCATGTATATTTTTTTATTGAAATAATTATATTATTTCATTCATCCATCCATCCCATTTTAATAGGTAATTTTTTTAAATTAAAAAAATGATAAAAATATCTCAATTTTATAAAAAAAATTATATAGCAATAGAAAAAAATATTATTTTTTATTTTCAATTATTTTATTTAATTTTAGTTAAAAATAAAAAGTGATACAAAATAAGATATTTAATAAAATACATACTCAATATATATATATATATATATATATATATAAACACAAATTTCGAAAAAATAAATAAAATAGGATAAATTAAATAAAAAATGTGACATCTTCAAATAAAACCGCTGGAGTATTGAACAAATTGTGATTCCTTATATTAAGGTTGCAAATAAAATTTAAGATCAAACTATAAAAAATTAATTTAATAGTCAGTGATTCATGTATCTACTAGTGACAAATGAACCTCAAAAAGGAAGTGCAATAATACACATATTGTACCAAAAAGTACGTATAATTTTCAAATTAATTAGACAAAACTTATGCCAAAAAGTTTTTGGACAAAAAAGTGAAATACCCACTCCCTTTTTTCTTTTTCTATCTTCCATCCATCTCCACCTTTCTCCACCTCTTGTTTTATTCTGTGCTACCTGCTGGCCCTACCCGTCCTCTCTCTGTTTGCTTATATGCAGCCTTATATAGTCAACATATTTATAAAATTGAGGTGGATTCATCCAAATTTAAAATGGAAACTGCCGGGTTTCTGATGTATATGGATTCCATAAAATATGAAAATTTTTTGCATAAAAACTGATTTTGGCGGTCACTGTTTCAAGTTGCACATAATAATTTAAAAAAAAAAAGTGCAGAAAACTAGAGAAAGATGAAGTGGTTAACGTGTATATTTTCTGACGTGCTAAATGTCAAAAATGGACTGCCACGTTTGCTTTCTTTATGTGGGGCTCTGGGCATTTAAAACTCTATTGGTCTGTGTTTGGTTGATTTACATTTTCTCTTTGAGAAATGCATTGACTTCAATTGTTGTTTTCTGACCATACAATCAAAAGGAATTGTACACTTTCAGTAAAAATTTCGAAATTTGGGGTTACACAATTATATTTTAAATTAAATCACAACATATTTTTTTATTAAGTTATTTCATTATCTTTTAAATAATATATATTTTTTTAATTTTATGGAATCCTTATTAGTTTTTTTTTTTTTTGGAAATATACTGTAAGTTACTCCCATCCATAATAATTAATCCGGAGAACTAAGATATTATATTTATATGTATATGGATAAGAAAGTAAAGGAACCTTTTTTGAAAAAAAAAAAAAACAAAGGGAAAAAGAAAGCAAAGAAACGAGGAACTTAAATACCCCTACAGAGACCAGCAAAGCTTTAAAATGCCCAGGGCAAACGTGGACGCCCATGTTTGACATTTGGCACGTGAAAGAAATTTTACAAGTTAGCCATCACCTGTTATGTGCAACGTGAACCCCTACCCAGCCAGAAATTGGTTCTTGCAGAAATCTGCCCCCCAAAAAATACCAAATATTGTGTAGTTTACGTTTTAGAAATCAGCAGCGAGACTGCTAATATCAACCCTCATTTTTTAATAAATTTACTGTAACATTAATTGATTTAAAAAAACATTATTTTTTAAAAATTCCTATAATTTGTAACAGATAAAATCATTATTCATATTGAATATTTTAGAAGAAAATGAAACACAATAATAAATTTATATGTTCTTGCAAACTGATAAACATAAACAAATCAAGCAATTCAGAAAACTGTAATGCTAACTGAGTATTTATATTTTATAATAATTTTAAACATCCAAGTATTCATGTTTCATATAAATTCAAGAATATTTTAAACTTAGCCTTTCGTCAAAATTTTAGAATACTGCATTGACTAATTATATATTTGTTTAGGGCGGAAAATCCCCGAAAATTTTTCCTATGAAAGCAGAAATGGAAGAAAAATATTTTTCAACTTAGAATTTGTGCTGCCCCCGAAATTTAATAATTAAATTTAATTATATTTATATAATTTAATTTTAAATTATATTTCATTTTAATTTTATCAATTGTTAAATTTTATATTAATTTGATTTATAATTAAATTTATATTTTTTAATTATTAAATATTATATTTCAATTACAATTAATTGTTAAATATTATATTTTAATTATAAATATATTTTTTTTAAAAAATAAAATATTTTTTATGCGAGGACGGAAATTTCCGCTCGAATAGAGATCCCCATAGGAAGAGAAATAGAAAAAACTTTTTCCTCAAAATACTTTCGTGGATGGCTCCGCCCTTGCCCCGGGCAATAGATGAAAAGCCATTCCCCACCCGGCACCTGCTCTACTACTCCCTCCGTTTTTTTTATCAGTCACTTTTGTTGTTTTTACTAGAATTAATAAATAATAAATAGATTTAAATTTAGTATTAAATTACGTGATTAAGACTAAATTAACAAGAATTGATTGGTTCTGACTTTATTGGAAAAGAAAAATAAATTGAAAAAGCAAATTAAATTACATTAAAAGTCTAAAAGTGATAGATAAATAAAATTTGAATTTTACTCAAAAGTGACGGATAAAAAAAAAAAACGAAGGGAGTATTTATACAAATTAAATTGCCTAACATTAAGAGTTTATCATCCCATGAGCACATTCAAGAGCACATGAAAACCGAATTGAGAATTTTTCGATTAATCGTAAATTCAATTTTGACTTCACTTTTTATATTTATATTATACTTTCAATTATATTTAAATTATGTTATTTCACAGTAATAATTATATAGATTAACCCATTAATTTTTATATAGATTATTTTTTATTATATATATTAATGTTCATATTTTAATTAATAAATTTTTTTTATAATTTAAAATATATCTTTTAATATTTAATATTATCCATTAATTTATTTTATAATATTAAATACTAATTTATTGAACGCAAATTTTAATCAATATATTATATTTATTTAGTAATTTTTATTTTAAATTATTTTATATATTTGAAATTAAATTAAATTTTACCTAATTTTTTTAATAAATATATATTATAAATTTTAATAGTTAAAAAATATTGATTAAAAATTAAAATCAATAAATTAATTAGTTATATTAACCAAATATAACTGATGATTAATAATTTTAAAAAATTGTAAATTGATTAATTTTTTTTTTCTAATAGAAAGGTTAACCTGCTCATCTCTCAATCCTAAGAAGATATAATATGTTCCCTAACTAAAGAAAACTGCAATCCAATATATATATATATATATATCCCAAATGGAAATTAATGGCAAATTTGTTTGAAATATATCAGCAAAATTTTTGCTTTGCAGTTATATCCCTTCTAAACTTGTGCTTCTACAAGCCTTAATTCTGTTTCTTCATCTTCGCCGTGAACCTAATGCCTATATCTGAACCAGAGTGAAACTGCTGCAGTGACATTTGTTGATTTGCAAGTTTCTATCGCACCAAAACCACTAAAACAAGTAACCAGAGAGAAAAAGAGAATAATAATAATAATAATAATAATAATAATAATAATAATAATAATAATAATAATTAAGTTCTGTACTTTCAACAATCAAAAGCTTCATCTGCCCCGATCGAAACTAGAACTAAAAATACCTATAATCACTGTACGTTTCTATATTGAAATTCAAAACAAAACGAGCATAGGGAAAGTACGGAGCTGGAAAAAGAGATGAGATGCAGCAAGAGAGCTTAAATTTAAAAGCACGCCAAAATTGTTTATGATCAGAAAGAAAGAAGTAATCGTACCCGTCTTTACTGGAAAACTCGTAAAGCTTGCCTTTGCCGGAAATAACAATGACGGCGATTTCCGCGTCGCACAGCACTGATAACTCCCCTGCTTTCTTCAATAATCCACTTTTCCTCTTCGAAAAAGACACTTGCCTACAGTTTTTGTCCTCGATTCGCTTCAGCATCACCTTGCCTCGCCCCATAGTCTTCGCCGATGGGAGCTAGAGAATGAAGAGAGTCCTTTGAGTTACTGTTTGCAGATGAAGGAGAGCCTCTTAGGCGAGAGTGCTTTTATTTATAGACACTAGATTCTTGCACGCCGAATCAAGGGCTGAGTGAGTACTAAGTAGGGGCGATAACTCACCTGAGGATTATAAGGATTGACACGTGGATGCCACATCTTCTACTTTCGAATTTCGAATTCTCGCTTTCTCTTCTCCTATCTGGACTGCGATTTCGATTCGGTGGGACAAAGGATCAACCCATGTGCGTGATAAAGATTTGGAGGTTTTGCCCCTTTTGTCCAGGAGAATCAATTTTTATTTTTTGATTAAGTTAGAAAAAAGAAAAAAAGAAAAAAGTGCAGAGCACAATTGGCTGGTATTTCATAGGTGGACCATACCTCCATGTCATACGTCTCTCAACTTTATTATTCTCCAGTTGAGTTTATTGACTTTTATTATCCATAAAAATTAAAAAAAAAAAATTATTTTCATATGTTTTTATTAGTACCCATCCTTAAAAAGAACATTAATTACTAATGTATTTTGAAAAATTATATTTATATAAATCCTACTCAGAAACTATATATTTATTTATGAATGAATCAAAATAAAATAATGGACACTTATTTATGAAAAAAATTATATATAATTCCAAATCTATTAAATTTGAATTTGTAACACTAAAATCACTTGAATAAAAATTTATGGTTATTTTATTTTGGTTAAGAGAATCTCTCTTTAATTAGATTAGAAAAAAAAAATGTAGAATGCCTGCTCTGACTTTCAATAAGTACGTTGTATCTTTTTTTTTTTTAGAAAAAAGGTAATTTATGCAATATGCCCCTCAATTTTATTTCTCTCTCCATTTATAAATAAGAGTTCATTTTCATTTTTGCATGAAAATTAAGAAATTTATTTATTACCCTTATTTTTACTAATTTACTCTTTATTAGAGTTTTAATTGCTCGTAACTTTATATTGGATAAGCTCCAATTAAATAAAAATATAAGTATTTTTACTTGATTAGAATATTTTGATTATATTTCAGAAAGAGTTTGAGTTATATTAGGAAAAGAATTTTAGTATACTTCTATATATATACTAGACAGTTACTGACTGCGTTGCCAAAGTCACATATACTCTCCCTAAAAAAAAATTTATAGTTATTTCATTTTGGTTCAGAGAATCTCTTTTTAATTAAGTTAGGAAAAAAGTGTAGAATGCCTGGCATGACTTTCAATAAGTATGTTGTATCTTTTTTTTTAGGGTAATCCCATATGTACCTTTCTGAACTTACTAACAAAAATCATTTAGCCATTTAAACTCGACTAGTGATTGTATAAGCACCTGAATATATAAATTATGCTACAAATAAACACAAAATCACAGTGTATTGAAATCTGAGTAGCGCGTGACCTACAGATGCATCTAATGTGGCAAATGACTCGATAATATGATGACACATGTCATACAGTGTCTTATTTTTAAAAATTTACCAACGGAAAAATCAGTCGATTTTCCATCGGTAACTTTTATTAATTAAAAAAAAACTCATCCTAACTTGGGTTGCTAAACAAACCACAAACTACCTTTTTGGTCTAAACCACAAACCAAAACGATAGCTTACAAAAGAGAATAACAGAAAAAATCAAATTCACCAAGATGAACACTAGAAGCATAATCCTGCTTAAGTCTGCTCCTATGAAGTTTGCAACTAAAGATTCGTTCAATTAATGCAATTTTCATAGGCTTGTTACATCATCCTGTTAAAATAATACTAGAAGCATTCTTGCTAACTAATCAAGCGGCCTAAGGAAAGGGAGCCCTATTGGCTCAACTATCTCAAAGGCCTTCCTTGTTCCCTTCAATGTCTGAGTATAAAAAGCTAGCTCTCTTGCTAGGTCATCATTCACATCAACCTCTTTCTCCTGCTCAATGTCAATGGAAAGTTTGTGTAACCACCCCACATTCTTTGGTCAGCTGATATCTTGAAGTTTATCAATGAGACCATCTCTATTGTATATGGCATTCTTTGAAGGTCCAGACAATTTCACATCTTCCATTTCAGATTAGACTCGGATGCTTCATCAATATTATCTTTTTTTCTTCTTGTTCTTGCATTGGTCTCTCATTATACATGAGCAAACATTTATTAGTTGTCCCTATTAAATAAACCTAACACATAAGGAAATTGCAATTCAATTTTTATTCACAAACAATTAACAATAAATTAGAATCATTTTCACCAAAAACCAGAAAAGTTATACGCCTACAATAAACACAACAATACAAAAATTACTCTAAAATAAACAAAAAAAAAACCCAAAAACCAAAAAGAAAAAATTGAAGTCATGAATCAACAAAAAGCAAATATCTTTGCATTCAAAACAAAAACAACTTCTTCAGAAATGTACCATATCCCTACATCTTCCACTTACTATAGCAGTAGGAAAACACCTTGCTAACTTTCTCATTGTGGCTCTCATCTATAAACAGAAATGAGTTTTAAAATCTTTTCAACTATAACGTTGTTTCTGATTTTTTTTCTAAAAATATGAAACAAAATCTAACCTTCTTGGACATGAAAGCTCGATTTGGGTCATCAACAATAAGAGAAAGAGTATCATCATTGTAAAACCCTACTTTCATTCATGATTTCTGTACACTGCATATTAAAATTGATGTCATCATGTGGTTACTGGTGTAATTACGCATTTTCATTGTTTGTTATTAGCCTAACTCAATCTTGAGAATCTAAATATATTTTGGCATCATATGGTTACTATTCATTAGGTCAAATTTTCAACGGCATAACGGCTTGTAAATCGTGCTAACAAAACCTGCAAATTGTCAAATCCACACTCCCGTTAGGCAATTTCCACCTCCAATACTCCATTAACATTCATAGCACTTCTAAAATCATCCATCTCATATTCATAACACAATCTCAAATACGTCACTCAAATTTACTTTAATACATACATAGGTGAACACTTTTTTAATTGGCATCCATAATACAACGAGACATATGTATTTTACATGTCAATTGTCCCAAATCTAATAAATAATATATCTAAGTTCCATAGTCCCAAGAACGACACATGTACATGCTATTTAGCTTCTTCTCTCGCGTCCTTAGTTACCTATCCCTGCACTCAGTCAACAAACCATGCACGCTAAGCAACATTGTTGCCTAGTAGTGGATACAACTACACAAAATTTCATCTAATAAAATTATTTTAAATAAATTATCATTTTGCCATTTTATGTCACTTTTTGTTCACTTAATTTTTTTCCTTTTCTTATTGTCTAAATCTACTATTTAATCCTTTTTATATTCATTTTTCTCGTTAAATCTTCAGAAATAGTAAATTACCTTTTGAACGTTATTAATTCTATTCTTTGCATACTTTTATCCTTAATGTACTAAATTTATATTTTTTATTCTAATTGCATTTTAATTCCTTTTGTATTATTTTTATCCTTTATTCTCTTATTCTTTAACTTCTAAAGCAATTTACAGTTTCATCATTGAACTGTTATTTCATCACGTAATTCAATAGTTATTATGCTAATTTTCCTTTTTGTCCCCTCTATATCTTCTATTATACTTAATGTTTCTATACGAAATGGTAATTTACCAATTAATCTCTATTGCTTTTATTTTCTCACATTCTTATCCTATTTACCCTTAATTATGTTTTAGCTAAAATATCTCCTCTAATTCCTCAAATTACTATTTAATCCTTATTATCACTTATTTTTATTTTATTCTCACTTATCTTTCAATTGGGGTAAAAATTTAAAATTTGATCCTTAAACTTTTATTTTAATATATAATTTATTATTTAACACATAAATTTGTTCTTTTGCTCCTTTTTAACTTTTATTTTGCTTTTTCCCTTCAATATATATTTCTCAAGATAATGCTGCATCCAAAATGCACAAAAGGAGAAATAAGTTTCTGAACACTTGTAAGTTTTTAGTTTCAGTTCAAAAGGAAATTTACAAGGAAAGATATAAAAACTGTTATACAAACCATATAGAAAAACTTCTACTTAATAATCTTCGTAGCAGCAACAACAAAAATCATGACAATAACCAACCTAGCAGCAACAAAAATCATGACAAGTACTGTCATGCTGCATATAAAATTACATTCACTAAGTAAATAAAAAAATGAGGATGATAGCAATTCTTGTTTTTTTGGCCACTCAAAGCATAATAGCAAATGAAAGAGTTCATCTGCTGGTCCCGAGATAATATGGAATATTTACTTGTACAGGAAAAAAATTATCAACCAAACACAAAATGTAACTAGTAAGAGTCTAACTGCATGTCAATCAGTGTTCATACCTTGGAAAGGTTCCTGCTGCTAAAGGTTTTAGTTTGAACTCGGAGAACACCAAGAAGATAACTATAGGTTTGTACAGCATTGTTTAACTGGCCTTGTGCAATATGGAGCTTAGCTTTTGTTCGTAAAAGTTCTCCTTGATCCCACTTCCCAGTCTGCTCCAGAGCATCATTAATTATTGTCTCTGCATCAAAAAATTGTTTTTGAGCTGACAATATTCGAGACAAAAGAATATAACTATTGAGATTAAATAGCTGGAATTGTTCATAAAGGATATTATCCATCATTTTTCTTTTCTTTTTATATATAAAAAATAATATAATATGTAAAAAAAAATCTTAATATTACCTAATACATAAGCTATGCATCTTGTGATGTTCGTGAAAAGTTGAATTTAGATGCAAATTTCAATAATATTATCTATCTATTGATACTTGGAAGTTAATAAATTTCGATTCATTTAATTCGAAAAAAAATCTATTTATTAACTAAATACTATTAAATCTTAAGAAAATATTTTGTGTGGTCAGAAATCAATAAATGCTAATCAGTATGAAGAAAATAATTGGTGTCGAATGCTATTGCATCACATGTCAACAATAAATATTAGAAGTATGAAGCTGATGTCATTTGGACACTAACAAATATAACAATAAATATTAATTAATATAGCCCTGAATTTTGACTCTCAACCTCGTCATCTTTCTTGATGATAAGGAATATATTATATGATATATTACTATATTGGAGTTACATAATGCACGTGTTCCTCCTCCAAGTATATATTCCTGCCAATGCCAAATGGTGACAAATTTGAAATCTGACTCTTACTATTAAATTATTCTTTCTTCTTTTCAAATTTTCTTTCTAGCTTATCCACATATCACATTTGGCTATTCCAAAATGGATTTCGTTTTCTTTAACATCTTCTACGATCCTTTCTCTATCATTGTGCCCAAATAGAAATGGGATTAGAAAACAAAATAATCAATTATATTCATAAAGAAAAGCTTTAACAGAACCTGTTCATTTCCATCACTTTCTGGGACCAAACAGAAGTTAAGCCTTTTATTGGATATTAAATAAAGCAAAAAAAGAGAAAAAAGGAGAAGAAAAGAATAGAGTAAGTTATTACCGTTGGCAAAGAAGTTATCGATCAAATAGTGAGGAGATGGGGTAGAGGAACCCTCATAATTAAGATATGAAATCCCTGAACACCCAAACAAAACCCCGATATTAAAAACAAAATTTCTCGCGAAACAAACAAATTAAACCCCAACAAACTCCGCCAGCAAAACCCAAAACTAGAAAACCGAATTAAAAAATAAATATACATCACTATGCATCACACAGAAATATGAATAAATCTCCACAATATGGTGACCTGAACCATCAAATACACACACCATAGTTCACATGAAAATAACATATGCAAGTTGTTAAGTAAAGCTAGCACAATGAATTATCTACACATTCATACAAGATGAATACGCCACCTTAGCATAGTAGTCTTTCCAAACTCTACGGGAAATCTGATGGCCTCCCAAGTCAAATGCCTTGAACTTGATTTTCCCAATGCTCAACTTCTCTGATGTTGGATACTGCGTAGGCTGGTGTTGAACTAATATGTGCAATAACATATTGTATAACTTTCCACGAGTTGTCTAAAGTAGATATATAAAACCCAACCCGAAATGCTCACGCTTTATTCAGAAAGAATTACATTCTTCTACGAATGTCCAAGCAACTAAAACATCAACATTCATTGAACTCTACATCTATGTATTAATAATTTGACTTGACGATTTTGACTGTTTTTACAATATTACGTTTTCAATTCCTTTCAACTCATCTCATATAATCTAATCCATCCTCAATTTTTCAATAACATATTTAAACCCGTAAATGCCAAAAAAAAAGGGCAAAGCAATACGTCAAAGGCTTCGAGTGGTAAGAAAATTCCAATATTTCGGGTAAGAAGGTAAATGCTCTTCCCAACCCAACATAATTTCTAAAACCATCTTTTCCCCCCTCGCTTTCTCGGTATCCAAACCAACCAGTAAATGATATTCAAAACTCAAAAGTGAATAAAACAAACCAATTAACGAAATACCTCATCTTTCAACATGTTAAGCAACGTAGTTTTGCCTGCATTATCCAGCCCCAAAAATAAGATCTTCGCTTCTTTCTGCCACAAACCGAGTGAAGCAAGCACATCATAGAACCAATCAAGCAAAAACATTATTTACCCAAAAAAAAAGAATTCACCTAAAATCAATCGTCAAAAACAACAAGATCGAAGCTAAAAATCAATCAGTTATTCTACATGGAATTAAAAATGCCCCATTTTTTCTTAGAAATGTAAAAATACTGCTATACTTCCAACTAGATCTAGAAGGAAAAATCCAAAAATCTAGGGTAGAGAGCGCGAGAGAGAGAGAGAGAGAGAGAGAGAGAGAGGTGAGAGAGAGACAAATCTGTGAAGGAGGAGATGAGGCAAATGTAGGGTTTTTTCATTTTATAGTTCTAACAAACGTGAAAATTACTTAAATGCCACTCATTTAGCAATGAAATTATTATTCCGTTGCTATTTTTGCAACCGAAAATAATTTGGTTGCTATTTAGCAACGAAATTTTATTTCGATTGCTATTTTAGCAACCGAAATAAAATTTCGTTGCTATTTTAGCAACCGAATATAAATTCGGTTGCTATTTTTTATTGAAAGTGAAATTTAGCAACGGAATGTAATTTTCATTGCTAATTTAGCAACGAAATGTTATTTTCATTGCTATTTTAGCAACCGAAATAAAATTTCGTTGCTATTTTAGCAACCAAATATAAATTCGGTTGCTATTTTTCATTGAAAGTGAAATTTAGCAACGGAATGTAATTTTCATTGCTAATTTAGCAACGGAATGTAATTTTTATTGCTATTTTAGCAACCGAAATAAAATTCCGTTGCTATTTAGCAACGGAATAATTTTTCGTTGCTAAAATAGCAACGAAATTTTATTTCGGTTGCTAAAATAGCAACAGAAATTACTTTTCGTTGCTATTTTTGGTCCCAAATTTTATCCGCCATTTGTTTTCGCCTTAAGCAACTGAATACTAATTCCTTTGCTAATTTTCGTTGCTAAATAATAGTGCCAAAAATTTCCTCCACTTTTAGCAACGGAAGATAACCAAATATTTTTCCGTTGCTAAATTTATAAAGTTTAACCAATTTTAGCAATGGAAACTATTTTTCGTTGCTAAATAGCAACAAAATAGCTTTTCCGTTGCTAATTTAGCAACAAAATCAATTCTGTTACTATTTCTAGATTTTCTTGTAGTGAAATAACTTGTTTATCAACACATTCGTGGAAACCTATGGGCTGATGAGTTACTTGTCTGAGATCAAAACAAATCCTTAAATTTGACAAGTATAACTCTCTTACCTAAGAGCTATAACAATATATTTAATTAATTCCTTGTATATCAAGCACTAGTCAGAACTTATTTCTTCTTGGTGTGATTACATTTATGAAAGATAAGATAATGCACCAGCAATTTTATCAAAATCCCCATCTGGTTCTTTAAACCATATTCAGTAATTTTTTAAATAGTATCCTATGTTATTAAAAGCATAATAATATTAATTAGATTCTACCTAAATTATAGTTATAACCTCAGTTGCTATAAGTTATAATTCCATCTAATTTCTCTATTTCTATTAGGTATTATTACTAATTAAATATACAATTTAACCCATTAATTTAATAACAAATTACCAAAATAATTTAAACTTATTAAAGGTAGACTAAACGATGCAAGGAACAACTGAATCAATTTACCATTCTATTAAAACTTCTCAACTATACATGAATTATTCTCTAGGAATCCATCTATTTTAATTATATTAATTTCCCATTGACATTTTTATTTAATTAATTTCTATTTAATTATTTCCCATTGACGTTTTTATTAGAATTTTGGTGATATATTAAAAAAATGAAAATTAACAAGAATTAATTAATGGACAGTGGCACACAATCTATAGGGGATAGGGATAGTGGAATACAAGAAAAATAAAACGAATAAATGGGACAAATTATGAAACGTTGTGATAAGTTAAAAATAATAAAAATAATAATAAAGAAAGAAAGGAAAAGGCAGTGGTAGTCCAACTTTTTATCTTTATATTGCCTTGTTGTTTGAAATAAATTAAAATATTTCTAATTCTTTGAATTGACTTTTCAGCTAACACTCCATGGCACATAGTGGAAGGATGTCCTAACAAGGAAAAGAGGCCAAACAAAGTAAATAAGCATAAAAATTTAGCATACAAATGCAAAGGGATGCATCAACATTGTTCGTACTTCAGTAATTAATAAGTGCATCGTGAGAGAAAAAATCCAATATTGCTTCTATGGGCGCCCATTTCAGCTCTCACACTATACATATTTTTTCAATGCAAAAAGACTAAATTCCACACAGAATCAAATTGCAACTAGACTCAGAAAATAAGAAAATAAAGAAGCAGAAGGACTCTAAGTTTGGCATATGTGAATTTAGACAGCAATCCAATTATATTTCTGTTGAATGAATATTTGATGCTAAGGGATGCAGCAATCCATCTATTTTCCCAAAATCAATGCAAGAAGTAAAAGACAGAAGTTGGACTGTACTTACAGGAATATTGCCACAACCATTTTCCTTTAACAAGTTCCTCTTTTAGAAGTACAACAGTATGCTCCCTCTTACTATGCTTTCAGTCGATTGTATTTTACTTGTGCTAACACAAGCCTACAGAAGTGTCAAACATGTTAAAAACTGACTTTAGTTGGTATCCTACCCAAAACAACTTTAGTTTGTATCCTACCCAAAACAAGGGGGAATAAAATTTGAATCCATAGGAAAAGCTTCATATTGGTCATGTGGCAAAATCAAGAAATACATATTATCTTGTAAATTTGACAGGGAATTCATACTTTCAACAGTAAATAACCAGACCACCTAAATGGAACCATGAATCAGCCACATATCCATGCACTTTCTAAGGATATAACCAATCATGTAGCATCTTAAGCACATAATTATATTTAAAATAAATTTATATTTCTGATTCTATTTTTTGAAAGTAAATTTCAAAATCACTTGGAGGCAGATGACGTCGGAGCTTCACCAAAGTATGATCAAAGCTTCATAAATGCGGGATTGAAATCACCTGGAGGTAGATGATGTTGAGAGGAGTC